>JAFIDM010003189.1:59881631-59895737 GCA_023159025.1 Thereuonema tuberculata | reverse complement strand
TTTTCTCCTTTTATTCAAATGCTGTTTTTCCTTTCCTTTAGTTAATCATATTCACAGCACGTTAAATTTCTTTGCTTTTTACCTTGTAAACTTTTTTCTTTTGAACCTTATGTTCTTTTTAATTCCTTTTAACCTACCAGGATTTTTGCTGGCGTCGAGAGACACAGCAATTTATTTTCTTGCCTTTTGTTGTTGGTGGGGTCATCGCCGGGTCGGCGGTGAATTTTACCAACAAGATCTTGCCTTTCTGATTTCGTTAAGGGAAGGCTGGGTTGGGCTGATGAATCCGTAGAAGAACGAAACGGCCGTTCCCAACTCCTTCCCATAATTCTAATCAGAAAGGCAATTTCTCCTTTTATTCAAGTGCTGTTTTTCCTTTCCTTTAGTTAATCATATTCATAGCACGTTAAATTTCTTTGCCTTTTAGACCGTTAGGATCTTGATCCATTCGGTCTACTGCATTGTCAATACTACTGAAATGAAAAAAATGAAAAGCTAATATCATATAATGATGTACATAAAATGGAAGCTAAACAAATTTCGCTAATTACGCTGATATCTGGAGTATTGGGGAATATGTAACTTTGCCGCGAACAAGGTATGATTTATTTGAAACATTTAAAATTGCCTCGAATCGAACGTCGTTGCGCTGAAGCGATCAATACATTTCATTAACTCAGTATAAATATTTTTAAATATTATGTCAATACATGCAATGACGTAAAGGTTTTCAACTTCGAACGAGCTACTGTCCGGTGCAAGTGCTCGTTACAATGTTATCGATGTTTTTGTTTTAAAGTTACAAAGTTTTGACCTCAAGTCCATTCTTTTAATTATTTTGAACAAAAATTAAACGAAAGTAAAAAAAAAGGGTGACTTATCAGATTACACGTCCTACATCTCCTGATATCTCGCCGATCGTCGTCTTTGGTTTTTCGAAGTTTGAAACTGTGTCATTTTTCATTTGCAAAGATTGTTCTTGAATATTCTTCCTCAGAATCCAGTGAATGGACTAATCAGCGTTAAATAAACATAATTAATGAATTCCAATAGGATTCTTTTTCTTAATCGCGTAATTTGGATTCTTTTTTTTTAGAAAAATGAATACTGATATTTAAAAGACTTCGAAAATCATTCCTTTAAAAAGATACTTGTAATAAAAAAAAAAAAGAGAAAGTAATTGCTAATTTCGCAATTGATTTGCGTCGATTATTCTCCAGTATTACGGATGTTTCTGTTGCAAAGGCGCCAATTTATGTGAATTGATTTAAATTAATAATAACAGGCGAAATATCGACCTTATGAAAGCGATATGAAGTCTGTCTGTCTACGCATTGTGAGTACATCAAAGTTGTCAGTCTGCGCGTGTGCAACGCCACTACGACTCTGTCGAAATCCTTTTTTTTTTGCGTAAAGTAATAATGATATCTTGATTTTTTTTTTAATAAAATTCGATTTAGTTCATTGTTAATTTTTACCTTAATCTTTTTATTAAGGTAAAATTTTTTTAATATTTTTTTTTATCAAAATCTTTTTAAAACTATTAAATCTTTTATAATGAACAATTACACCGAAATTATAGCATTTAAAAACATTTACAAAAACTTTAAATATAATATTTCCTTCCTCAGATAAAAGAAAGTGGACCAATGTAACTTTATGGTGACCCTAGAATATTGTCACTTTTTTTAATTGTTAGCTGATTAACGAATATGAATGTTTCCTCCAAAACCTGTAATTTTTGAACTTTTTTAAGTTTTATATTTTAAAAAAGTTGAAAGTTATAAATGTGCTGGCCTTTATTGTTCACCATGTCGAAAAGCTATATAGTAGGCTACTGTTAAATTCTTTCCTCGTTTCAATTTGGATAAGAGTTAAATTGAATTTGAAGTATAGCTTTCAGTTCTACTAAGGGCCATCTGATTTACAAGGGCATTTGTAGGAAATATTCAGTTCAACTAACCATTAATAGATATTTCCTAAGCCAAATAATTGTATGTGAAAAAGGATATTTTAAAAGGATCGAAGCGAAGTTATGTCAACAAAGAACACGTGTCGACAATGAAATCAAGATACTCTTATGTGCGATTCTCTTTAGGTGATATTTTTATTTGATATAGTTATTGTTTAGATAATTCCCCAACAAAGTATGCAAAGAAGCAAATACTAACTTGAAATAATTATGGAGTCTTAAAGGATGGATTAGGATAAAAGGTTTATCCGTTTTCATAATCGAAATTTTATTATCATATTTATAATTTTACATCTTCAATAGTTCTAGTCCAAACATACATGACTATTCTTTAGGGAGAACCCAGTGGCTTTTTCCATTGAAACTTTAATTCAAGTTTACTTGAATTACTTTGTTCAAATAGGACGGCAATTTTTTAGGCGTTTTGTTCCTTTCTTCTTCTGTGGAACTGATTCTAAACAAACGGACCTTTGAGATCAATGATCTCTAATATTTTCTGGTAAACTTTCTTTATGGGTAACAAAAGTTGTGGTTTCTGTGCTACATTTAGCTTATTATTACATAAAAAACACAATGAGATTCTTATTCTATCCCAGTTACTTTTTACAGGAAAACAACGTTTCTTCTTTCTTGTTACTTTTATGAAGAAAAATCAAAACTTTGTGATCAGAAACTGAGCAGATCAACAAAGAAAGGAACAGCATACTGTACATTTGTGTGTTTATAGCTTATAAATACAGGTTTTAAACATAACAGTTCTTCATTACACTTCATTGGAAACAACTTAAAAATAACTTAAGCAGTTCAAAACTGTTACTTATATTAAAGTTACCAATTTAATGTGTGTTACTTCTTTTGTGAAAATCATATCTTTCTGGTATCACGATCTTTACTTTCTAGTATTACGGAATTTATTTCCCAATAGCAAACCTGGGATCACGTGGTTTTGGAGTCGGAGATACTTTTCTCACCACCCCTGACCGCGACTGCTTTCTTGCAACTCGCGAGCTTGTCTCAGAGACCTCATGTTTGATCGTAAGCCACGTGACGTCCGCAGAGACCGTCTCGAAACCCGGAATGTCTCGTGACGTCCGGTTGACCCACGTAAATAAAAATGAAAATGTGAGCATCCTCAACACTGTAACTAACATTTACCACCTTATTTGTATTTCTGTGTCTTATGGTTTCGGAGGAGATAGGGACAGAAAAACAGTCAACTTTTCTTTTATTTACATATATTGGAATAAAGATAAGTTTTCCTAATTTATTAACTTTTAATTTCTTTTTAAATTTCAAAGGCCTTGATGTTAAAAAAACTAATCCTAGAATAACAGTCGAGAAAACAAATTCACTGAAACTTTTAAATCGTTTCTTTTATTGTGTTAAATATGAATATTTTAATATTTTTATTAAAAATCCGGGATGGTTCAGCTAGTTTTAATTTTATCGATTCCCATTTTCACGGCCCCAGTCAGGAAAATCAATTGTAAATATCATTTCCAAAAACCCTATTAAAAATTAAGAGCTTATTGACAGTTGGAATCGCATTTCTGCAAAACTTTAATAGCTAATTTAGCCAATTGTTATTTTAATTCCATCGTCTCGCGTCTGGCATTTTGGCTGCAACCATTAAATGGTTGATGATTTGAATGATTCATAAATCTAATGAAATGAGGCTGATTTGTTCAGATGTCTGAAACCGCACTTCCATAACGCCGAAACTCGGGTGATTGTTTTCACATTCCTGGCGTTTCTGTCGATTTATGGACCACGGCTAAGTTGATTGGTTGATGGTCTGAGATCGAGAAATGGTAATTGAATGGAAGTTAAGCTTCGTGTTTGCAGAAAAGCAGAATGGGTAATGGTTAGGAAGTTTCTTTTAGGTGGAAATTGCCGAGAAAGTTTCTCTAAAAAGAGATTTCAAATAGAAGGGATAAATATAAGAGCACCTTAAATAGACTGCTGGACATTTTATCTTATTAAATTTATGAAAACTTCGGATAAATTAAAATAAAATTTACAAGATAAAATAAGAAAATTCAAGTTGGGAAGTCAGTTTCAAATACATTCAAATAGATTGGGAATAAATGAGAAACGTTTTTAGTGCACTGAACATAATTGCTTAAACCAGAGATGAAGCCGGTACACCTGCTTATTACAAATTTAAATTTGCCAAATTTAAAGAATGTACTTGAGAATGGTTTGATTCAAAACGAAACCTTAATTTTAGTAAATTTAAATTTATATTAAGCAGGTGTGACGGCTTCAAGACTGGGAATAGTTTATAGATAGCATCGATGAAGCTTTGGATGAGTTAAAAGTTATATTATCCCACTATAGGCCTACGTAGACGTTTGGGGTTGCGGTTTCTGACCTACGAAGCTAAGTTATACGCCCGCACAGATTTAAACTTAGAGGAAGAAGCGGGTATCCATTCTATAGAATTAATACTGTACCGAAACCGGTTCAGTGGTGCGCGAGAAGTTTAGGCTCTCAGCGATTCTCGACCATTGGGATTAGTTGAGGTCGGATGGTCAGTCCGACGTTTAATCCCGAGTAAGAAACCCGGTACCCATTTGCTAGAGGGCTGAGTGAACCCTAGAGTCTGTATGGAGGAGAATTAACAATGGAAAAATCCCCGACCGCCGCCGAGAATTGAACCCGGGTTCTTCCAGTCCTCAGTCAAGCGCCTAAATCACTGGAATATAGGACCCACATTTTAAGGGAAAAAAAAAAAATTATTAAGAAAAATTTTCAGGAGTAATTTATATTTTATATAATTTTTATTTTATTTATAATATCATTTATATTTACTTTACTTATACAAAGATAACTTTTGTTTAAATTAGTTATTTGTGATTATATTTATGCTAAATAAAAAAGAAGGCTTACTTTCTGATCTACTATAGCTAATCTTTTGTACGCAGTAACTCTTTCTTTGATAAATAGATCTTCTAGCAGATTTTCAGTTTTTCTAGAAAATAATGCAGTATCTTATTAGTCTAAATCCTTGTTGTTATGAGAAATGTCATTCAAAATACGTTTGTTTCTGCCTGAAAAAAGAAATAAAGCTGAATTTTACCTTCCAACCAAATAAATTAAACATCCGATTCTGTTGCCTCTTTTCAAGTGCCTCTTTCCCCCACCCCGTCCCTTCCACTATCTTTCCCCAGACGGCACCTGTAGTTCCCTGAAACAAAATTAAGTGATTTTTGACTAATTTATCTGAATTTGAAATCTAAAATGTTCTCCAGGAACATATTGATTTTGGGGAAATTAAGTTGAATTTTTTTCCCTCAAAATTTGCTAAAATACTCATAACAAATTCTCACCGCACCTATCATTGAAAGCGATTTCCCTTAGATTTTCGATATAAAGAACTAAAATTTAGGTCAGATCAATTTTTTTCCGTTTATCTATGAGACAGCGAAAAATGTTTAATAAAAATAGTTTAAGAATTGTTTACTCAATTCTTAAAAAATATGTGAAGTATTTTGTGTGTATATTTGAAATCATTACTACAGCCGTAGACCTGATTTTAGCAAAGAATTTTATACATGAAAGATAAAAACACTAAAAACCGGCTAGTTTCGCTGACGAGAGGCAGCCTTATGAAGTCATTTTGTGTAAATACTTTACAACTTCTTGTTTCTTTGATACAATACATAATTTTTCCCCGATATTTAGAGATTTCGGAAATATCTTGTTGAAATCATTCTCCGTGCTCGTCGCTCACTTCTCCTAAGTTCGATGCGAATGAAAAATGATTTATCAAGGACGATTTGCATTTACTGCGTTATATGCCGTTAACATAGTCTCCATTATTTCTCTACAATTATTCGCTGTGGATTAGACCAGAGGGTTTTCAAAAATACTTCAAATACAACTGCAATGGTCTAAATGTCATCAAGTAAAGAAATGTACAATTTTGGATTTGCGGTAGTTTCCTAGGCTTGCTACGCCAGGAAATGTAAAACAGGAAAGAGCAGAACACTAGAATTGTGTAACTATGGATCTTCCAACCCAACAAAAAAAATAAAAACAAAAACAATGATCTTTGTAAATAACGTGTAATTTTGAGCAACGCTTTCTCTTTGCCCGATTATTATTTCGAAAGTAGTTGGTTTTAATGGTAATCATCTTTAAGCTTCATTGACCTTCCAAACAAACCGAAATATATTCTACATTTTTTTTCCAAAATCAAATACAATCTCTTTTAAAGTCTTCCATTCCATTTGTAGCTGAATATTTAGATAACTAGAGGATGTTTATTTTCGAAGTGGAAGGAACATCGATCGTTTTCTCATTATAATTAGGGGTCTGTGGTTATTTTGATGCGACTACAACCAGTGCTGCTGATCAGTTAATAAACTCCACAGCCTAATTTAGCTTCGCAATGGATAAAAATCAGCTTCCATCAGCAGCTATTTAAAGAGATTTCGGTTTATCTGAACTGATTGAATTTCGTCATTAATTAAAAATGCTTATTTCTAATGAAATCCCAGTTGTCAGATATCGAAATGGATTTCAATATCTGTTGGAATCTGCCGATCATCGAATGGATTAAAAGATTTAAGTAATCATTAGATTGGTAATTTACTAAAAAAAAGGAATAAGAATTAAAAAAAAAATAATAGAGTTTATTACTTTTAGGAACAAAGTTAAGTTCAAAAGTTAGTCTGTCTGTCTGTCTGTCTAAGTGACCTCTTGATAAAATATTTTTTGAATCCGTGAAAAAAATCTTCCTGTAACTTACATGCGTCAATTTTGTATTTGAAACTATTCGTTTGGATCCCTGTTAAGAATTTGATTCTGAAGATGATGGATAGAAAAGCACAAAAACTGTAGTGGGTGTTTGTGAGTGTGTGTGTGTGTGTGTGTGGGGGGGGGGTTGAAATGTAAGACCCGCTTTCTGACCCAAGCCCCGAGCTCCCATAGCCACGCCTTTGTTCACTGACTGTAAAAAACGGCTTTCTTTTAAGTCTAACAATACACCGTAACCCATTTTGTCATCCATTTAAATTTGCCTGTGCTTTAATTTGAGTGAATTAATTTTTGATAAGACTTGATTTAATTAGTTATCAATCAATGGAAAATTGTGGTATTCGTTGCTGTTGTAATTGACAATACAAAGAATTTTAAGCAAATAAAAATATTTTAAGGAAATTGCACTTTTGGCTTTTGTCTTTGCATTAGTTAGAAAACTGCTGGAAATTTAACGAAATCGTTAATTAACAAGCAGATTATGACTGAACAGCGTTAATGGTTAATAGAAATGCAAATAACTGCTGGTTCCTTCCAATTGGATTAAATTTTACTTTCAATTCTGGATGTTTATGGAAATTTATAGTCTTTTGAACTTATTTTGCTTTGTCTTCGAATTAAAGAATAATTTATTGAATCCATCGAACTATGGTTCTTACTTCAATCAATAGCATCAGGAATCACGTGAGTGAAAGATTGTTTCAAATTTATTTACAATTTCAAGATAATCCTTGTAGACAGTTTCTTTATTTAGTGTTAGATATTAGTTCATATAGCAACTCCTGGATTCAATTGGACTTAATCTAGAACTAGTTTGTGGACATTTGTGTTTATATAAATACTATCTACGCAATGTTGTTATTTCAAAGAAAATCTTCAATTTGTTTAAAATAAGTCTTATACTTTGTCGAAGCATTCCCTGTATCAAAAAAGTATACATTTTTGGCAACTGTTTACATTGAATGTTATTTAAAAGAAATGAAATGGGTTTGTGACTTATTCTGATTGGCAACCATTTTAATTAATGTTTTTTCTTATTACGAAAGTGGGAATTGGTTACAAACTAAATATAGCTGACTTCCTTGTGCAAACAAGCTTAAGTTATCAAGAGGTTACATAAAATATAAAACAAACAATGTCCATTGCACTTAAAATAGCAATAAGAGACTTGCGGAGCCACTGCAGATTCAAAATCTTGGGTAGATGTAGATTTGGAATAATTTAAAGAATGCATTAAAAATATCAAAGCTGCTATTTAGAAGAAAGAAGACTATTTAATGCACTTAAACATTACAGCATGTTATCCCGTTTTTTAAAAACAAATTCACATGTTGATGATTGTTATATTCTTGCACTAATCCATCAACAATTCTTGCACATCTCCTGCAGTTTTCCATATCATGCAAAGCAAACGCAACATTTAAATTTCTAAGAATTCCTACATTCCAAATGATATGAAACTCTATATTTTAAAAGCGGAGTGATTCTTAGAAAAAAATAAGGGGGTTTAATTCAAAAGTTCGTAATGCCTATTAATTTTCATCAGATCTTGATGACATTGCCTCTAAAGGTTCGCGTCTTACTAAGTAACTAGGTTTAGCTTTCTCTGATCAATAAGGCGTATTTATATCTACACACAATAAGAGATCTTAGGAATTATTATATTTATTTTTCAAATCATTTTTAGTAACAGTTTTGTAGCACTTGTCAACTTTAATTGATGAAAGACAAACATTTCAAACTTGTCCTTACAACAATGGCGTCTCAAGACATACAACAGTGTTGCTTTGTTGCTCAAGTTTCGTCGATTTATGCAACGATTTGTTATATAGGTCGCAGTGTCTTGGAAATTTTTTTAGCATTTGTTTTGATATTAGAAAGTCTTTTTCTTCGCTTATCTTGTTCCAGTTCTCATTCGCTCTGTAGGAACAAGAGCCCGACATTCAGAAAAGCAGATCTTCCTATGAAGTCATCAAAAGAGCGTCTGTGAGGAGTGAACAGAAGATGGATTGTGCCTTCACTTGTGAGCCATGTTTTCCGATTCAATTTAGTAACTCATTAATCAGAGATCTTTATTTGTTTATGATTTTCTTATAAGAACCAACAGAGAATATGTGGGAGAAAAGCGGAGACGTGGTATTTTAATAGAGTGGCTCTTGAATTCTGGCTGTAAATGTAGTGGAACAGAGAGGAAATTGTGCTTATCATTGATTATGTTAAAGCGTAACTCAGAAGTTAGGTTAGAGTTAATGTTAGGGTTAAAGCAGAAAGCACGTATTTACTTTTTCGAGGAGACTTCGGGAACAAAGCATGCACAAAAAACATGGTACTTATAAAATCAATATGACTACATAGTTTAACCCTTAATAACTTTTAAACTGATTTCGAGAGCTGAGATATTTTTCTTTTCTTTTTCTGTGTTTGTCTCTTCTCATATATAATTTAGTCCGGTTTTTGTTTTTGTAAATATTTTAATTTTTTTTAGCAGCTATTTTTTTTTTTTGGTTATCGACTCTTCAACAATAGTCGAAATAGTCGGATGTTAATTGTTTCATTTTTTATTCTAGACTATTCATTTTTATTCTTTTCTAGACTATTTTTTTTTTCCAATTCCTTTTAAGCAATATGAGGACAGTAGATATTCGCAAAAAGCTCCAAAAGAGATTACTAAATCTACCTCACCTTAAAAGAAAATGGAACAATAAAAACCTGAATATTGATTGGACCTTCAATATGACAAAGATAGGTTAATAGAATTAGAAAACAAAAGCTTTTTAGATGTAATACTCCAATAAATAAATATAAGAAATATATAATCATTAAAAACAAAATACTCGAACTTCAAATTCTTCACAGGAAAAATTCTTATCCTGTTTCTTCAGGCTTAAATACAGGAAACATAGAATATTATGAATAAAAATGAATAAAAAGATGAATAAAAGACTTATGAAACATAGAATATTACAACAAACAGAAAAACAGACAACGTTTTAAACAACATAAGTATGGTAAAGATTACACTGTTTACAATTAAAGATGGTCGTAGATGATAATTAATAACGATTTCATGTATCTATAATTGTCAATGATGGATTAAAAATAGACAACAATTATTGAAAGATATTGAAAAATACAATCCAAACCCATTAGTTAGTGTATTATATAAAAATATATATGACGAGAACACGATGTTTATGATTGAAGCATGTATCATTAGTAGCTTTAATTGCTTCAATAAACAAAAAGGTATTGAAATTAGCCCATTTTTGTTAGAAAAATTTAAAGAAAATTGTAAAAATAATAAAAATCTTTCAATAATTGTTGTCTATTGTAATCCATTAGCCCATTTTTGTTAGAAAAATTTAAAGAAAATTGTAAAAATCCTGAAATCTTCCGCAATACATTAATACTGTTCTTGCTGTCCCAATACTAATGTCTCAATACTACATTAATTACCAATTAATTAAGTTATAGTTAAGGACTGGGAAATAGTAAAAATAAATAAAGGTGTTGGGTCCATGTTGTAAACCCAAATATTCGTCTTGTTTGCAATTTTATCACAAGATGAAAGATATTTTTTTAATTATAAAAGAAACTTTCAAAATTGGATACCTTCAACGATAAGACTGGGAATTATAGTCTATTAAGATGGTTTAAAAGAGTATTCAAATGATGTAACTGAAACGTATTCAAAGCATGATATAGAGCGTAATGTTATTGCAGTAGACGAATTGTAAATGTGATAGGTTTAATGATTTAAAGCAAGGTTTTGTAACACTCTGAAAGCACGAGAGGTTCCTGACGGAATTTAAAGCCTATTTTCCTTAACAAGTTCTTATTTTGTTTCTTTGTTTTTCTTTAATTGTCGTGAAAATTATACAAAGAGAAATTTGTCTGCCTTGTTTCAAGTTAGAACAGTCACTAAAAAGGCCCAACACCCAGACACCCAGACGCCGTTTCGTCTTGTGCTACAGAACATTTTCACCGTAGAAAGACTCAATGAGAGTAGTGCCATTTCAAAACTCGGTTTCTCCGTTTTTGAAAATTTTTCAGGAGCAACAAAAAACTGATAATTTTAAAATTGTTAGTATTATTTTGACAACATTTAGTCCAAATTATAATAATACAAAAAAATTGTCAAAATAATACTATCAGTTTTTTGTTGTTCCCGAAAAATTTTCAAAAATGGAGAAACCGAGTTTTGAAATGGCACTACTCAAATGTTGTCTGTTTGTTCTCATTGGCCCGACAATCCTATAGATCAGTGGTCGGCAACCTTTTGTTGTAAAAGGGCCAAATATGTTATGTGGGGATTACTGCGGGCCGCACTTGGGCCAAAAATTTTAAAACCAAAAAAAAAAAAAAGGAAAATCTTAATTTAACAAGCAAAAAAAAAAAAATTCCAACACGCCCCGCGGGCCGCACCAAAACGCTTCATGGGCCGCATGCGGCCCGCGGGCCGCGGGTTGCCGACCGCTGCTATAGATTGACTCTGCGGTGTAAAGACACTGTCATTGAAAATGTCCTGTAGCTCAGGATGACGAAATGGCGTCTGGCGTCTTTTTTAAATTACTTTATTCTAGTGTGTTGGCCTTTTTAGTGACTGTTTTTAATTCTAGGAGCACACGTAAAACATTTTAATATGTTTCAAATTGTTTAAACTTTTTAACTAAGTAGAAATGCTAACTTAATGAAAATAATTTTTAGTTTAAAAAAAAGTTTATGAAATTTAATACACAAAGCTATTCGTACAATTTTCACCCGCTACCTCGTTGCTGAAGATGGCTGGATTCTAGAGAGTTGAAATTATCTAGATATTTTGAATTTTATAATTTTCTTTTTTAAATACATCTGTTTGCATATTTCCATCAAGTTTCAAAGGATCCATTTAATGATTTAGGAGTTATTGTGGGAAGGATACCCACCCACACACCAAAATTTTAATTAGCCAAAGCTTCCTTAGGAAAATAGGCTTAAGAAAAAGAAAAAAAAAATTAACACTATCTTTGAATCATCTTTAAGATATCCATCTACGACTTCTCCTTCGTGTATTGATAGCACTTGCAATTGGACGCGTTCCTTATTTCGATTTTGTATTAAAAAGGTCTGTTACGTGTCCTATTAAACCCCAGCTGTCTTCTAATTAATGGGTTACTTGATGCTTATTGCTTCCGACTTAGCTTCTCGTCTCAAGTTGAACCATAATTTCTGGAACGACGAATGGAGAGTTGTAATGAAAACAGCGTCGTTTCAAAATTCGTCTGTCGCCAACATTCAAAAAAAATATTAAAAAAATAAAGAATTTTAACTGTCTTTTCAATAAATTAACATCGGCTTTAATTCGAAATGGAAAAGAAATCTTAGACTTGTAGAAAGAAACGTTTGGTTGAATCTGAAATATCTAAAGAAATAATATAAGGAGAGACAATTTGTAAGCATTTGCTTACACATAACAGTAATGCATTTGTGCCCATTTCCCAGCTTTAATACAGAATATGTCAACATTAGAGTGATATGCGAATAGAAAATTGAAATACGTTATTAAAATTAGTTGAATTTGAAAAATAAACAAATGACAAATTCTAAGAGAATCCAAAGGCCACAAATTTATCTGACATTTGGCTTAATTCAAGGAAGATCAATGTCTCAATATTTCTGCTTTGAATTCTTCCAATTTGAAAATATGTATACTTTGAACACTAAGAAATATTTACATCAAGAATATCACATAATAGGAAATATTCGATTACGCCTTTTATTAATTTCTTTCGAAATTACTTTAGCTGTGATCTTCTTTTAGTCAATTAAAGAACTGTCTTTCATTTCTTCTGTTTGTATTTGTTTAATACTTCTTTTGTATTTTGTAATTGAGATTTCTTTTGATAATATAAAATTCTATTTTCAATTTTCTTCGAATGGAAGAAGAATTTGTGTTACCTTTTTTTTTTCTTTTTCCTAACAATTTCCATTCTTCATCTTCTGATAGGTTTTATGGTATTTCACTTTGATCACTTGTTCCCAAACTTTAGGGCGCGCCGTCCTTGAGGGACGTGAGGGAACTCCAGAAACATATACAAAAATGTTTTGTGTGTGGATATTTTGTTATTTTTATAATTTTGTTTTTTCGGTTGGATGGACAGAGAAACGTACTTATACAAAATGGCGCGAAGTAAAGATTGAGATGATTATCGGCAATTTGGAAGATAATTCATTTTTTGAATTTTTCTATTCTTTAGATAATAAAATTGAATTTATTTTACTTATTTGTCAAATGAAATTAACGATGCATTTTAAGCCTTTGAGAGAATCCTAACCTTAGTGAAATCATTTTATTTACTGTAAGAGATTTAAGTCTTTGTCGAATATTAGCCGGTTTTAGTTTATTTTTATGTCTTTGAATGGACATTATTAATTCAGTTATCAAGAATGTATTTTAATGTCTTTTAATATTTACGACAGCAATTTTCTGTCGAGATTATCATAATCAATGAAAATAAATAGATTATTTTTTTTTCTTTCTCCGGAATTGACTGCAAAATTTAAGAAGCAAATGCCGCCATCTCCTGCTTTTCCATGTTTCTTCCTCAAAAGTAATTTTCAGCATAACTAATCAGTTTCTTCTTCTTACATAAATAAGTTATTTCAATGTTGTTGTTAACAGGATAATTCTTCTGTAATTTTTACAATTCCTTTTTAAACAGTCTTTTGGATGTTTAGTCCAGTCCCAGTCATCCATTTTTGCAAGAGATCCGATGATATTTTCCAATATTAAAAAGATTCGGAAATTCTTCTTTTGTGTTATTGTCTACATATGTTGAAATTCAATGTATATTTCATTCAAAAGCTAAATTTTTCCTTTTTTTTTTTTGAAAGTATTAGTTCTCAATCTTAATCATCAACTTAACTTTTGAACGGCTGTAGAGATCTTCTTGAAACTTCGTTTACATAATCGAAGACTAGAGACTGTCTAACTTTTAAATTTGAAATATATTCCAAGTGGGTGTTTGTTAAGAAATAGTGACAAAAATTCCCATAGAAAATTATTTTGGAATCTAATCAACGGATTTCTAATTTGTTGTTTTACTATAAACTAGATGATTGCCAATCGCTTTGCTACGAAAGCCTCACATTCCTAACGAACAACAACATTTGATTTATTCAAAAGCACAAATTACTTCAAGTTAATTAAAAACTAAAGCTAAATTAAAATGTAAAGTCTAAAAAATACTTCCAATACGATATTCCAATCCGTTTGTAGCAGTCGGAAATATGCGCACTTAAGTTGATTATACTCCTGTTGCGTTGCCAGACGAAATTAGGTTATTGACAGAGTTCATTCAACAATTTTCCTGTTGTCTGGCAACGCGATT
>JAFIDM010003189.1:59871110-59881621 GCA_023159025.1 Thereuonema tuberculata | reverse complement strand
TCACCATTCAACAATTTCCCTGTTTTCTGGCAACGCGATTGCAGAAATTCCATTGTTGTGGAAAGAGTTCACCAGTCAACAATTTCCCTGTTGTCTGGCAACGCGATTGCTGAATTCCATTGTTGCGGGCATACTCATACTGGTTTTTTTTAATAATATAGTTGCCATTGACTTAAACAGTAAATGTTAATCCCTTTTAAGATAATTCTTTACGCGTGGGTTGATATGATTAAAAATTAATCCGTGTACGACAACTTAAGTACTTAAAACTGTAATACGAACAAAAAATTGTACTGTTTGAATTCATCTATATTACAATTTGAAAACAAATGGAGCCGAACTTTTCTTGTCATTTTGCGGCTTGAAACAAAAACTAAAAAAAAGTCTTTAAGAACTAACGTTTTAATGAAAGTAGGCTTCAAGTTCTTCCAGGGTTGACGATTTTCTTTTTCTCTTTTCCGTGGATTCTCAGTTGGTAACAGAATTTTAGAAATGCAAGGAAACTTCATATTTTTTTTTTTTTTTTTTGTAACAAATGTTTGCTTGTGATACCTTGGAAGATATCTGATTGTCCTTCTTTGAACGTGACTGCCGCACAGGATATTTTTAAGATCTTCGTGATACATTTTTGAAGCTCTTGGAGATAAGGAATCTGAAACAGATATCACGATAGAACATTTTTTTTTTTATCTGAAAAAATTTTTGTCAGAAAAATAAAGATTTAAATTTCAAAATTTCAACAGATTTAAAGCCCATTTTATTTAAAAAAAAAAGAAAGTAAGACTAATAAAATCAGTATGTCTGTTTGTTTGTGCTTTTGTATTCTCTACTTAATTTTTGAAATACTGAATGGTCTTCTTAAAACTTGGCATGAATAACTATGGAAAAAGTGAACATAAGATATCTGCTGTATTTGAAAAAGTTTCATATGATTCTCTTTGGAGAAAGTATTAAAAGTGATCCAATTGACTCACTTTGTTTCTTTCGATGTCCAACAATAGAACATAAAATTATTTTAAATTTCCGCGTGTTTTGATTTGATCAACTTATCATATTGTGGATTTTAAACAGTTTTCATAAATTAGAAAACTTGATGATAGTTTGATTCAGAAGGATTAATAATTTATATGTTTACATTCCTTCCCTTAATATTTTCATGATTTAATTAACAAAATAACATAAAAAACCTATTAAGAAAAGTAAAATTCAGTTTGTTTTAGGAACTTCTTGTCTTAGATGACGCTGTTTTTATTCATTATTCGGAAGATATTTTATGTGTAAAATCTTAATTCAAGTTGTCTTAATTCATTTGTTCTTATCACAAACACTGGCTGATTTCTGTAAAAGATTTGTTCTGTAAGAACAAATGAATTAAGACAACTTTTGTAAGTACAGAAGTTGTACCAATTATTTGACTATTCTTAGAGAATATATAAAATGAATGACAAAAATGAAAAAAATGAAAAAAAAAAAAGTAAAAAAAGTCTAATGCTTAAATACCAAAATTTGTTAAGATTACTCAATTAATTGGTTTATTCTTTAAGAAAGTGGGCGGTTTGATTGTTTTTGATTAATGTATGGTTTGATTGTTAGTTTTTAATGTAGTCATTGATATGTCAACAGAACTCTTATTGAGTTAAATAAAAATGTGAAATCTTGTAAATTTGAAGTCTTGTAAGTTGTTAGTCTAGAGCTGTGCCTTTTTGTGGTGTAAACATTGGCTTTAGTCTGAATTTCTATATTTCTCTTAAGAAGATATTCACTCCATTTCAGTATTTTCCAGTTTCTAAAGTGATGTTTCAAGTGTTGTCACTGGATGTCAATAAACTTTTATTTCCCTCTTTGTGAGGCTCCTTATTCACAGGCACTCGAAGTTTTCTTTAGACTTGCAATGAATTAAGAATGTGATGTCGTTTCGAGGCCAGTCATTCTCCACTGAAACTAGAAGCCAATAAGCGAAGATCGTAAAACAACACAGTTTGCCTTGTGAGGGGGGGGGGGGCTCTCCAACGCTTTCTCCAATAAATGTAGATGGTCCTGGATTTGCGTGTTTCCAGACTGAAGCCATTAATGAATAACGACTTTGCATGACGGAAGAAGTCACTTAACATCTTTACTCTGCGCAGGTCAACGAACACAGGAAGTAACGGCCTAACTTTATATGGCGCTACTTAGGTTGTTTACACAAATCAGGATCAAAAGGATCCTTCAAAACGTCCTGTAATGTGTTTATTAGGCCAATGACAATTAGAAAAAAATCATTGTGTTATTCTCTGATATTCTAAAAGTTTTGTTACCAAGTAAAACAAGTAGAAGTTATTGAAATAACTGAAAGCCTTCATATTTTTCATGAAACTGTTTCTTTCTTTTTGATTTTCTTTGATTTGAAAACAATATAGATAATATTAGAACGTCTGCTAATACAAACAGCACACATTTCCCCTTCTGCCAAAGAAAAACATTAAACTAAATCCATGAAAATTTACGTTGCTAAATGTAATTAATTTAATCGTACTGCAACACGTTCTTTTGTGAAGAGGATTAATAAGCGGATTAGTAAAGATCCATTGTTTTAGTTCTGCCATTTTATTTATGGAAATTTGTGTCCCCTTCAAGTGCTACTTTCTCGACTTAAAATTACACAATAACATTGTCTAGAATATGTATCTTGTCCGTATATGTGTCTGCTAAATTTCAAGAAGATTGATTCAGCGTTCAGAAGTTACTTAAAAGAGACAGACGGACAGATTCTTATCATGAACCATTGTTTCTTAGGAAAAAGGCGAAGAACAATCTGTAAAACATTAAGCTGCAGACAATTATTGAATTGGTCTGACTGTAGCTCAGATATTCTTTATTTCAGTTGTATTTCATTACTAAGCGTAGTAATGGTAAATTCAGTTCTTTGTTGATCTCGTATTATTTTTTTTGTAATAACATGAATTTTCTTTATAGTGACTTTTTTTACATGTATTTCAGGATCACGAATATTTCAGCTGATATGTTCGTTTTCTTTTTTCTCTAATGAAATCATCAATTATTTATTTAAGTTTCATTCTTTTCTATAATGTTCAGTAAATATTTTTTTTTTGTAATTTTTTTTCCATCCTTCTTGTTCTAGAATCAGCATGAATTTCTGCCTTTTTTTATTTTTTAAGCATGCCAGGATATTTTCGAGACATCATCGCATGTGAACTATGATCGCTCATAAGATTTTTTAATTCTTTTTTTGAAAGTACAAAAAAAAAAAAAAAAAAAAACCCAACTCTTCTGATTCTCATGTAAGAGTTTCAAGTGCTTATAAGACTTGGTATCTTTGACCTCTTTCTGCTTCTGGAACTTAGTTCCTACAGAAACACTTACATACTTTCTTCTTAATTCAGTCTTCTTCATTGTATTGAATAAAACATAATTCTTCTTCTCAATTAAATGAAAAATATAAAACTTAAATGTTTGTTGTTCCTTTCTTTGTCAATCTCAAACACGAACAATAAAATAATAAACAACAAATAAAATTTACATATTTATGCATAATGTACATAATGGCACAATTGATAAACACGTTATAATAAAGATATTAAAGATTTGTAAGCCGACAATATTATACATTATTATTAAAAAATAAAATACCAATAATATAAACAATCAATCACTGTATATTTTAATTAATGAATTAAGTCATTGAATTTTGCTGATGGAAAAACAAATGTTTAGTTATACTGCTAACTATAAGACTGTTATTCTTTCATCCATTTCTTCTCCTTCGTATCTATTTACATTTTCCGTTTTCGTGTTTCTAATCAATATACTTTCCATGTTCTTCCTTCTTTTGCATAAGACAATATTTTTATAGTTTTATTCAAAAGATGTTCTTTTCTTTTGCTATGATCTGCCTACTTTGGTTAAGTTCATATTTTAATTATAACAATTTGGAAGTCAGTTCCCTTTTTATCTGAAAGTCTAAAGGTTTTAGCAGTTCCTTATTTCTTTTTCTTGATTTAAAAAAAAAAACCCTCATGTTGTATTCAATTAATTCTTATAAATACTTGAGGAGTATTTGTTAGTATAAGCTTCTACATCATTGTTGAGGTTTACTATTAGCACTTTATATAGTTGTAAAAATAAGTTCTGTTCTTCTGTTATGAAGGAACTATTTTCAGTCCACGCTAAGTTGGAATGTTTGAAGTATCTTTTTATTAGCGGCCCCTAGGTTACGCCTTGCATATAAAACATAGGGGATCGCTCTTGCTTTTATGCTTGCTGGATGTCACACCCTGTAGCGGCCAAACGATTAGAGATATTAGAATGAAACCTTCACCATTGTGTTCAGCATCAAAAAGTAGGTGACCACGTCCAAAAAATGAGAGGACCACTCCCTGACCGGAAGTTGGGGGGGGGGTCAAAAGAGGAAAACGGTCCACCAATATCGACCCTTCTGAACACATTGGTGGTGGCCACAATTTTTGGAAGTTGTGCATATTGTGGCGCCGCTTTGCTTTTGACACTAAAAGCATTAATTAGTTGTAATTCTTACTGAAAATATTAATTATTTGAAGTTCCCCTTCCCTAAAAAACAAGCTAAGATTCAGTATTTTTAAGAACTTTCTAAATACTTTTCTGAAATATATAAAGTTTTAATATACTTTCTTCGAATTTCTTATGCGAATTAGGGACTGCGAAGTTATATGTAAAGTATTCATGAAAAAGACCGCACTTAAGTTGAAAAGATCCCGAAAAATCCCGAAACTCTAGCACTAGAAGTTGCAGAAAACAAACCCAATGAAAGAAGATTCAATAATTCTAAGTCTATTGAGAAGAATGTCTGAAAAGTATAATCCCAATGAAGTATTTAACTATCTCCAGGAAATATTCGGAAAACAGTGCTGCAACTTTCTGCAAACATTGACGTGTGATGGTAAAAACAAACAAGAAAACGCCACCTGGTAAACAAAAGCAGAACCAGACAAAAAGAAGAAAAGGAAAAACCTGGTAAAAGTAAAAAACAGAAAAAAAAAAAAATTGAGGGGGAAAAAAACAAAAATTCATTCCAATTTAACACTTCAACTGAAAATAAAGTGGTGATTGTATGTAAGGATAGATACTCTAATCAATATTTACGTTAAACACTGAAAAAAATATAAGAAAAATCTTAAAACGATGATGAATTGCGATTTCAATTTTAAAACGTGAATCGATATTAATTAGCGGATATTGGAATACGAGCTTTTTCCATGACTTCCCACTTGATTTCTGTCTTTCTCATGTTCTCTATCTGGTTTTATCCCCTATTCCGTAAGTAGATGGTTAAAAATTTCATTGTAGAATTTGTATTATGTTTGTGATTTTTTTTCTAGAATATAATTTTTTGATTTTTCTACATTAATTTATGTTATTATATACGACTACATTATTGTACGTAACTGTAGTCGCTATCACTGGTATCGTATAACATGTAATGTAGTATTATGGGAAAGGTAATAAAATATATAGTAAACTACATTTTCTTTTTATGTAAAATGGTAAACTTACATTTTATTAGAACTTTTTCCGAAAAGCATAACTGCATATATTTAGATTATAATTTTGTGTTAACTTATCAGTTATGTATGTATTTTATATATTTCAATATAGCTTTCAGACATGAGGAATCGCCTTCCGACATCTCTTTAGCAACTAATTACCAAAGTACCCACTATTCTTTTAGTATCTAAAGAAAGTGTAATTCCAATTTTGTGAATACTTTTTTTTTTTTCTTGCCAACTCTTGATTCTATTTCATGGCAAGCCTAGTCAGGGGAATGACTTTCAACTGTTTGTAGCAGTAACTTTTGCCTGCAATTGAACCTCCAACAGGCATTTGCTGGTTTTCTGATGACCTTTCAGCGCCTATGCGGCAACTCGAAAAGACCATTAAGTGGTGACCATTCAGGCAGTCAGTGCCCACGAGTTCCTAAAGGCCAAGTCGTAACAACTTGGCTTGTGTTGGATGTTAACCTTTCCTACTTCATTCCACAAAGATTTACGAGATATTAAATGTAAATCAGCAGCAAAGGTAATAAAATTAAACAGCCATATTTATATTATACAAAAAAAGATTTACAACTGGAATTTTTTGGTTTTACGACCAAGTTTTTCCATTAGAAGTGACTTTAAAATATAATTATTGATTCCGTGATTAAAGTAAACGCATTTCTTGTGTAATTAATAGCATCTGTTATAATCTGCTGTATCAAAAGTTTTTAATGGGCAAGGGCTACATGGAAACGATAAGTAAGACAACGACAGTTACTGTCCTCCACAGAATCCTATTTTCTAAAATATTTTATTCATATTTCCTACAAATAAGCAATGGTCCTTTTATTTTTCATTCATAGCAAATAGGAGGAGTTTTTAATTGAGGAAACAAATTTTTTAAAAAAGAAATATTGTAATGGTGTTTGTGGGAGTGTCTTTGGGATCTAAAGACAGCGAATTAAGTTCTGGAACTGAACTGAACTAATTTATTCAAGAAAAACATTGACTTTTATAGTATTTACATTGAAGAATTTGATTGAAAGATTAATTAAAAATATCATCATCATCATCACCAACTTATATAATTGACTAAGTTCGTCTGTCTGTCTGTCTGTAACTCGATATAATTAAGCTATTAAGATAGATCCAACGGTTCTCAATGGTACCATTTAATCAAAAGTACTCAAATTGGATGAAATATTAGTTCATTGTGTCATTCCATGTTGTTTCCATGAAATTTTATCCTTGCGAATTGATCTAGACAACTGAAATTCTAACAAAACATACGTTCAAAACCAAATAATTTTGTTACACTGCACCATTTTGATGAAATTTGTTATACTTACCAGTTTACGCTGATTTTGAAACTCAAAACCATTTTTGCCGTAGAAGCTTCGTTCACAAGTTAGCGCAATATTTAGATTATAAAGGTGAGTTTTAAATGCCTTTTGGCATTATGGGTCAAAAATAATAATTATTCCATTCTTACTTTTAGTAAAATTTATTTACAAGGACAAACTTTATATATGGTTGGTATTTATTTACCAGAGCCTGTTTTCAGTCATGGACAGTTATATGTTGTTATTTCTCGAGCACGTCGTGCTTGACTGAATAGATCAAGGACATCTGATAGAAGGATCTGATGCTGTTTTTACAAAAAATGTAGTTATTAAGGAGAAATTTACTTTATAGTTGCTAGTTGATGATAAAATGATTTTTCAGATATTTTTAAGCCTGTCGTCCGACAGGCTTTGCTGCTAGTACCTAATGATTGGATAAAAACATAACGATTTTAAATTAATTAACTGATTCAACAGTTAAGAAAATAAACAGAAGATCAGTAATTAGGAAATAGAAAACGAATGTTTTAAAATAACTAATGGTTAACGATTAAAATGAATAAAATACAGATAAATAATTTCTAAAAATATTACATATAAACTGTTACAATATAAGTGCAGAATTTATTAAATCAATCACTATCTTGGAAAACGTCCTTTTAATATATAGAATCTTTAACAGTATCCCTTAATTTACAGATGTGCATGTTTTTGTAATTTACTCTTTTCTTTTCTGTACTTATTCTGTATTCTTACTTTCTTATTCTGTACTTTTTCTTTTTTTTTTTTCCTTGCGAATACTTTTTTTTTTCTCAACTCCTGGACTTTGGAGCTGAGTTTTGGGACGTTCAACAAGGGACGAGAACTATGAGTTATTTAACCGAAGAATCTTTGCCCAGGGGTAAGAGGCATCTCACATGATACACGCAAACACAAACGAAACATTGAAGAAGAAAGCTTCAATTCCATGCTGGCTCAGGATTCGAACCGACGCGACGTATCAACCTCATGGCAGGTCGTTGCCTTAACCTTAAGGCTGTGTCTGAACGGCACTTTGGAATTTTAGCTTAGTATTTTGTTGTTGAAGCTACTGTCAGATATTGAATTTACTTTATGGATTTCAGATGAGTTTGTTAATATTTATTGTAAATTTATGTATTTGAGAAATTATATTATTTATTGATTTGAATTTTATTTTGTTCTTAAAATAAGAATTCTTAAATATTGTCATTTTAATTAATTTGTAATTTGTTTTGGAACAAAGTATTATCCCAGTTAATCTGTTGTTAAATTGTTGGGATTATGGCTTGCGTGGATTAGAATGTTGCCTCGTGCAGGCTAAGCTGTTATAATTGAAATGTTTGGATTGTAAGGGAGATTCTCGGGGTTGGTTGTGAGTGGAGAAAGATCTTGTGAGATTCGCTCGGTTTATTGTAGGTGGAGATGTTTTTGTAATATTGTGAAGCTGTGTTTTCGAATAAAAATTGTCATCAATCCGGTGACGTTACACTACTGTATTTGCTTTATAAGTAGCCTTGTCATTTTTTTTTATAGCAAGAGAACAATTGTAGATCTTGAAAACCTTTTTCTTAAAACTTCGTTTAACTCTAGAACAATTATATGACATTAATTATATAAAACTAATTCCACAGTTAAGTTCTATAATTGGTTTTTGTAGTTTTCTATTATTTTTCCATCATGTCTGTTATAGCAAAAATATTCCTTTATATTAAAATTCGGTGAAGAAATTTGTTTTAACCCATTATATTATTATCCCGCTATTTCTGAAGAGTTATAATAACAATGGCATCAAAGCATGCTTTCTTTCTTTTAGGTCACTTTATTTTTCTAAATTTTATTCATTGTATGCTAGAGACTGGAGTAGACTTCAAGCTGGGGAGATGAAGTTTCTTAGAGGTATAGTAGGGAAGACTCGATTAGATAGAATGAGAAATGAGGATATCCGGGAGGAGTTGGGGGTAAAAAGTTTGAGGAAAAAGGTGGAAGAGGGAAGGCTGAGGTGGTTCGGGCACGTGAAAAGAATGGAAGGACTCCTAAGGTTTGGCATGAGTTAAAAGAAGGAGGGAAGAGACCAAGAGGGAGACCGCGTAAGCGATGGCTGGATGATGTGAAGCGCAGCCTGGAAGAGAGAGGCATCCCATGGGAAAGAATATGTAGAGAAGAGGCTTGGAAGAACAGGGAGAGGTGGAGAGGCTTAGTTAATTCCTAGACCCACAGTTGGTGGAACGGGAAAGGATATTTATGTATGTATGTATTCATTATAATGTGGGTAAACAAAAGAAAGTGTATGTCATTGTCATTGTTAGCTACCAATGACTTACTGAAGTTTGAAACAGATTTTTAATAGTCTAATAAGTAGGCTGATTTTTTATTTTGCATTTCTTATAGTTTGTTTTTGAGAATTTTGTATTAGTTTCGGAAAGAATTATAATTTTTTTTGTAATAGCTTATTTTAAGTTTCATTTCGGAAATTGTATATTTCTAGTATTTATACCCATTACGGTCGATAGCTAATACTCTTTGCGTCGAAGATTAGAACAAATTTTAGGTCGGAAGATGCACAAATCACTGCACGATCACTTAAAAACCTATAGATCCTGTAAAGCTGAAGTAGATGATCCCTACTGACCTTAGAATACATTCGGTCAATAGATAAGAAGCTAGGGCTCAAAAACCTTTCATCTGGGACTAAATTAATTCAAAACACTGTTTTTCCTACAAAGATGATATTTTCTTCGGCACTTTTAACATTACAAGGGAGATTACTATTGGTTGTACGGAGCAATGCGTAGGAATATGGTAAATACGGATTTAAAAAAAAGATAATAATATATATATAAATATGTCTTTATGAAAAAAAAGTTCAAATATATTAAAAACTTAATGCTTTTGAAAATCAAGGGACAAACATTAGTAAACTTTGTACTTAAATTTCTACTCATAGACAGACTCATATACATTTGTCTGTATACCCACTCATAGACAGACTGGTTTTTGAGCCTAGCCTTGAAATAAGCTCCAAATAACTTGTAGTCAGACCAATGATTCAATACAAGGAAATTAAGATTAAAAAATTCATAGAAATAAAATCCTAAAACAAGGTTTTATGCTTCGAATTTCT
The DNA here is from genome assembly GCA_023159025.1 of Thereuonema tuberculata. Lineage (NCBI taxonomy): Eukaryota > Metazoa > Arthropoda > Chilopoda > Scutigeromorpha > Scutigeridae > Thereuonema > Thereuonema tuberculata. The sequence goes on along the minus strand of JAFIDM010003189.1, from coordinate 59,871,626 downwards.
TCTTAAACATACATATATACATACATAGTTCTCTGCCAAGGGCAGGTCCTCCACTGCAAACCTAGCATTCTCCAATCTTTCCTATTTTCTGCCTTCCTCTTCGTCTCCACATAAGATCCATTTACCATAATGTTGTCGATTAAACATACCGTATTAAATATAAAACCTCACAAACTTCATCTTCAGTATAAAACTTCTTTATCTCAATATTTCAATCCCCTTAGCGAGGATTTTTTTTAGGATTAAAAAAAGGAAATAGAGAAAAACCAAACCTTTCTCTTCTATTTCAAAAACAGAATCAAAGTAATAACTATCATAAAAAAGGATATTAGGCCTACTCGTTACAATCATGATCTCTCTTAACATCAAAGATGTTAAATATTACAATTATTACAACCATACATTATAAACATGCATTAAAACAGCTTAATTTTTATGTTTATTCTTTAAAAAATAACTTACAACTTCAATTTCAGCTTAAGTTCTTTGCTATTTTTAACAACTTTTTCAAACATT
>JAFIDM010003189.1:59826933-59861110 GCA_023159025.1 Thereuonema tuberculata | reverse complement strand
TGTTTAGAATTTTTAAATATTGTTTTATTTTAATATTATTACTCAAAATGTTTATTTTTACATTTAATCTAAATATTAAGTAAAATACATAAAGCTTTCTACTAGGATTTTACTTTGTTTTCTTGTATTTTCTTGATCATTTTGTATATCTGATCTTATGATAGGAGCTTCCAAAGAAGGGATTTAAATTTAAAATAGTCTATTTTATAGGAAATAGGTTATTTATTTCCGTTGTAAAATAAATGCAAAAAAGTTCCAAAAACTTTAAAATGTAATCAAAAACAATCTACAAAAATAAAATGAATAAAAAGCGTTTAGGGCAGAAGAAGGGCGGAAGACAATAAGATTAAAATTTAGTTCAAAAATTAGACCCTGAAATCTAGCCCCCATATCAAATTCAGGGTCCAGGTACCAAATACAGTAATGGGCCCCCTCTCACGTTATATTCAAAAATAATAGATTCTTAGTCAAAAGTATTGCGAATAAAACACTACCCGATTTCATATTTGTCCTTTTAACACAGTCAGTTATTAGCATTTTTTTTAGAATAAATTAATTTAACATCAACATTTTTACTTTTTCCAGATCAGTCCAAAAGTTTAGAAAAAAAGTTTAGAAAAAATTCGCTTTATGCAAATATTGAAAGGCAGAATAGCTCTATGCAGATGGTTAAAGCAGAAAAGTAGTTTATATAAAATGTAGACTTAATTATAAAAAAATAAAAAAATCTAGAAGTGATAAGACTAATTCCTAAATTTTGTTTTCGGTTCAGCCCGGGCTCCATTGAGGACTAACTCTCCCTCTTGTGGGGCTCTGACTGAAATTAATTAACGAAACAATTTATGTTTCGAGATGTTTGAACAACTCTCTTTCATCAAAGTTTTTATTTAACTTCAATAAAAAATATAATTTTCAAGAAAAATTAAAGTTGAAAGATTTGGAGAAATACTAAAAAACAATCAAATAAAACCATGTGATATCAACAAAGAGGAGAAAGAAAGAAAAAAGAGTGATGATAAAATTAAAAAATTCTGAAACAGGTTTTGTTCGAGAAATCTTGAAATAAAAAGGATTTAAAAAAATTTTGAGTTAGTTTGTTAATAATTTAAAATATATTTTGCTTTCTAAGAATGTTGTTAAAATTGTTATTTATAAAACGAGATCGTTGTTGGTGATTATCATTTGGATCGAATAAACTATTGATTGTCCGATTTAAAGAAACAGCAAAAATCAATAGAAAGAGGATCATCAAAGATTCAAGAAATAAGGATACAAAGATGTTCAGAAGGAGATTACAAGAAAAAAATAAATTCAGGAATAAAAGAGAAGATAAAAGATTTTCAACATTGTGTTGTTTTGTGGAATGCCCGTGTTAGTGGACCGAGAACGGGTTGCCAGGAAGAAAAGAAAACACAAAAGACTTCTTTCACGAATTTTTCCAGTACAAAATAAATCACCTCCCTCACTTCCAAATACTTTTACAGCAACCCAAACTTGTCGAAAGATGAGTGATCATTCAAAAATACAGGATGTATCAGTTGGACCAGGTCAGCACGGTAACTTTTGCCTGGGAGCCATTTTCGAGAGCAGTTTATACTTTTTCACAAAAATAACATAAGACAGGCTCCGAAAATGATTCACTATGTACAGCATTGGGCATGAATTCGACGTCAGTACGAGCACCTCGTGACATCGTGCGATAATTCACAATGGCAGGTAGGGAAAATTGTGCGTTCGGTTGACGTTGAAGCAACGTGTGTCTATCATTAAGCTTATTTATGTGGCGAAGGGCAAATCTCAGAAGCAAGACGTTTATTTGATGAGGAATATAGTTATTCTCCGAAATAATGACTGCAATCAAGAAGAAAATTTGAGGATACTGGTTCTGTTGCAATAAAACTTGCCACAAAAGAGTCACACAACACAATCACTACCGAAGAGAACAAACATTGTTGCTCTGTTTCCTTTGACCAAATCATTCGATTGTTGCGGCCAATTTTTATGTAATATTTACTGTGTCCAACTGATACAACCTGTATAATTTTTAATATTGAAATTACTCAGAGTTTTTATTACTATTTTCAATAAACTATAAATAACATAACTTACAGAATAATTCTGAACAGATTTTAGTTAATTTTTAAAGAAAACACAGTTATTTTTGTAACTCTTAATTCTGGTCGCTGTTTAAGTTATCTGAACCTCATTATAGAGTAAATCTATAAATGCAGACCTAAGATATATAAAATAATCTCTTGTTAATCCTTCTATTAATACATCCGACGACGAACGACGAAACTCGTTAATCGACACCGTCACAAGTAATTATACCACTAATCGCAATTGGGCGATTGCTCGCTGAGAATTGCCACCAGATGCGTTAATATCGCTATGACTATGGCCATGAGAACGGACGTCTTAAGACCTCTGTGCGCTTTATAATCAGTGTGTCGAATGCGTCTTTGAGGACTCAAAACACCTACAATCCACAACCTCAGTTTTGAACAACTGACTGAGAGATCCTATCGTTTGACTGCGAGAGGTCGTTCCGACTGTACTCAGAGATGGTATTGAGAGTAATGCAAACACACACTCGCAGAGAAGGCACTGAGACAGACAGACTACCAGAAAAGAGGATCGTGTCATCGTCCGAAAGGCGCGAATTGATCCATATGTGTCCCTGTCCATCATTCAGAGACAAGTAGCTGCATTACTTGAAACTACTGTGTCTGCCCGAACGATTACAGCGACTTGCAGAACAAAACGTGCATTCTCAGCACCCGTTCTGCTGTCTGTTATTAATACCTTATCATCGGCAGCTTCGTTTGCAGTCGTATAGTGAGCTGGTGGCATGGATTGGCAGCAAATCGTATTTAGTGACGAATAAGTCTGGACAAAATTAGCGTGCCCATCGTACTCTAGTATTGAGAAGCACTCTCTCTCTCTCTGGTGTAAACTGTCTTTACGACAGGTTTCAATTGGACGTTCTCCATTTTCTTCTATCCTGTGCATCTTTCTTCAATTGTTCATACTTTCTTCCCCTTTTAACATCATCCAGCATTCCAATCCTTCTTCTGCCTCTTCCTCTCTTTCCTTCTACTTTTCCTTCTATTATTCTTTGTTGTAGGCAATTTCTTCGTAGCACATGTCCTAACCAAGATATTTTTCTCTTGCGTATGGTTTCTAACAATTTCCTTTTTTCACCTATTCTTGTTAAAACGTCCTCATTCCTTAATCTATCTGACCATTTCACTTTTAACATTCTTCTCCAGAGCCACATTTCAAAACTTTCTAGAAATCTTTCTTCCTTTTTTTTAATAGTCCATGATTCACTACCATATAACATCACACTCCACACAAAACATTTAGCAAACCTTTTCCTTAATTCTATTGAAATGCCTTGTGCTGTCAACAGTGCTTTTACCTTTTCAAATGCTCCTTTACCCATTGCTATTCTACTTCTTATTTCTTCGGTACAACTTCCATCCCATCTCACCAGACTTCCCAAATATTTAAAGCCTTTACTTGCTGTATAATCTTTCCCTCTAAGGAGATATTCACACTACCTTCTTGCCTGCTTATTCTCATCACCTTGGTTTTTCCCACATTTAAGTTCATTCCAAAGTCTTTCCCAACTGTTACTATACTGTCCATCATTTTCTGTAACTCTTCTTCTGATTCTGCCAACACTGCTTCACTGGCAGTGTAAAATCCACACTTCACTGTTGAACGACACAACGACAGGATTGGTGACATCATGATATAGGGAGCCATGTCTTACAATTCTCGCTCTCCCTGGTAGTGATCAAGAAAATATTAACGGCTCAGCATTGCCATCGTGGAACGGCTACAGTAGTCCCTTTTCCAACAAGATAATACCCGTCCACATATAGCACGGGGCTTCGTGGGCTTCCTCCGTGTTGTCGATACCCTCCTTGGTCCACCAGGTCTCCAGACTTGCCTCTTAAGTAGCCCGCACACGAGGGAGCTTTTGGCCGAGTTGCATGTGCAACTTGATGCCTAGAGCGGTTTTTTGAGCTGCATGGGCCAAGTTGCATGGAAAAAAAGCTTCACAGAACGGCGGTGCACCACGGAAAGTTGCATGGAAGCTGCATGGAATTACCCAATCACAGTGCAGCGTTTTTATACGTCAGGCGTGACGTCATGCTCAAGGAAGAAACATGGCGTCGAAACAGATTTCCTTCGCTTCAGATGGGCGAATCGCGAATACAGAAAAAATATCAGATTATTTCGAGTTTCTTTCACACATAAATACAGTTTATATGTAAATGCAGTAATTTAATGCGGCAGAATGTATCAGAACGTTTCAAAAACCTCGTTTTTTTGAATATTTCACATCGCAAGGTGAGTTTCGCTCCATCACCATTTCCGGAAACTGCCACGTGACGTCATTGTTTCAGTGAGCAATGGATTATTATTGGCTGTTGGTCGTTGTTATTCGTGAATCGCATTATTGCCATCAACTGCGATTACATACCGGCTAATAATATTATAAAAATATTTCTCATATGTTTAAAATAAATCACAAATATTTAGTTTTGGAACGATATCACAGCAGTATCCTTGACGTCATGTCCAGTGATGTCATTCAAATTCGTAGTGTGCTTCGTTTGTTGTCCGCACGGCGGCGCTAACAATGTTGCATCGTTTGCGCACTGATAGTCGCATGCAGCTTTTTCTGTGCACCTCAATTTCCTCGAGTTGCACAGAAAAAGCTCCCTCGTGTGCGGGTAGCTTTATTGAACATGTATTGGACGGTAGCTTCGGTCAACGACGATCTGGAGCGGCAGTTGCAACAGCTATGGGCGGATCTTTCGAAGGCTAATATTAGACGTATGCATGACTCTATACCAAACCGTATCGCCGCATGAATCCACGTTTGGGGCGGCGTAACGCAATACTGAATTGACTATTGACCCTGTAGTGTTTTGTCTGAATAAACGGGCCATTTGCTCTGACATTGTAATCACTTATTTGCATCATCATTCTCATTGGCTATGTCAAGGGTCATTCCATTTCAACTGCTTCTGGGTGATCGCTAATTTTTTTTTTTTTTTTTTTTGCAATTAATCCCTGTCTGTCAGCGTATCAACAAACCAGCTATCAGCTATTTTCTTATCTATTAGTTTTTATTGTATTGGTTGCCTTGATATTAAAAAGTGCATTGTCATACATAAAATTCTAGTTCATCCAATTTTATGTTTTCATTCGGGTAAAAATCAAAGTCTTTCGCAAAATATTGAAGACAAATACAAAAAGGTTTCTTTTATTAATGAACATTACTAGAATTAGCTATTTACTTTAAGACATTGAAGAATTTAAGACGTAAATATAATTTTTTTTTAAATATCCACTGTTGCCGTCTTATTATTCCTATTTACCTGAAAAAAATAATACCTCATAAATTAATACCTCTGTGTATTTTAGCGAATTAAACAATTATGTTTCGGACTGTGTTAAGCTTATCCTTTATCAAATGCAAATATTTATAGTAATTTATTTCATGTAAATTTGATAATACATTTATGTTTGAAGTTCTTTTACTTACAGATCCTTTGTCCAATGTGTTTATGATTCAATACATTTTTGAAAGGATTGTAGATAGGTTAAAGTAATAATTGCCTAAAACATCAGACTGTTTTCATTCGAATCTTTAAATTAAATATAATTGTTATTATGTACAAAGTATTAAGCTAAAAAATTGAATTGTCTTTCATTTGTTGAAGAGCAAACGAAAATAAAAATATAAGTTATAAATAAGCAGGAGCAAACAAAGAGAATATTTGATGTTATAATTCGTTTGTTATTACATTGACATTAAAACAGACGCAAACACACACACATACACACAGAATTCACCTATCCTTTTACGTATGTGTTATTTAGCAGCGAAACGGATGATAACACACACAAATTGCGTGCAATTATTGTGATTACTTTGTCAGTCGTCATTTTCAAGCAAATATTTATGACATTTCACGCTGTCTCTCACAGATACAAAAAAGAATGGCGCTAATAAATCATTCTGTCAGTGGGTTTTTTTTTTTTCTCTCTCTCTCTCTTGCTGTCCTTTGAACATAGAAATTAATTTGGGCATAGAACGATTGAAGACACCTGTCCACTCCCAATGTGAACTCTATTGATGATTCGTTTGGGAGGTCCGGTCACAGGGTAAGTGGGTGGCAGTTGTCCAAAGTATCTTAAAACCAACAGCGTGATTCTTGAGCCTTGTGGGCGAATAACCTTCACACGATATTTATAGATTAAACAATATGACTTCCAAGAAAGCTACAGGCCAAGGTGATGGAAGTCGTGGAAGACTTTTCAGTTAATTGGATTATCACGACAAATCACCCACGCGTTTTGGCTACAACTTAAAATCAAAAGTGTTTGTTTTCATTGAATTGTTTGTTGTTGACGTTCTTTTCAAAATAAAAGGGTTAATGTTGTTTTTCCTTTTAAATGTCAGTGATTTGTTGTGAAAAACATAGAGCAGTGTTTCTCAAATGCCTTGAATTGTATTATGAACTATATTTTAAGGACATAGTTCTAAAACTGTTTTGAGTTTGAAAAATGTTGTGGAATTTCATTAGAAACTAAAATTGGCGGGAAAAAAAATAAAGCACACTTAAATTTTTTCTAAAATATCGAACATATTTGTTCAATATTTATGATGAATTTCCTAATTTTTTTTTTTTTTTACTAAATTTATTATTTTGGCAATAATTAAATTTTGTTCTTCCTCACAATTAAACCGAAAACAACCGAAAATTCTGAAACGCTAGCGATTTTTTTTTTTTTTATATTTTGCTATTAACTTTTCTCTTTCGCCCCCCCCCCTTTTCTTTTTTACTTGTAAGTAAAATATTTTCTTTAGTTTTGAAGGCATCCAAGTGTCTGGGATTGGTAGTTCGGCAATTCCACTTTAGCACTTTCTTATATCTGGGTTCGATTCGCGCTGGTAGCTTGATACTTTTGCTTCACTTTTTTATTTCTAACTTAAAATCGTTAAACCGTTTCTATTTCTACAAATCAACAACTCATTATTTTTAAAATGCAACCTGGGAAGATTTTTGGTTTTACAACAAAGGATTCGAATTAAAAAAATAGTTTAGATCAAAAAGTTATTTCTCTTTAGATTACTTTAAGATCTTGTTGGGATTATAGTGTTAACAATTGCGAACCGATTGAACTAGGTTATTTACTTATTTATTTCGGTATTTATCCTTTCTAAGTCATTTGAATATTTGTGGTTCCAACTTTGGCCACCAGGGTATTTCAATGAGATTCACGTTCTTTTCAGTTGTTCGAATGATTCAGCAAATTTTTCAAAAGCATCTGTAATTGTCTTTCTAATTTGAATTCGAAAATACTTCAAATATTTTTTTGTAAGATTGTTAAACGAATGACTTCATTTTTTACATGTGACATTATTTGAAATGACATTACTCGTCATTTATCCAGTTACGCTAATACTATGTAATGAGTAATAGTTGTATGAAACTATGTTAACGTAATTGGTAGTAGTTATATAAAAAATATACAGTAAAACCTCGTTAAGTCGTCACTCAAGGGACCAAACATTTTTGACGACTTAAGCGAAGTGACGACTTAAACGGAGTGGGAATTTTTTGAAAAAAACAAAACCAAAAAACACTGAAATACAGTATTTTCATGAATTGCTGTAGGAATCGGTGAGAAAAACAAGATTTTCAGAAATCAATTCATGCAAATGAATGAATGGAAAATAAAAAAAAAATTTATAGTTACCACATTTTAATCGTTTTAAAAGAAAGACAATGTCTGTCTTTGAAACGTTCCAGCCAACCATTGCTGCCGCCGAAATATTCAATGTTCAACTCCTTAGCAATTTCCATGGCTTTTTCTTTGAGAATCATGGCAGAAATCGGCACATTTTGCGATCTGCATGTTTTAGCCATCGAACTAAAAACCTCCTCGATCTCGTCAAACTTCGATTTCCTCATTCTCTTTCGTTTGTCTTTGCAGTCAGCTTCTTCAATTACTTGTTTCGATGAAAGAATATCGTTTAATGTAGTCCTGGGAATATGGTGTTCTTTGGCTAAAGCTGTTTTCGAAACATTTGATTTTTCAAAAAGTGCAGTTAAGTCTTTTTTTTCTTTAAAAGATAACGAGGTAAGTTTTCGTTTCCCTGACATGTTAAAATGTAATTGAACCATGAATTTGCAAGAGAAAAAAATTGCCCTTTTAGCGGGGCTTACTCGCTATGAAAAGAAGTCATACTCAGGAGCGGTCAAGAAAAACGTCTACACGCGACAGAGTCGCTGCGAGAAGTGTGCTTTGAATGATTATGCCCAGATCACACCAGCATATTTTTCAACATTGTTTTCATCATTGACCCTATCATTGATGCTCTATGATCGTGTGATTAGCCTCTGTTGACCATTTTCATCACTGATTCCATCATTGGAAAAATTTAGAAGCTGCTCTAAAATTCGCAGCGTTGTTTTCAGTGATGCTCATTAGTGAGCTCCAATCAAACCGACCAGCTACGAGCCCGAAGAAGCCGACCATTTTGGCCACCGTTTCGATTGAATCCGAAGGCTATTAGGAATTAAATATCACAGTGAGGAGATTATTTTTCGAAAATAAACAATATTTTTACTGAAATAAATTATTTCTATGCGTCAGAATGTGCAGATGTCAACATTTTAAAGAGAGATTTCATTTCTTCTTGAGCTACGTTAAGGTCGCAGAGCTTGTGGGATACCCGCTGCTGTCAATCGAAATTCATTCGCTTTCGCTTAAATAGTAGGGATGCTTGAATACAATGTACAATTAGTTTCGAACAGATTGACAGCCTGCTAAAAGCGATTTTAAATTCTAACTAATCTTTTTTTAGAGGTTAAAATCGTGTTTCGGCAACGCAGTATAAATGCCGTCTTTTCGAACTTGGAAAAGGTTTGGAGTTACCACCAAAATCTTTTCAGCTCAACTCTGATTGGCTAGCGCTCTGCCAATCATATGCACTGTTTCATCATAATTTGTCGATAAAGTGGAAAGCAAGGATGGGGAACCCTTCACTGATTTCAGTGTAGCAAAGCAATGTTGAAAAAATAGGCTGGTGTGATCTGGGCATTAGCAGCGAGATTCCAAGAAGCCAAATCCTCTGAAGGGGTAGGAAAGGAATGAAGTGACAGGCATGGTCGAAAATTTCCCGTAAAGGCTTGGCTTTCTTAAAGTGAAGGGGCGGGGCTGAAAAGACAACACGATGGCATGCAAAATGGAGAAGAAAGATGCTTTTGGCCATTTTGAGGGTGACGAGTTATCCGGAGTAGTATTAAATTTTTCCTTCGGGTAAAGGAGGGTTATTGTATATTATTGTGTATGAGACCTTGTCGGGACCAAAGGAAAACGACGACTTAAACGGAGTGACGACTTATCCGGGTAACGACTTAACGAGGTTTTACTGTATATTTTATATTGTTTTTACATATTTTATTGTGTATGTTAAGATTTTTAATATTTTTAGAATTTTTTAAGTGAACATTCAAAGTCTTTATATAAAAGCAACACACTTACATTTCAAAATGAACATTTAAAAACATTAAAAACCGGAAATTGAGAAGTTAAAAGTTTAATCATTCCTTATATGGACCTTGTCAATCTTACTGTTCCAATTGAACAATTTTCTTCTTTGTCTGTTTGTCCATTGGACGGATTTCCTTGGAATTTGGTATGGCTTTTGATCCAATATCAGCACGGTTGTTTGGGTCTTCATTACCTCCCACCTTGTTCTCGAAATTGACCCACCTTCCAGCGCCAGTATTTGCTCTTCGACATACGACTGAGCGTACTTAGTCTTACATATACTGTACACATACTGAATATCTCATATTGAATAGTTCGGGAGCGATCAGTGGGAAACCGGTGGCCGCAAATGATGACACTTATTGCTACTGTGTTTGGATCAGAAAGAAGACCGATAATTTTATCCGTCATAGGGACTTGGGGCGGTAATTTGATCTTTCCAGGATCGTTACCACCATACGCCCGGGCTCTTAGGAAAATTATCATTTAATTTGGATTTAATTTTTTCTATGGATAATTTAATTTCACTTTACATTCTGTACATCATTTTAATTAGAATAATGCAAGATGAGTGACACGAATTTTATGTATAGAAGGCCTATTATTGAGGAGAAGGCGGAAATTGTAATTATCTGGTCTTAACTAATTACAGGAAGCTGAAGAATTTCACCGCCTCCTCCAGCAGAATGATAACTATCTGGATAACGAAAACAAAGTCTTATTCGTAATGAAGTAACCTAAGATTTCTTTTCATCAAAGCAATAGTTTATCAAAATAAGTCATTTATTTTTAGATATGACCCTGCTTTATGACGATAATTACGTGTAAACAATAACTTATTAAAATCAATAAATCTAAATAATAATTTTTGAATTACATTTTATTATTATAAATCTGCAGTCTTATTTGCCTATGGCTAATCAATCTTTTTATTAATAGTTTAATAATTACACAAACAATTTTTTATTTCTTTTATATTCAAAAATAAAAGAAAAAATGTTATTATTTTTATTACTATGTAAAAGTTTCAAACCTTGGGTTTCCCCAGCAAAGACAACATGGCGGGTCAAGGACCAAAGCTATTATTCTGGCTATTATTATTATTCCTAATTGGAAATAAAGTTATCAAAGGCAGGACGAAATTACAAAGGAAGCTTATGTAATTAATAAAAAAAAAATAACCAATATACATCTGAATAACATACAGTAAAGAAAAAAAAATTGTCCTATTTAGCTTGAATTTCTGTTTATATTTATTTTTTTTTTACGAATAACAGGAAGCAACTGTATAATGATAATAAAAAAAAAATGATAGCAATAAACATGTTGTAATTTCTGATTAGAGTTCTCTCAAAATTCAGGACTGGACTCACAAATTGGACTGTGAAGTTGGTGTTTTGAACATGGGTTTCTCTCGGCAGAAGTTGCGGACGATAGCGGGTGGCTCCCTCTGTAAACACAATTTGGGCATCGATCTATAGATTCAGAAAGAGGCACGTGTAATTCCAAGCGAATACAGAAGTTGTATATTTTGATGTGTGGGGTGGGTGGGGGTGGGTGTATGGAGCAATAAACTCTACCTATCATTAAAAGGAATTCCTGGATCACCGTAAAGTAAATTTATTCTCAGAAGCAGATGGCAGATGTGGAAAATAGTTATAAAAGAAAAGTTACTTTATCTTAATGTCATTGTTTCATCTCTTGTCTGCGGAAGTGTTTCGTGAATGATAAAAGATCATCTGTAACTTAGTATTTTATGTCTCCAGAAATAGATGAGTTGTTTTCATCATCTGTTCAATTCCACTTCAAGAATCAGCGGAAGAAGAGAAAACAAGGAAAGAGAACCCGTATTAAGTTATCATCTGAGCCTATGAAAAGGAACGAAAGAAGTAAAATGCTTTTGTGGTTCCTAATTGTTCCAATCGACATAAGCTTTTGTAGATTGTGTTACTGGCCCCTACAGCTCAAGGAAGATCTTGAAAGATGCTGTGATATTAATAACAGTTGTTTCCTTTTTTCTTCAAATTTCAATCACTTGAACATTTGAATGAAACCCACATTAAGTGATTTACAGCCGTCTGTGAATGGAGACCAGGTTTTTTTTCTTAATGACCACCCAACCTCAGCTGCTCCCGATGGTCAATGAAACATTGGAGCACAAACCCATGATCCAATGGAAATGCCTCTACCTACTTTCTCTTCTAAATTATAGAATTCATATGGAAATTTTAATATCTAACAATTGAGTTGGTCAATGCAAGAACGTTCCAAGTCCATGTAACTTTATTTTGAGATAAATAAGAAAAACTGTCTGGATTCGTTACTTGGGATGTTATTGCTATCACTGTTGTGTAATGCCAGCCTCAATAAGGCAGTTGCAATGGACTTAAAACGTTGTTGCTCCGTATATACCGCAGCACTGATGCTTCAAGACACCTAAAAAAACTTTGACTTGGAATTTTTATATTTTGGACTTGGGACGTTCTTGCATTGACCGACTCAATTAAAAGCATGCTTTTAGGTTCATCATCATAAAAACATCATTTATCAATTATATATATTTTTTCAACTTCAAAGGACTATATTTCTTGAAAATTGATTAAAATTCAAATAGTTGTTTCAGTTCGATTAAATCAATTAACTTGAATCAAAGCATATAAAGTAGACATCGACACACAAAATTTAAAAATGAAAAAGTTTTAAGTATTAACAATAAACCAATGAAATTAATTTGTAATATTGAAATTTGGGCCAATAAAATGTTGGATTGGGTTGGTCAATGGAGATACGTCTATATCGGATACTCCGGTGATGTCACGATATATTCAATTTCTCGGGCTAGCTGGATGAGTTTCGGAACGAGGTAATATTGAATCAAAGCGCACGCATAAATTAAATGGATTACAAAGCATTGATGTCAGATAAGACTTCATTACTTTGTTTTTCTAATTCTAATGTGGGAATTTTGTCAACTTTGCTCTTAAACTTCTCCACAGGAATCCACCTTTTATAAGTTTTAACATAGTAATAATATCAGTTTCATTTATTTATTACCAATTTTTGTTTATGGTATTCACTGTAGTGCAAAATAAAAAGAAACAACAAATAATAATAAATTTTAACATATGTATTCGTTGTAAGCTTTCACTCAATTTACAATATCTCATACGGAAATAATAAAACCCAAAATTTGCGAGAATTGAATAAGACATCACTCGTAATTTTAGAATATTTAACTGTATTTTACAATAAAATCGACAATATAACCGGTTTCATGCGTGCAATTTACACGCTAAACCTGAAGAAGCGTGTAAATTCCAGACGCGAAACCGGTTAAATTTCGCTTTTATTGTGAAATATAGTTAAATGTCATAAAATTATATGTGGAGGTTTATTCAGTTTTCAAAAACTAAATACTATTCTTGAAATTAAAAAAAAAAAAATCGAGATAGAAAGAATTATAGAAGCCAAAAAAAAAAAAAAACTTGCATTTGAAAACTAGATAAACCTCTAATAAATTGTGCAGCATTAGAGCGCAATGTTGAATTTCTTTATTAACTGATTATTTGATGTACTAGAATTGTGTTGTTTGATTTATTATTTGGACATTGTTTGTGTAGTTGTTAGAGCATTGTTGTGGTATATTAATAATGACATTGTAGAGTATTGTTTTATTTTTTTAGGCAATTGTATGATATTATTAGATTTAAGTATTAGATAATTAGTGATTTGTTATATATTGTAAGACTTATTATTAGGTCATTAGGCCATTAATTTATTATATCTTTATTAATTTATTGTTTTAAAGCACTGCTGTTTAATTTTGTGACGTAATTAATAGTGACTCTAGGGATTATTGGATGTATTATTAAAATATTTTTGGAGAACTTATTACTTTATAGGGAATTAATGGTGAATTTATTTATTATTCGTCGGAATCGCAGTGGTGCCTCAAAAGAAAAAATGTACAATTAAAAACTCACTAATGAAAAATCAGTGAGAAAATTCATGTGTCAGCAGTCCGTTGGCCGCTATGAATTTTTTAAAAGCACAAACAATTCCATCTGCGCATTGAATTATTAATAAACAACAATGAGTGACACCAAATTCATGTCAAGTGACATCCTGGAACAGCTCTTTTACGCTCTTTGGCGATCATCAGCCAGGAGAAGTCAACAATAAACAACGAAGTCTCAGTGCTGAGATTAATAGAAATAATCGTAGAATAGAAAGAAGCGCAGTGGTGCCTCTTTGTAATCAGTTTGGTCTCATCCATTGATGTTTATTAGAATACTAGCCGGGTACCGTCGCTTCGCTCCGGAACCCTTGCGTATATAGCATTAAAAAAAAAGCTTTATTTATTTAGCAAATTAATATTGAGATCCAAGAATATACGACTTTCCAGCCCGTTGTGCCCTTCTCCACTTAACTCAGGTGTATTGCGGGTTGCCGCCATACACTTCATCGTCAGTTTGCCAGATTATTCCCTAACCCGAATTTCGAAAAATCCGGCCTTATTCCTTGTCTACATCATAAAGGAAACCTCTGTGCAAAATTTCAGCTTTCTAGATCCAAGGGTTTGGGGTGAGCGTTGATGAGTCAGTCAGTGAGTGAGTGAGTCAGGACTTTTCTTATTATATATAAAGATTTTCATGAATTTTGTTTTGTTAACATCATTGATTAGTTCTTTATAGATTATATTTGGTTGTGTTATTTTCTCATTTTCAACTGTTATCCGATTCGTTCTTTACATATTATTCCTGGTGTTTTCATATCATGTTTATTTATGAAAATATGATCTATATTTGTTTTCGTATTTACATGAATTGTACAGTTTCTTGTTGTTCCGTAAAGACGATTTTTGAAACCATTATTGCACATAAGTTTTACGTATTTCTGTACTACATTGTTTTTATTCATTTTGAAAATATCTATATTTACGTCGCCAATCAGTATAGTTGGACAGTTGTTTAATATATTTTCGTTTTTTATGAATAGATTATCTATTTCAGTAACATTTTAGTAATTTGTAATTTAGCATTTTGCTTACAGAATGACAGACAGAATAACGTTTTATAAAATACGTTTTTATAAAATATAATAATAATAGCCGGGTGCCGTCGCTTCGCTCCGGAACCCTTGCATATATAGCATTCAAAAAAAAAACTTTATTTATTTAGCAAATTAATGTTGCGATCGTCGGAGAATAGATAACTTCCCAGCCCGTTGTGGCTTCTCCGAATAACTCTGATGTTTTGCGGGTCGGCGTCACACACCGAAAATTCACATTTTTATATGTATCTTGCAAACGCTGAAGCGTTTATGAATAAGTGATATATGGTTCGAGAGAACTTTCAAATTCCAACATTTTCTCAATATAATGTTCTCTTCCATCTTTTATACTTTCGTTTACATTGAGAAAAAGTCAAAATTTGACCCTTTAAAAGGCGCCATCTTGGAAACCAAAAACTTTTTTCGAAAGATTTTTGTAGCATTTTGTTTGTCTTAAAAAGATCTACATTTTATCCATTTACATAACCAATCTATCTCTTATAGTTTGGTCACAAAATTGGAAAAACGTAAAGTCTTATGACAGACAGAATAAAGCTTTTACAATATATAATAATTGTTTAATTTTTAGTATTTTGATGATACGAAATATTCATCCATTTTTACATTATAGAGGAATTTTAATTGAAATGTGAAATAGCAATTAAATGATCAACAATATAGAATATACATAAATTAAAATATATTCGCTAAGATTCATTTAGAAACTCAAACTTTTATTTTTTTAAAAAATGTAGGAAAAAAAAAAAAAACCAACTACATCTAGGCGGTACTTTAGTTTAATAGCCTTTTATTATTTTTCTTCATAAATGCTAAATAAATTCTGTTTGAAAACTGTTTATTGAAGTTAAAAATCCGTTTAATAATTTATTCCATTTTTGAAAGCGTTAAGAGCTTTTTATTTTTGAAACACCTGAGTTATTAATATCTAATAAGGAAGAGAACAGTGTTAGAAACACCTGTCATCTTACCTCAAACATAAAAAGGTAAAGCAAAATACAATCATATCCTAATGAACAAGACTTTTTTATTTCGTACAATCTCATACTATTCTTCTAGTTTTAAATTGTTTTTTTTTTTTTGTTTTTGTTTTTTTTTAATGCTTTGTATTTTTTTATTATACTTAAACAAGGGATGTATTTCAACAGAAATTACCTTGTCCAAACTTAATTTTACTCAAAATTAGAAATTTGAGTTAAATTAAATGTTTTCTTTCAAACAGAAATTCATAAGTTAAAAAGGATTTTTATTTGATTAACATTTATAAGAATTTGTTATTCCGAAACTAGGGGAAATAAAGTAATCCGTGAAATAGAAATCAGAAGTTAAAGACATTTGAAGTTTTAAAGTTGTGAAAAACAAGAAAGAAAGAAAAAAAACCAATTACATTTCAGCAATTACAATTTGTGAATTTGATTATTTAAACAGAACTCTTTGTCTAAAAAGTTAAGTTGCTAAGAAATCACCGTCAGAATGTTCTGATATTCTGGAAGTAATGGCAAAGTAACACATAAAACGGAAGTGTAATAGATTTCCGTTATGAGTAGATAGAGAAAAGAGTTTCAAAGATTTAATTTCTTTGTATCAAAATAAAACTTTGTAGATCAATAAGAAGAAAACGGAAAAAAAAAATAGAGAATGCACAAATTCGTTTGCTTTTACGCATTGAACCATCATTGACAGCATTCTGGGACAGCTGTTTCGTCCTTATTAGGACTCATCAGCTAGATTTAGCTTCGATGATAAAGCTCAGAACGCGTGAAAGCCTTTGGGTCCTTCTCCCGCTCTCGGAAGTGGGAACCGATAGAAAGCAAGCGACAATAAAACAATCGCTGTAAAAAGTACAGAAAAATCACTTGGTCCGCTAAGCGCTGGGCACAAAAGGCATTTAATAAAAGGATAAGCCAAACGCAAAGGCGAAAAATTAATAAGTAAGAAGGTTTAACGTGCATTAAATTGAATATGAAAACGGAAAAAAAATTAAGAATGCACTTAATGCACGTTGAACCTTCTTATATATCAATAAGAAGACACACACAATAAGAAGACACACAATATAAGAAATCATATTATTGTTAGAGACGTCGCGTCGCTTTAGTGTAGAATTTTCGAACTAAGAAAAGACGCTTCTAAGATGTACTTTACAGAATAGTTTACTGGAATTTCCAAGGGGATTCTTCTTGTCACTAAGTTTTGTCCATCTAAGAACAAATTTAAATAATATTAATGAAAGAAAATTGTGTGATTATATAATTTCGAAAAAAAACAAATTTTTAAGGAAAAACTTTCCTTATAACGTCGTTTCTAACGTTTTTTTCCTCCAATTATTAGGCAAAATTGTGCTGATTGATTCTTCTTTTACAACTAAGAAAACTCTCACGGTGAGGCGCCACTAGCTGTAGGAATTTCGTAGCGAAAAGTGTGTAATGGCAAAAACCAAAGGATTCTTCTGAGTTAACAATTAAAGTTCAAAACAAAGTAGAATTAATTATACATCCATCGTGTACGACGCGTTTCGGAAAATATCTGTACGAAAAGGACTCTTGATACAGATTAATGAAAACTATAGAGACAGGACAAGTTTTTACACAATGTTGCAAAAGAAAAAAAAGCTAATTAAAAACATTCAATTAATTTTTAATTTAAATTTAGTTGCTTTATTTTTTAGAATTTGATTTTATTGTTCGGAATCGTATGTTTACAAACAATTTTATTTAGGAAAAAGTAAATAAACCAATTTTGGCCTATGATTTTAGGATAAATACGAAGATTATTACATTTAACTATGAATATATACAAAAAAATAAAATGTCGTCATTACTAAATGGGCCTGTCAGTCACTGAATGATTTGTGTTTGTCGGTTGTTAAGTTAAAAAGCTCTAACAACCAAATAAACACCCACACATACACACTAATTCTTTTTAAATAATTCCCTTGTTTCGCATTCTCATGAATACTATTATACTCGTAGATCTTTAACGTAAGTTAATTAAAATACACGTAAATATTACGAAGCCCCATTAAAAACAACTAGTTTTATTATTTTTACTGATGAAACTTTATTTCTCTCCTCCATTAAAAAACAATGATTATTTTGTTTCATGGTGTGTTTTTTTCATTGTATTAAGAATTCTGAAGTCATTTACTTTTTAATTGTTGCTTTGGTGGAGGAAGTTACTATTAGTTAATTCAGTTTAGTTAGTTTAGTTAGACTAATTGTTGTTAACTTTGTTTTACGAAGTGGACGATTTGCTTTTTTGTTTTTTTTATTCCTAGTGATTTGAGGTTTCTACCGTTGCTTTCCTCTGTTTATTTATTAAAAAAAAAGAAAACAGGAGGGGGGGGGGGCATTTATTTATCGAATGTGAAACAATTTTCCTTGTAACTTATGGGAGACAAGATGAGTGATCGAGTGCTGGCTGGAGGAGGGGTGTTGACCCTTAACCCTCTCTTGGTTGATAGCCTAGCTTTGACGTTCATTTTTAGAAGGGAGGATAGGCTTACTATTTGGTTTCTGTCTCCTTCGTCAAGAGAATCCTCGTAGGAAGGACATTTATCAATGCGCATGCGTTGGCGAACGCCGGGTGACAAGAAAAACAATCCACCGCCGCGAGTTTTCGCACAGTGACTGGTGGCTCCCTCCTCGAAAAGCACGCTGATTGACAAGCAGACGAAAGCGTTCTCTATTCGAGCCTCCCGCCTCGTAATGAACTCGTCCCCGAGAGCGCGGGTCGATCGAGTTGATGGGACGCGAGTGGGTGGATAGGCCGTTGGCGGCAAGTGCGCCGTGTATTTTTAGTGACTCCGAAAAGGCCGGACATCGTCATGAAAGCGCTCCGGCAACTCCGAAAACCGCGCGAGTCGAGTGCGACGACTCTCTCCCGCCGCTGGCAACTCGACCCGTCCCGCTAAACAGGTGCGACGCGGGGGTGTTTTGCCAGGCGTCCGGCAGCGATGCCACTCCGTCCCGGACTCGAATCCTGATGGACAGCGATGAACGAAACCTCGGAGGCCGAACTTGCCTCTCTGGGCTACGGGGTCGCCGAGCGGGCGGTCATTTCGAGCCTCCTCATCCTGGTGATCGTACTCACCGTCGGCGGCAATGTGGTCGTCATGCTTTCGGTCACCCTAATCCGGTGCATGCGGACTTTGAGCAACGCCTTTGTGTTCTCGCTGGCGGTGGCTGACATGCTGGTCGGTCTGTGCGTCATGCCGTGGTCCGTCGTCGTGCAATGGAACAACGGCATGTGGCTGCTCGGACGGCCGTTCTGTCTCGTCTGGCTTTCGTGGGACGTCTACTTCAGCACCATCTCTATTGTGCACTTCTCCTGCCTCGCCGTCGATCGGTACCTGGCCATCTGCGACCCGTTCCGCTACCCTCGAGTCATGACTTCGAGGGCCGTCGCGTGTCTGCTGCTTACGTGTTGGATACTGCCTGGGTTTATCTCCTTTCTACCGATTCTCGCTGGCTGGAACACCTTGGGCATCGAGGAGTACGTGCCTAGCCCGGAAGCCCCCCTCTGCTTCCTCATGGTCAACATGTACTTCGCCCTCATCTGCTCCTTCATTGCCTTCTATATCCCGCTCGCCGCCATCCTCTTCTCGTACTGGCGCATTTTTGTCGTCGCCCGGCGTCAGGCCCGCAAGATCCACGTGCTGGAGGCGGCGGGCGGGGCGGACTGTCACGACGCTCAGCGCAAGTCTCTCACCAAGATCAAGAGAGACATGAAGGCCGCCAAGACTCTTGCTATTATTGTGGGGGCCTTCTCCATCTGTTATCTCCCTTTCTTCACGATGAATGTGCTGGACCCCTTTTTTAACTACAGTCTCGACCCCACGCAGGGAAACAAACTGTGGATCGGCTTCACGTGGCTGGGCTACTGCAACTCCATGATCAACCCGTGGATTTATTACGTGTCCAACAAGAGTTTTCGGGCAGCCTTCCGCAAGATCCTCGGCTGCAGCGGGCGGTACGGCGACGACTACGAGTACTACCCGCCGAGTATCGCCCGTTCGCGGCACAACGGCCTCGTAAGTCATCATGTGGATAGAGAAACGTGTAACAGAGGGTCAGAGGCAACCAGTGTCTAAGATACAATTCTCCGAAAAAAGTTTTTAAGCGCGTGGATCTCGCGGGTTTATTTCAGAGCGAAAGGCTTTTGTGGAAAAGTGTGTGTGTGTGCGTGGATTTACATTTTGAAAGCAGCTGTGTACACAAATCTATTTGAACAAAGTTAGAATATTTTTGGAGTATTTCATTGGCTTGTAGCAAAAAAAAAAACAAAAAAAACCCACTGACGTGAGAATCAATTTGTGTTACTTTCACAACTTTAAAAAGTTGTTATTCTTTACTTTTTCTCCTTAGGAAAATGAAAAACAAAACAAAAAACAAAAATCCATAGAAATAAAAAGCTTACATATGTATATAGATATCTTTTATATATATATTTATCTCTTTTTTTTTTGTATTATTTAGTTTTTGCGATTGCACATAGAGATATTAAAAGAGATATATTTACGTCATTGAAAACATCGTCGTTCGTTTCCTCCATCCCATTAGGGATGTTTGAATATAATTCGTTCTTTCTTTTATTTTGTTTCTTTGGAAGACGTTTTTAACGAAGCAGATCAACTAATCCCCGAAGACTCCTGTCAGCGTTTGTGATTGATGACAGGAATAGGGCCACGGAAAAAGTTGTTCTTCTCCCTCGTAGCCTTTTCCTTCAGATTCAACGTGGATTTCCGATTTGAACATCGCCGTTCCAATGTTTCGCTTTTAAATCCGGAACGGGGAAAAAAAAAATAAGTATCAATCTATGTTCCAGAAACCGACGTTGATTCAACAACAGGTTTTTCTTTTTAACTTTTCTAAATAGCTTTATTATATTTAATAGTGTTTGCTTTTATTATTATTTGATTTGATTTAGAAGTGTAAATAACATGAGAATGAAGAAGATGATTATATTTTTGTAGATATATAATCTGCTCAGTTTGTGTTGTTTTTTAATTGAAAAGGATATTAACGTATAAAATAAATATAGAAGACTTAAAAGTAATAGTAAAGAAAATATTTATTAAAAAAAAACACATTTTAAAATTCAAAATTTAAAAATTGTATAAAATAATAAACTGGTTTCATAAATACTGAAGTTTCTACAAAACATAAAAGAACATCACATGTTTTTTATAAACGTAAGTAATTAATATAAATACTTTATATTTTTAATATACTTATTTACACCAATTTAAAAGTCATAGTACAGGATTAAATTACATTAAATATTTATGTATTAGATCTGGAAGAGTTAAGATAGAAACCAAATAAGGTAATAGTTTACCTGCAAACATTTTTATACACATTTGTAATAATTTTTACTTTAAAAAAAACCACAGCAAATACCTTTGCTCTTCTTCATCTGAGCTGGTTTACATCTACATGAGATATTTACTTTGTTCTAAATGGTTCTACGTGGTTCTAAGTATTTTAATATAAATCTCAAAACAAATAGACTTAGTTACAAGCAACTAATAACGTATTGATACAATAAAAATAAAGTTTTGTTTGGATTATTTATTCTTTTGATTAAATAATTTAACCGGTTTCAGACCCAGTGGAGGTTTTCCAGCGTTATCTCAACTATCATCCGTGGCTCTATTAGAAAACTTTCGTATAATAGTAATATTATCCTAGTTTATGAATTATGTTTGATCTAATATCAAAATATAATAGAGTGATGGCCAAGTGCACCAAACTTCAATTAACTTTAACATTGTGGACGTAGCTAAAATTAATGGGGGGTTCTGCTGCAGAAAAATTTTAGCCTTTGTTTTAAAATTGTGTGAAAGGAAACAAACATGTATAAAAAGAAATTTATCAAGTTTCTGAATAAATTTTCTTTTTATACATGTTTGTTTCCTTTCACACAATTTTAAAGCAAAGGCTAAATTTTTTCTGGAGCAGCATCCCCCACTAATTTTAGCTACGTCCACAATGCAGCCATTAAAGTTAATTGAAGTTTGGTGCACTCGGCCATAAATCTTATAAAAGTTACAAATATCCTCTCGATGGCATCCAATTTTAACTGGAAATTTAGTAGAACCAATCAGAACCTCCCAATTAAATTTACACCCACACAAACAAAATTCAATTTACTAATAAATAAAAAAATCACTTTCAAATAGATAAATGTAATTTTTATATCCACATGATAAGATTTCAAACTTATTACATCTTTGTTCTAATATTTCATTTCCTCTTGACAGGAATCGGGAAAAAATATAAGGTCGAATAATGCAGTTCTAAATACCAACCTTTCAAAATAAAAAATTAAAATAAATGTTTTTTTTTAAGATTTCCCTAAAGGCAGATCTTGTATTTTGATAAATACTGGACCTTTAATCCAGCGTATCATAGTTTTAGATTTCAATTGGAACGAACTTAAGAGACATTAACTAAAATTATGAGACACCTCCTACTTCTTTCGAAATGTGCCTGTGAATATACGAAACGGAAGTTTTTACTGAAGGCCTCAACATTTGTTGTTTTTTTTTTTTCAGTAGATGCTTATAAATGTATTTCATCCATCATAAATTTGAGAACCACTGATACACACTGATACGGCCAACCACCCTCACACAAAACTTTCTTTCTTGTCTTGGTCATCATTAATCTGAATGTCTTAATATGAAACCACGCTCAAGTAATTAATCTCCAAACCAAAGCGTTTAAAACTAGTGAGATATTTTTAGGTCCATCTGAAGACTCAACTTCAGATCTAATGTGACTAGAATTAAATTATAATTTAGTAGACAGTATTTATTTTATAGAAAGAAACGCCTTCCAATCATTTTGTATTTTTACGAAAAAAGTGAAAAAGTAAGTCTCATTTGAAAAGTTTTTTTTTTTTTCCTTCTATTTCATGTTGTTGCTGTTTTTAAATAACATCTGTTAGTTCTTATAGAAATGATTCATCTCGTAACAATTCCCACAATTATATGAAACTAACAACAGAAAATAAGGAATTAAATATATATAATATAAAGAATTACGTTTATGCTTTATAAATATATAATTGTGTTCAGCCAAAAAAAATAAAAATATTGTCCACAAAAATCTAAACAATAAATTACGAAGTTTTGCGGGTTTTTTTTTGTTTTAATTTCCAGTTTGAAATTGAAATTAATGAATTAAATAATACGTTAATATAGAACGTATTATTAACATTATTATTCCATTATTTCAGAAAAATTAGATTTTTTTTTAATGAAAAATGAATTAAATAATAAGCGAATTCATATTAAACCAAACAGAAAAGTGATTGTTAAAAATCTATTAGTTAAAAAAAAAATCAATCAAATTTGATATCAATTAGTAATAAAAATTCATATCTATTTATTCAGAAGCAATAATTGAAACAAAATTTAGTTTATAAACTATAAGTTTGGTTGTAGAATTGTTAACATCAAAGATATCGGATTTAATGTTAAGTGATTTGTTGCATTTAATAAATAGGCTTATAGGAAATGTATAAATACAAGATAATAATTAAAAATAGATTCCTCTTTTAGCTTTAGATGTTTCAGGAAATAAGCAAAGGCAATTTTTCGAACGAAGCATCATTAAATTTATCCATTTGCCTGTTCGAATATTTTCGATATGTTGTCATGAACATTGAAAACCTTATTGTTCAAAATAAAATTTTCCAAGTTTCATCTGTTTTCCTTTTAACTATTTATTTATATTTTGGTGATTAAATAATATTTTGAAATTTAAATGACAAAAATAAACAGAAAATTACACTGGTCATTGCAATTTAAAAACAAATTAAATCAATTTAGCTTTCAAATTATTTTTAGAAATGATTCTGAAGGTTTTCACAATTATCAGTATTTTATATAATTTGTCAAAACCGAGACTTTCTTTTCCGACTTCCCTGGAAGTGATTGAACAAAAGCTTAACACACTTATTATCCGTCATAAAATTAGGAACAATGAAAGTTTGCCATTTTTACTGGTTAAATTAGTAAAATTAAAAATTTAAAGAAAAATTTTAAGGAAATTTAAAAAAAAAATAAGAAATTTAACGTGCTAAATAATTTAATAATAACAAGTAAATTATAAAACTAAGTAAAAGGGTTTCGCATCCCGAGCTGTCAGAGGGAAGAGACTGGGACGGCCGTTTCGTTCTCTTTAGGACTCGTCAGCCAGCCAAACTCCATCGATTACAGACTCAAAAGGTGCGAAAGGTTAAGGATCCCGGGTCTCCCTGCCCCCTCCCTCGAAGAAACCTTAACCAAAACCTTCGCACCTTTTGAGTCTGTCATCGGTGGAGTTTGGCTGGCCTAAAGAAACGGCCGTCCCAGTCTCTTTCCGGTGACAGCTCTGGATGCGAAATCTCTTTATTTAGCTTTGTGTCTTATTTGTTATCTTTTGTTAAAAAAAAAATACTATACAAAGAAGTCATTTTAATATGTCTAACCAAATAATAATGAAACATAAAAAATAATAATATTTTCTTTAGAATTGCAATACGAAACGATATGCATAGCGAACGTATATAAACCTACATATCAGGGAAAAAAAAATGAAACGTATTGTTGTAACTTTTTCTAGAAAATTAAAATTATTGCTATAAGTGATTAGTTTTTGAAATAGATTAGTTTTTTGAAATATTTATTTTTAAATTTAAAATTAAAAAAAAAAAAAAGTTTAAGATTGTGGTTCACTCCTACATTTACAGAATTGTTAGCAAACAACGCTACAGCCCCTAGACTATTATATATAAAAAAAATTAGCTCTGTTATAATTAGTGGGAATCTACAGATCCCTATTGTAATCTTTGTTTAATTTCTAATTTATTGCACCGATGTTAACAGCTTTCATTCGTGTCGATATGAAAAAGCAGAATGATTTATAATTTTGTAATTGTAAAATTAAATTTTAAAGACAACTATAAATTATTATGATGTGACGTTTAATAAATTATTTTGTTTTCATCCGACAATTAAAAAATATTTGAATTTTTTTTGTATTCGTCAACGATAAAGACGTTTATAATTTTCTGCTGGGTTATAACAACATAATGAAATTTCGGCTTTTAGAAAGGCATGTTGTTTTTTTGGTTGGTTTTTTTTTTTTTATAATGCAATTTTTCATTTAATATTTTAGTTTTTATAATTTCAAAAACTCACGAACCCTTGTGCCGGAATTCCTTAGCGATAAGGGGATAATGAGAATATTTTTTGGTATTATAAGAAATAATGGGAAATTCGGCATTTTCGGTTTGTTTTTAAAGCAAGAAAATGTGATTTACAATTTCGGCTTTATACATACCGTAGACTCCCTCCTAACCGCTCAGCTTCGGACCGGACGCTGGGCCGGATGGCAACATGGCCGGTTAAACCGAAAAGACATTTAAAATAGCTGATTTAAAGAACTTCTACTGTTTAATTATATGAGAAAGGTCAATAAAAGAGACAAAGATTATTTAAAAAAAATAAAAATTTATATACTTACAGTACTGGTCTCCTTGTCCTTTTATATCAGTCTTAAGTACGTACAAGTTACAGTATACACTCAAATACTTGTTGCCACAAGCACACATCACCATAACCAGAACCAAAACGTTCTTTTGTCCTAGATATAAATTTACGAAACGAAAATACAAATTTGCTAAATTAAATAAAAGAAACTATACAAAACTGTACCTTTAAGGAAAAATGTACGTGAATGCGTGAGTCTCAGTGCAGCAGGTGGGCGGCCGGTTAAGAGGGATTCAACTGTAATTGTATTTTTTGGTAATTTTTATTTAGGAATTTATGTGGTTGTTTTACATTTCAAAAACTAAAATTTCGGCATAAAGTTTTCTTGTAGCTCAAAGTTTAAAATCAGGCTAAAATTGCAAATTACCCTCAACGAACCTATTCTTTTCTTTTTTATGACTCTATATTTTAATGCATGTAGTGATATTTGAATATTTTTTTATTAATTTTTACCTTTCTGGCGCAGCAGAGCCATAGTTGCTATTGCGCCATTAACCCAATCAATCAATCACTACATTTGTATTTATAGTATAAAAATCTATTACAAGGTAATAGTTAAAAGTATTTTAGTTAATATTGAACTACTTACTAAGTTCTGAATCATTTCAACTATTTGCAAGACAAAATTTTACAATATCTCAGAATTATAAAACGCATAACAACTTCCATAATATTTAATCGTTAATTTTAATTTATATTATTATTGATATTAAATGCTTTAATTATATTAAATGCTAAATAATTCTTCCGCATGATTTCAATTTATAATTCAAATAAAATTTACAACGGCTAGAAAATTTAAAAAAAAGAAAACGCTAAAAAGAACAGTTTCGACCTGCCGGAATGCTCAGCTGAAGATGACCTAGCAATCTAGCATATCGAAACTATCCTTTTTAACGTTTTTTAAAACTCTCTAGCCGATTTCAACTTGTAAATTTGGAATTTTGTAATGTATGGATTCGATTTTTAATTCAAATTTGAGATTTATAAATATTAGTAGAACAAATTTCAACCATGATAAAATTTGGAAAATTTACAATTTTTGTTTATAATTTCGGCACGATCTACTATTTGGCCATGAGTAGAATTTAATAGGGGTGAGAGAATTGTTCTGTTTTGTTTCATCTCTATCTCGTTAGAGACAACTGTTGATCGTTTCTATTAAATACATTCTGTTTATTCCTCCTGAGCCACTTGAGTTTCTGAGATTGAGTTTCTGAGTTTTCCTGAGCTTAAATATTTACTCCCAAAGTTAGCTCCTGATGTGCAGCGCTTTCATTTAATGCAGTCTGACAAACATCCACGGAGAAAAAAAAGATTAAAAATGCACCCGATTCAATTAATTGAACAACGTGTCGTCCAAACACCCCAACTCGCTTTCAAAAACTAAGACGAGAGATAAATATTTATATTTACTGTTAAATTTAGATTCTAATTTTTGCTGAGGGTCAAAACAGGAGATACGAATCATTTAAAAAAAACCTCCTGAATAGATTTCGTGTAATTATTTATTGTCTTTTCTATTGCCAATTGCAGTGAAGCATTAAATGTTTTCGTTAAAATTTAATAGATTTGTATTTTTAATTATATTTAAATTGCTGCTTCAACAAAAGAAGTTCATTAACTGAATTTAACATTAAGTCTTTCAAAAAAGATTTCTAAAAGAAAAAGAATTTTTTTTTTTTTTTTTTTTTTTTGAAAATTGCAGTAAAGAAAATTTTTAAAAATTCCGTTTGAAGTTAGGAAACATTTTTTTTTTTTTTTATATCAATAATTCCAGAACTTTCTTGACTGAAATTTATAAAAGACAATGAAATGAAGTCAAGTGAATAATACAATTGTATAACAATTAAAATTATTTGAAATTATATTGGATTTGATATAATAATAAAATAACAATTAAAAGAGCTAATTAAAAAATCAGAAAAAACTTAATTTCAATTAATTATTATTTAAACAATTTATTGAAATTAAATTCTAATTTAATTACAACGATACGAAAATTTTGAAGTAATGAAATGCTTGTTATATAAATATCAAATTACATAAATATAATTAATATGATAAATATTAAATGTGAAATTGAAATAAAGTTTATATAATGCAATTACTGTGTCCGGACAAACACTAAATAATAGTAAAGGAAAAATAAGTTTAATTATTAAAAATAATGATCATTTGTGTTAGATAAATACGTAGTCTATTAAAGTATTAATTATTTTTTCTTTGGGTCTTCCCAATTATCTTTTTCCTCATAGTATCTTAAAATATCTTCGGGATTCTGCTATTATTTCAGTTCGTTGTTTCCATTCGATCAATTTGTAGTTTTGAATAAATTCCAAATAAATTTGTAGTTTTGAATAAAGTAGTTGAATTGAAATTCCTCCAAATTCTTCTATTTTTATTTTTATTTTTTATAATTTAATAGGAAAAAAAAATCCCGTCTTTTAATCATATAATTCATTTCTGTTGTATCTTTTAATGGTATTTCAAATGTTTGAAAATTGGTTTTCAATGCAATTCAACTACGAACAGTGATAAGTTAACATTCATTATTACTGTGATCTAAAAGGGAAAACGAACCATACGTCTATGGTCACCTAATAATAGAAATCTTGAGACGAGCAATACTTCTTATGCCTAGAACTCACCAAGAGAAAAACGCTTTCTGTATCTTTCTTAATTTCAAATAAATAGCTGTCATTATCGTAATAATTTGTTAATGATAATAAATGAGATTTTTAATTAAAGTTACACTTACTTTTTCTATATTTAAAATTTATACAAATAATTTGTTCATTATCTTTACGTAATAAAAAATGAATTTAAATTATCACAATTTCAACAATTCAGTTGTAAAGCATTTGAAATACAATTAAAACTTTAGATATTTAGAAGAAATAAATTATATGATTCAAAAGCAAGGTTTTTTCCTCTATTAAATCCTAAAAATAATAAATGAATTTGAATTCAGCAATTTCCCAGTTGTCGGTAGCCCGGATTATCTGTTGAAAGACAAGCTACAAAACAAATAACAAGATATTTCCATAAGGAAACCACACAAATAGATGTAAAACAATCACATCCTCACACACGACAGCTGGTGCTGAAGAGGAAGTTTAATGATAAATTGAAAGAGAGAAAAAAAAAATACATCCTGTTAATTGTAACAGAAATGAAAAAAATAATCCCTAACTTCAAAGACTTTGTAAGCGATTATTTAGAGTCAAAATTAATAGCCAGAAATTAATAAAAAAGAATAACCATACATTGATTATCAATATATTACTAATATTAAACTTATTTAGAATACTGAGTTGAATACCTTACCCAAAATAAACGGACCGAGAGGATATTAGAAACACGTCTTTATAGTTTTTTGTTTTTATCAGTTTAGAACAATAGTTTTAAATCTGGATGTCAGTCAGGCTAGTTGCTTTTAAAGGTACACATTAATGAAAACTATAAATTAGACAGTAACATTATTATACTTTTATAATAACTGTCTAGCGGTCTCGACGGCGGTCTGCCGTTGCGGCCAGTGTGCCGGTACCCGGGTTCGAATCCCGGTCGTGGCATGGATATTTCTTTCTTCTTCTGTTTCTGTCCGTTCCTGCTGCCTCTCTTGGCGTACCCTGGGCAACGATTCGTCGGTTAAAGGCATCATATCTCGCCCCTAGTGGTGGCCTAAAAAAAGCTTATCAAGCTATGAGTCCGGGCATTTGTAAAAAAAATAATAATAATAATAACTGTCTAACGGCTTAAAGAGATATATCTTGTCCGTTTTAGATCTCTGTGAATGATTGTTAGATGGATAACAATGATATGGAAAGCTACTTTCGTTCAAATACTTCACATAATTATGAATTTTAAATAACATTATTCATTACCACAAGGACATGACAAAGTTCTAAAGTTCTAAATAATCTAAATGGTTTCTCTACAGTATTTAATACATCAAAAATAATAAAAATATTATCTTGCGTTTTATCGATCGTTGATTCATATAATAAAGAACTATTTCTAAATATATTCTGACTGGAAGAAAATACATAAAATTTCGTAAAAGATATGCATTCATTTACTCTCATTCTTAGAAATACATGAAAATAAAAATTCATAGCGTTTTTTTAAATTAAAGAATATTAATATAATAAAGCGTTTTGATTGATATTTTGTTATTTAGATTCAAGTAATCCAATTACAGTAGTGCATGAATGTCACTGCATGAATATAAAAGAATATCAGATAAAAACAATGACGTCTATTATTACATTAATCAGTTTAAAAGCGAGAGAAAATGTATAATTAAATGTAATATTTAATAATACTACAATAGAAAGAAATATGTTGTTGTCAGTATCATTTTGATGTTGATTTTCTATCAATCAACTTAATTGATTGGTAGAAATTTTTATTTATTTATTTTCATCAACTTTCTTCTACCATTTTTTTATATTAATATTCTGTTGTTGTTGTTTTTTTGTTCGAATTTCGTAAGTTTTTATTATTTTCTTGTTATCACTTGTTCTTGTGCTTATTTTCAGATAATACAGAAGCATTCTGATTCCTCTATAGACTAAAGTACTTAAGAATTTGAAAGTACTTAGGATGTTCTTGAAGGGATTCTTTTAGGGTTTTCTTATCTCTCTCAGCTATAAGATACATGAAACAGATTATCACAGAACTCCTGCTTTGCTAATCTAGAGTTACTGACTTAGCCTAACAGTTATGTGACCTTTTAAGTGACTGTTGATGAGACGTGTGAGAATGTAGTTGCAGTGAGAAAACGAAGCTTGCAAATGGAAATAAAAAGTTAAGATTCACTCGTTTAAAATAAGCTCTGGATTAAAAAAAAAAAAAAAACTATTGGAATATCATCAGAGGATAAGTTTGATTATTCAGCAATTTATAATAAATAATAAAAATTTTAATTTCTACTTAAATGCGTTTAATTCAGTTGATATTTGGTTGCGAATTGAAATTAAAAAAAAAAAAAAGGAAAGATTTGTTTATTCTTTTGTAAAATGAGTTTTTTAGCATAATATAAAACTCGACTTTGAACCAGATTTTAAATTACAATCCACAGCATTTTATGTATTTTCTTATCTATCATCATTGTACATAATCTGGATAATTCTATTTATTTATTTTTTTCTTTTATGAAAAAGAAGAATTTTAGAATTGATGTGTTTGTTATAAATTGTTGAATTTTATATGACCCTTCGTCAGTCAAATAGTGACCCGAAATTTAATACTCTATATCCGAATGTCTTTGTTTTTTCCTTCTTATGTTTCTTTGAACTCGAAGAAAGTCGGACAAGCCATTTAAAATATATTGCTATGAAAACAAACAAAAAAGTTTTTCAAGTAAATTAAAAATTAAAAAAATTGTATATTGTTTTTTTTTAGTTAAATCGTCTGTCAGCCACAACTGTTCTTTTTATTTTATGCTTACTCTCTGTAACCCTTCTGGAAGTTTGCACGTCACAGTTTGAGAACCGCAGTTGTAGATAATAATAGGAGACATGCAAATAATAATAAATATGTAACAGAATGCGTTTGTTATTTGTGAATGTCATTTGAAGATATATTTTGTGCTTGGTTGATGAATTCGTTCAGGCAAGGTCCAGTCCACTGATAATTCTGAACTTAGTTTGAATCCCCTGTAGCTGGCTTGAGTCTTTCTTCGTCTTTGCTTGTTGTTTTCCTGGATATAATAAGAATACTTTGCTACAATAGATCCTGCTTAATGGTTTATTCGACAAAATAGTCAACAATTACAATACCTTATTAGGGAAAATGGTGAACAATCGAAAGGTCTGTCATTATGAATTCCTGCAATATATAGTATACTCTCGATATCTCGAAGTCGAAGGTACACTAAAAAAAAATTCGAGATAGCGAGTTTTCGAGATAATAAGATCGAAATTACATGAATATGTAATATCAAGGGGAAAAATAATTTTTCGATATATCAAGGTTTTCGAGATATCGAAGTTCGAGATATCGAGAGTACACTGCAGTTCAAGTCAATCACTTAAAAAACCAAAACAAACTAATGTTAATTAGCCCGTTAATAGAAATACTGTCATTATAGTCTTTTAACAATATCTTTCTTTTATTTTAATATTGTAGATCTTTCCATTTTCTGAAGTTCTTTGTTGACAAAATGAACTCATTGAAATTCGACTTCTATTTTGTTTTCTGGTTGTCCTTGAATTTTGTCTAATTCATTGAAAAAAAACTAGTGTAATTTTTAAAAGAACAGTGAAATAAACACCCGTAAATGAAGAAAACAATATTCATAGATAATTTGGTTTCATTCATAGGCTTTCGATCAAAGGTATCTGTAGAGATCTAAAATTTGCGGAAAGAAATCGATTTCGCGAGTGGCGTCTCTACGGCGACATTGTTGGCTTTGCAATAATGATAATATTTACATGCTGATAACCTTTCCCTTCTCAAGATTGAATTGATCTGCTTTTCATTGACCTCTCTTTTTCTTTTATGTTCTAAGAAGGGTTTTCTCATTATTTTAGAAGGTTGTTGTCGTCTAAGTTAACCCAGAAAGCTTCAAATACACAAACACATAAAGTCAGCCACTAAGGCTTTCTTGGTTGTTAACAGTGTTTAAAAACAACAACAAAAAACTTCCTTCTTTTTTCAAATTTTTTTCTTTGATTTTTTTAAAGCCGTGAAATACAAAATAAGTGTCTCTGTATTTGTAAATTATAATAACTGTCGAATATAAACTTTATCTTTTAAATTGTCCGTTTACTGACAATTAATTAAATCCGCATTATTTTGTAAGTTATCTACACATGAGTTCTCCTTTCTTACAAACTCTTTTGAAACGTGAATTCCTGTCGAGTATTTTAAGAGTGACGATGACAAGCATTAGCAGAGTAACAATAGAGATCTATCAATGTCCAACAATGCTATCAAATCCAATTTTTAATAACAATAAGCTCGTGTTTTGATATTATTAAATTTAAATCCAATTAAATTTCTGATTTCTGTGAACTCCTAAGTGGCAAGGAATTATATTGACGTATGCTTTGTTTCTGTTAGGTCTCTGAAGTAATGAGCAGTGCTGCCTGAAATCAAACAAAAAGAACAAAACACTCATTTTAAGACTAAAATGCCAATCATACAGAAGAAAGTTCACTGCTTAAATTTCGGTTAATGTAAGATGAAGTTGTTAAGCATTGCGGTATGTGTTTGTTCTGCTTCCCGTATTAACTATTCTTTAAAGTGTTTTTGGAAGCGATGCCCTCGAACAAATACTCAGAATTGCTTAGGAAGATATTGAAAAACGTATTCTGTTCACGACCCCTTACTCTTACTATCATAAAAAAAAACTAGTCTTTGCGGTGTTGGACCACAACAAAAGGCAGGGACTATTCGCACACAAGAGATGAACATTTACATGTTAGGTGATTTTTGTGTTTGTTTTGTTGTGTGTTCTTGGTTTTAACTTCTAAAAACATAAAACAGCCATTTGATCGCTTTTTTTTCCCCCGACTTCTTTGAATCAGGGAAGTACAACGTGGTTTGTTTCAAAAGGAAGCTCTTTTTATTTATTTATGTCTGTTGACAGGCTCTACCTCCTCCCCCGCCGCGAACAGGTTGGAGGCGGTAATGTCTTTTGTCGAGTAACGGAATATTTGTCGCTGCTTTGAAAACTCGGGCGGAGAGAACCAGGACAGAACTGAGCTCCGCAGCTGCGTCATTGAGAAAAAACTCTTCTACATTTACTCCCGTCTTTTAGGGAAATAGCTTCGAAACTCTACAAGAACTTAATGTCTTCTTTATTGCTTTTCCTCATACGTAAAATAAGAAGAAAGAAAGGAAAAAAGTAACAGGATGAGTTGCAAGATAAGGGCGGGCTTTTTATAGCCCCTGAAACTACAACAAGTTGCACGAAACTAAACTTCAATTTCACAATCCTGATATTCTTTTAAGCGGCAGAGAGATAAAACGCTTAGAAGTTAAATATACATATAAAAAATGAAGCTCTTGAAAGAACCGAATGCCTATTTACCTTTAAATATTGCATTGTAAAGACGTAAAAAAAAATAAAGTCTTTGAAACAATACAAACCATATTTTTAAATTACAATATCTTCCTCATACAAACAGTTTAATTATTTTTCCATTTTCTGGGAAAAAATAATTAAACTATCATTAATTGTTTAAATTGCGTAAATTCAATTACTTTTAATTATAATTACTTTTAATTATAATAAAGCAAGCGCACGAGAATTAATAAACAGATTACTAGGCATTATTATTAGAAATTCATTGTTTTACTTTTATTTTTCATCTTTTTTATCTCCTTCACCCCCAAATTTCTGGAGAAAGAACCACACGGGAAAACTTTCAAATAAAAAAAAATTCCATCGTCTTCCCATCGTCTGTCGGTAAATGGGACAGAATTCAATAATTAGATTGTAGAAACTACATTTAATTTTCAGCATTCTTATTATAAGCTTTTATAAATTATTATTTAAAAATTGAAATTATTATTATAATTTTTTATTTTATTTTTTGAAATTACTTTTTTATTTTAATTGTTGCTCTGTTCGTTTAAAAGCAAATTAAAAAATAATATTTTATTTACGAATTGATATTTTGATTGCTTAACTTATTACTTATTTAAAATATAATAAAAACTCCAGTTAGTTTTTATTATATTTTAAGATTACAATTAACATTAAGTTATATAAAATTCGTAATAAGAAACTCCTTCAGTTTTGCCTGATCGTATTTTTTTTTTATTTACAAAATTTTAAATAAAAGAATTTGCTAAATATTTTATTGTAGTTTTTAGTGCTGTTGTAACTTTAATTGCGTGTCTTTTAAAATTTATTTAACTTGGTAATTTTAGTTTTGGTGATTTTTTTTTTTTTTTTTTTTCTTCTTTTCATTTTTGTTTAAGTCGAATCCAAGTGGAGAGATAAGTCATTCA
>JAFIDM010003189.1:59745911-59816933 GCA_023159025.1 Thereuonema tuberculata | reverse complement strand
AATATCATTCATTACAATCAAATTTAAGGTTCCCAAATTATTTTTTATTATTATTAATCTCCAGATTACTTTGTCATTTAGTTCTAAATCGCCCTTTTTAAATATATCGATTTTTAGATTTTGAAACTTGTTATTTCTAGCTCTTTAGTCTGGCTCTTGTTCGATCCATATTGAAAATAGAGAAATAGAACATCTTCAGTCAAATTGACTGAATTTCATTCCTCACTAATTTTTCTTTATTTATGTAGAAAAATAATAAAGGAAAGAAATTTTTACTTACTTATTCGGGCACGTTAAACTTCTTTTATTAGTATCTATTAAATCACTTTTTGAAATGGGAATTAACTAAACTTATCTACTTCGAATGGAAATTCCATGTTTTGTCAAAAACATTGAATGAAAATGTGATGCTGATTCTCTTTTACCGAACTATGAATCTCAAGGGATTTGAGAGCTATCATCTCCAAATGACGTCATAAATCAAAATGACAAAGTTAATAATTCAGCTAATAGTGAAACCAGAGACCGTTATACCAAAGACAAGTTGCGATTTAATAGAGAGACTGAAAAACGCACCCGAGTTAAGTGGTCTGCAATGCTTTCCCTTGCCATATGATCTTACAGCTTCAATTTCTTTCTCATCCAAATCATTGTAATCCGTATGAAGAACGGGGATTTTGCTAATATTTTATATTATATATATATGAATGTCTGATTTTCTGAAACCTATTTATTCCCCTCGTCTTTCGGTATCAAACTTTGCAGTGGTGGGAATGGATCATTCGGGTACAATAGAGTACAATAGATTAGAGACTATTGTGAATTTTTTCCTTTTGAAGTATTTTTTCCCCTTTTTTTTCACAATCTCTTTCTTTTGCAATGGACTCTGTAAGTCTTAGACCAATCCAAAAAAGTTTACCAAAAGAATTTATTCTTGATAATTGGAATATAACCAGAATGAACGGAGGGGAAAGAAAAGGCAATAAATGGAATTTTCCCGGATATTAAGACTAGTTAAGATTTATTTATTTATTTATTTATTTATTTATTTATTTATTTATTTATTTATTTATTTATGTAATATTAGTTTCAGTTTATTGTAATTCAAGATTCTATTTCACTGTCTTTCGTAACGAAAGGTTATTCCATGTGTAAGCTGATCTCATTGGCAGTTTCTTTCACAGCGATATTTATTTAATCAATTCAGTTCCTTCGTCCAGATGCAGTAGGGTCGAAAAAGTTCATTTGTTTTTGAACTTTTTTTTATATTTCTTTCTTTTTTCCAGTTGCAATTTTCCTTACGGAGTTCTTTTTTCATTTTCTCTGTTTTCGTTCGTTTTTGTTTTTCTTCTCTCTTTTTTTTTCTCCTGGAAGAAATTAAAGAAATTCCATTTGAATCATCTTCTTGGGTTTGAAATTCTATTCTCTGTTAATTTATGCTCAAGTTTCTTCAGTTTTAATCGAATCCGTCAGAAACGGAATCACAGTGAAATTAATGGTCGAACGACTCTCGTGAAAATCCAATTAATGTCTACAAATCTTTATTAATGGAAATCGAATTCAGATGAGAGACACACACACACAACTCTTTCGTTTTTGTTTTTTTTTTTCTTAAAATTCTATTTTTTACCGGCAGATGGCAGCGTTTTAGTTAGAGAAGAAAAACTGAAACTTGCGATATTAATTCTTTTTTTTATTGTTTTATTGAGGCAACGAGGCAATAAAAGGATTAAATTCATTAATAAAAATGTTAACATTTTTGTTTATATAAATAGTTTATATTATACTTTGTGATTAGTAAATATAAACTATTTATATAAACGAAATGTATATTTATATACATAAATAAACCTAAATCTTAAAATCTATAAAATTAGTAATTGCGTATGACCCAATGGGTGTCAGAACTACATTATGTAGTTTTGAATTTTTCAGAAGGGGTGTGTGTGTTTTATATCAAATCTCGCCCATTTTCAATGTTTTTAACTTTGCTGATTATGAACGAATACGAAGAAAACCATCCACAACGCCAGTGACTGTTCTGTTTTTCCCATAATACCGTAGGTACATTTACTCTTCTGTTCAGGAGAAGGTGGAGACGTCGAATCGAAAGGAAACGCTGTCCACCACTTCTCTAAATGTGTTAGGAGAGGTTTTAAAACTTTAAGTCAAAAAACTAAGTCCATCGAAAGCTCGAGAAAAAATCGGAGGCGGAGAGGGGGTGGGAAAAGCTTCTTGGTTCCTGAGAAGGTCACGAGAGCAAATTGAATAAGATTAAAGTTCAATTTCAGCTTTTAACAAAATGTTTAAAAACTATGAATATTTAGATGATACCAATAATGTATCATGCGAAGTACAAAGATTCTCTCAATATCCCGAGTAGAGATTGTATTTAATGTATAGGAGAATGCAGTGGACAAATATATTGAAGTAGGCCGGGTTCTACAACTAGTATGTTGTATCCGACGGTTTGTATTTGGACATCATCTAGAAGATTCGATGAAGATTTCATTGATGATGGCTGATTAAGTTGGTCGAAATTTTCAGTCTACAATGTATTTTTGGCGACCCATTTGGGAGCTATTGTGATAGCGATCAAAATCAGTAGTTACTGCGTTTGTCCTGTCCGTCCGTCCGTGTCTGTCCAACCCTAACAACTCCCGAACGGAAGGTCGGATCGACCAACGGACCTCGCCATCGTGTTCAGAGGTCTTAAAACTGTAGGAATAGGGTACTTTCAGGGGCCAACACCCCCCTCCCCCCCATGTTCGAGATATTTGGCATTGTTTTCATTGGATTTCCTCTATTTGCTTAAATATTAGATATGCAACCATCGGATTTCAGTTGTCAGCTACAGTTTGATGCTTTAGGTTTCGGATTCACTGAGGGTTGTTGGTTCAGATCCGTACATCTACTTTCTTTTTTTTCTTTTTTCTTATGTTAATGTTCTTCCTTTTTGATTATTTTTATTTTCAATTTTTTTTATTAGCCCTTAAATTCATTCTTTAGCACAAAATTACATTCACTTTTGCTTTTTAGTATTTGTTGAGTAAATGATTGACTTCAATCGCTTGTGTGTTTCTTTTTTAAACAGATTTCCTTGAAAATATTTTGTTTAACACATGTTCATTTCTTGTCTGTTTGTGCGCTCATCACTCTTTCAAGTTCCTGGTTCCAATTTTCTTACTTCTTGATTTAATACTTATTTGACGCAATTCAAAATATGAGTACGATTATTTTGATTTCTCCCGTCCCCCCCAAAAAAAAAAATAAAAGGAAAGGAAAGAAATTGAGAAAAGTTATCTCCTTTCCATTTATGTTCAATTATTGTAATCCGTTGGTGTATTATTAAACTCATCCACTTAGTTCGTAAAGTTGCGACGTTTTTGCTCGCTTGGTTTTGTGATTGCATTTCGCAGACTGCCTTGTAATAAACCTCAAGTAAATAAGACAAATGTGATTTGCGAACCTCTCTCTTTCACTACAAGTGACGTTGCTGAGTGATAGGAAGTGACGGATATGACGCATGAGATAAATGACGACGGATACGAGAACCGAAGACGAATAATGGTGTTAAATGGTAAAGGACGGATATGAGATACGACAGCCTTAGATGCTGAAGATTTCATTTAACAT
The DNA here is from genome assembly GCA_023159025.1 of Thereuonema tuberculata. Taxonomy (NCBI): domain Eukaryota; kingdom Metazoa; phylum Arthropoda; class Chilopoda; order Scutigeromorpha; family Scutigeridae; genus Thereuonema; species Thereuonema tuberculata. Next base: position 59,813,297 of record JAFIDM010003189.1, on the reverse strand, counting down.
TTTCATTAATTTAGATTAAAATCGCGAAGACATTGAATATTAGCCAAGAAAACGGACAGATAAAAAAACTGGCATTCATTCTATGTAGAACAAACTATTTGTATGTTTTTTTAAACAATAAATGTAGTAACTTTGAATTGAGATATTGGTTTCATTACGAAAAAGTAGTTCTTATTGTAATCATAATAATACTCCCTTACTATAAATTTTTGAAACGAGAAATAGCTTTATTAACTATTCGTGATTCGTTAAGTTAGTGAATCTGACTGATGATACCTGAGAAAAAAATGTAGTAGCCGTCCCACGGTTCTCAACTTGCCTGATTCAAAGAGTTAATTTTTCAAATTCTTTAAATTATGACTACGACAATGAAAATATGAGCAATAATAAAATATGACTTTTCTTTCTCTTGTTACTTTTTGAATTCATCTATGAACCATAGAAATAGGAAGGCTGTGAACATGGAGTATCGTAAATAATTAGTTTTCTTCTATTTCGTTTCTGAGGAACCATTTGTCTTATAATATCCTGTTCACATTAGAGCCATTGAGGTTGATAGCTCTGACTGATGAGCATTGAAAACAACGAAACAGCCGTCCCAGGCTTCTCCTTTTCAAGAGCTTACAGAGTAGAGCTAATAATAGCTTCATGTTTAAAAAAAAAAAATCCAATAATTACAACAACTTTTATCTCAGACAGGTAAACTCTAATTCAGATCTCTGATGCATCACAGGCCGTAAACTATACGAGAAACCGTAGAAGCAAAATTAATTAAAATTTCCTTATTTTATTTTATTACATTTCGTCACAGTGAACAACTCGCCTTTGTTTGAGAGGATGTTATTCAGTCAACCCCTAAAGCCATAAAAGTGTATATTTATAAATAGCTTAATTTTCGAAATTACTTAAATTCCTTTGGTTTTTAATTGTTATTTTTTCTTTAGCCAATGTTTTCATTTCTTCAATCTTGTGAACGACACATTTTAGGTTTTTATAATTCCCGTCTTATTATTAGCCCAAAGATTTCTTGTAGTCTGAATAATAATTCTCTACCAACAGGACACCAAGATTCTCACCCCCGCTGAACTTTAATTCCACGAAGAAAGCTATCCCTTTTTTAACATAACGGTGGGTAAACCCTAGCTCTGTCTGTAGGAGGAAAATGAAAGTTGAAATCGACTCTTCCACTTCATAAACAAGCGTGTAAATCATTTGAGTTGTCGTATAACAGACCGTCAAGTAAGTTTATGAATCTTGGATATTTTGTCTTCGTTTTAAAACACTCTTCCTCCCACTACCTCTTGAGTCACCGGTGGCCTGTACTCGAGATTCTCTACCTTTTTATTTTACATTAAAATAAAAGTAGTCAGAATAAAACGTTCCAGTCTATGAAGTCTCAGGTCTGTTTCAACGACTGATGAAAGATCATCGAAATCTAAAATGATTTTATTCTGAAAATATTTGTTTTCAGTGTAAAACAATTCCTACAATTATTCTTATGAATAATCCAAAAAACACATTAAAATACTTGCCTTCAACATTGATCTTTGTTTTGAACGCTTTACTAAGTAGGGGGAGGGGACTAATAACGGGCGACTGTGAGAAGGGGACGACAAAATGAAAGGCGTGGCAAGTGGGGGTGGCATTACCGCTGTTATTATTTGTTTGTTTCTAATAAAAGATGAGCTTTTTCTTTGTGGTTATAAGATGAGATTTCACTCCAAGTTAAATCAATAAGATAAATAGTAATATAAACAAATACAAATTAACAGTAAATTTGCGTATTACTGTAAAAACGGTATTGCATGCAAGTATCAAACATATTGCGTATCAAATAAGTATATTTACATTTCTAGCCAAACCCTATCCATTCTTTGTCCTTGTTGTAATCAATAATAACATTTATATGTCCGTGTCGGCGTGGCCGAGCGGTGTAGATGGTGGTCTGCCGTGCGGCATTGTGCCGGCATCTGGGTTCGATTCCCGGACGAGGACTTGGCTGTTTCAATTTCCTTTCGTGTGTTTGTTAGCCTCTTCTTCGCTTTCTTTTCGGTCTGACGTCATTCCATTAATGGCGTCCTGGGGCAGGCAAAGGGAAACCACCCCAGTATCTGTTCCCTAGTTATGGGCGGCTCTCCGGTTCGGGAGTGCCTAGCGACAAGGCACAGCCTTTAGAACCAAAAAAAAACACATTTATATGAGCCGTTTATTTTGAAAGTGACCGAAGTCCATTTTTCAATTTTTTTTTTTTTTTTTTGTTAACTACAGTAACGTGCTAACGTGGAATTTGCACACATCAGTTAACAAAAAAAAAATGAAAAATGGACTTAGATCACGTTCAAAATAAACGGCTCATATATTGAAATCGAAGTCTTTTAATGGTATTTTGACGTTCAGGACAAGTTACTAATAGGAAGTTAAATTATTTATATTCATAACATTCAACGTAGCCGACCAATAATAATCTTAACGGTCGGGACTGCGGATCAGACATCTTTACTGTTGATCTGATTTGATTCCCAAGTTAGCATAGTTATTTCACTTTCAGTTTGTTGGGTGTAATGTTGGCAGACTTCCATGGTGTATCAACCAAACGATTGTTTAGCAGAATAGTCTACACTTACTTGCCCCGTGATAAATTTGAAACCGAAACAGTAATTTCACCGAAAGCAAAATCAAGAGATTAGAATAAAAAAAAAAATATCTGATCCGCTTTTGGCAATTTTAAGTCAAAATTCGTAAATATTTACAATATTCTTTTTTGTTAGTATATATTACAAAAGGAGAGTAGAAAGATATATATTATGGTTTATTGTTTAAATATAATATTACTTTAGATTTTATACAATCCCCAATATAAGATCACCCTCTCCCTTTTCAAATTTAATGTATAATGTGAAAACCCTTGTATAAACCAATGAAACTAATTGGGATGACTCTTTTCAATTTTTGTCAATAATATTTCTTCTCAGTCTATATTTCTCGAATGAATATTATACCTCATTAATAATAAATTCAAATCGTATTTATATCGTCGTCTTCTTAGTTCGTCTGTATATGAATGGAGCCAACGAAACCATAAATAAATGAATGAATGTGTCTGTCTACATCCACTACTATATCATATGTTCTTTTTATAGAAGTCCTGGCATCTGCTTTTCTTTGTCAATTACCCTAATTAGAACGAAGTCATTCAATCGTTGTCCTTCATTGAAAAAAATGAAAACTATTAATTTTACTTGATGAAAACAACTAGAAGAAAAACTGGATAAAAAAGGCGGGAACATTTTTTTTTTCTATTGCGTTTCAGGGGATTGTTTTGATAAATTTATCTCAAGATACTGGTATTTATTTAAAAATGAAATTGTAGATTTTTACCAATAATCCCAATTTTTTTTGAAAACCAATACCTTAGATTAAAAATATGTAGGAAATCCGAAGTCTCATAAATAATATATAGTTTTTTTTAAATATATTCAATTTATTGAAACGTATATTAAAACAAAATGCATTATTTTCTGTAAGCGAGCGATACAAAGTTTGAAAATTATTTAAGGAGTTTGATATGTTATAATAGATCTCGTTTATGTGGACTTAGAGACCCAGTATACAGGATAATCCGAAAATTCAGACATTTGTTTTAACCTAATAAGAAATGAATACTACAATGAAATACTAAGCTTAATGCGTACAGAATCCTGGAAATACTACAATATGATAATGATTAATCATCTTGAGTGATAATTTAATTGTTTTTAACAGTAGAAAATGCAAAAGTACAAACTGAGAACAACTAAAAAAAACAAGGATCTATGATATCTATGATCCATAATTTTACTATGGAATCCTCGCTTGTACGATTGGTTGAATATACAATGAAGAATTACGATATATTCTTTTTAGTGAAATAAACTTCAGTGCTTCATAAATACACACTTCATGTTAGATCACGTGATGAACATTGGGCAAGGGAAAAATAAAAAAAACAAAACAAAAAAAAAACAAGCTAATCAGAGACACAAACAAGAATTCTGAGTAGGTTGTCAGCCAATCAGATGGTTTTATAACAACTTTGCCGTAATCTTGCAGGGAAAGACACAGCGTAATTTACCTGAAGGTGTTGTATCATTTTTACTTATTAGTTTGACATAATTTATTGAATTTCTGTTTTAAAATTAAATTCATTACAGGAGTTTGTAACCTCTCTAAAGAGAGCAATAAAAATAAAAACTCTGAATTAAAAATTGCGAAAAACTTTTTTTTTGTTTTAATTTTTAATTTCAGCTCCATCTTTGAATGAATTATTAAAAATATTGTGATTTTTTTTTTTACATATGTAATTTAACAACTATGAAACTGATTAAATAGCAAAAGGGTCTATTTTAGGCCTATTTTATTCAAAATTGGTTCTTCTACTTTGATAGCAGAGAAAAAGTTATGATGAGACTGAAATCTCGAAGGAATAGAGGCTTAAAATTCGATTTGTCGATGGAGAATTTAACGAATAACCCCCTCCTATTCTTTCTTAAGGGATCTCTCAAGTCGTAATGGAGTATCAATTTGTCACGTTATAACAAACGGCGGGAAACTAAGGCGTGGCGAACCAGTTGTACGTAGATCAAACCTCCAAGTTATCCATTAAAAGTGAAGGGAAAATAATTTTCAAGAGCTGACCCCCTCCAACGTGAAGGATAGAAATTGAAAACCCTGCTCCATTTTAGGTTTCAGTTTTACGACATCGACACCTTTCTAAAACAACAGAGGTAACTTTATTCTTTCCCTAGAGACTACCTTCCGATGCCGTTCCAACAATGACTCCTTCAAGTCCCCGAGGGTCAATTTCACTAGCCTAGAAGGTCAAAATGTCAATAGACTGTGAGGACTTCCAAGTAAATTAATAATAAAAATAATAATCAATAATAAAAAGTCTTGAAAGAACGTGAATCCTACTTTCCTGGAACTGTTGGGTTTGATTTCTTCAGTCGTGAAGCAGTGAAAGTCTCCGCTTATTTCTCAATTCTAATATTTAACGCTGTAAATTTTCCATTTTTCTCAAAAAAAGTTAATCAAAACCAAGTTTAATTAAGAATTGAACGCAGCTTTTAGGCCTACGTAAAGTAACTTCATACCCCAATCATTTCAATGAATTCTGTTGATTGAATCACGTCGAAAACTGGGGAGAATAAGTAAAAAATGAAGGTTCGAGCTAAATGTGAATGGGACGAAGCTTAGGAAAGTAAAGTTATCCTAAAGTAAAAAAAAAATTCAGATAAAAAAAACAAATAACTGTGGATGTTTTTACATTACATTATTTACATTTGAATTTAGCCAATAATCTCGTAAATAAATTATACATTTAACATCATTAAGCTTTTTTAATTTCTATGCAGTTGTTAGGTTAATTTCATGTCAGTTCTGATTAAAAAAAAACCGCTATCAGCAGCAAACAGTGTGCTTTTAAAATATTATTTTTTTCTCTAAAAATTAAACCAATTTCTGTTCACTAATGGAAAATAAATTCATAATTAGAAATAAATCTACGCTGTATTTATCGAAATATCTTTCCACAAGATTTATTTTACGTAGTTAAGTTTGATACGAAAAATTTCCCGCTAAAATTCGATCTAGCATTTATTGTAACTCTGAAATTTGGTCGAAAAATACATTAAAATTTAGGTTCGAATGTGGATTATGACGTGATTGAATCCGTTATAATGTTTTAACTGAAATAATTGGGAAGAACAGACTGTTGATTAACCAATTAAAGCCTTTAAAATAGCTGTATATTGTAACTGAAATAGAATCATTAATGGATTGACGAACTTATATTGAATGTATCAAAATTTAGTCAAAACTCAATAAATCAGACATCCAATGAAAATGCTTACATTAAAAGAGTTATAAAAAATAGTTTTTCGTGTATCATAATTCTTAGGACTGTAGGGATTTCCTACATTTTGTAAAGCCATCAGAAAATCTCAGGTAGTTTTATGTTATTAGTCGTATCTTACCATTGTTCTTAAATCTTTTGGGAAGTTTACGACTCTTCGGTCAATATCGAATCTTCTTTTCCATTGACCTTAAGATGAAAACAGTTCTATAAATTTAGTTTTGATATATTGAATCGTTTTAGCCTCAACCCTAAATGAAATTGCGCCGCGATCTTGAAATAGAGCTCTTGTAAATCTCTCTCCCGAGATTGGAAAATATAGTTTATATAAATTGAACCCTTTTATGGCATCGAAAGAAGGATTCTGATCTCAAATAAATGAGAGCCGTATACTTCGATTATCCCACTAAATACGTAGAGAAGATTTAAAAGAATATATATTACTTGCTTCTACGTACAAAGGAGCATGTGACATTAAGATTTATTTTTACTGTAAGCTGTCTTAACATACTGAAACCACACTTTTTTGTTTTTGTTTTTTATTAAATGCTCATAGTAAGAACAGCTTCTAAACAATACTATAAGTTTTAATTGAAACACTGGAATTTTAAATGTACGTACATAAAAATTATAAAAGGAGATATTAAAGTTAGAAACACAACAGCAAAATAAAAATAAAAAAAATAAAAATATAGGTTTTTACTTTTTCGTAAAACTATACCGAAAACTACACTTACATTAAAAAAAATTATTATCAAATAACTGTGTGACAAAAAGTTCAGTAATAATAAAAATAAATACAGATAAGTTAAAACTAATTAAAAATTACTTATTATCTTTTATTGCGTCGACAATATTAAAACAGTGACAGAAAAAGGATTAAAAAAACAGCAACGTTTTCTATCAATGCATTAATATTGTCGATGTATTAAAAATATTAAGTAATTTTTAATTAGTTCACTTACTATGCGTCTAAGTCAGCTAGGCAGTCCCTTTCAGGCGTTGGGACAGAGAACTTGAAAAAATAGGGGTGAAAGGTAAGTGCTGTAGGGAGAAAGGATTAAGCACAGTGGGGGTGGATTTTTCTGTGGACTGAGATTAGAAGGGATCTAAATGACTCATTTCTAGGAAATTAATCGACGCAACAGTACAGTTCGTCATTTTGTGGAGATAACTTGTGCTTTTTTTTCACTCCTGATTTTTTTAAGAAAGTTATTGCGAGGACTAGTGCTACAACTGGAGTCCCTGAAAGAACAATTCTTAAAATGAACAAAAGGAAAAGAAAAGCGAAAGAGAACGGTGAAGAATGCGGAACACCCAACAAAAAAAGGCTGCCTTATAAGAAGATATATACAAACATTCAGGTTTTGAAATCTTAAAAATATTGGATAAAGTATCATATGAGCAACCTGAAATATTGTTAAAACAAAATATAAATTACATAAAATTAATGGAATTGATTAAAGAGGTTACGGATAATGCATATTTTAAGCACAATAACAACATTTTCAAATAAGTAAAAGGTTTTCCAATGGGGTCATTGTTATCAGGAACTTTATATAATATATAAAGTTATATAATGTTATATGAATCTTTTAATGTTAATTTTAATGTTATATGAATATTAAACTGTTGTATGAACATTTCATACAACATTTCTTTGTAAATTTGATTACTTATTTAAATATTTTTATTAATTAACCAAGTAAATAAATAAATAAATAAGATATTATTACATATTGTTGTGGAATTAAAAAACAGTCTTATGTGATCCTTTTTTTAGTATTTTGGAGAATTCAGCTCTTCTGAAATCGTCATTTAAAGGTCATTTAAAGATTCCTTCTAATCCACAGAAAAATCCACCCCCACTGTGCATAATCCTTTCTCCCTACAGCACTTACCTTTCACCCCTATTTTTTGAAGTTCTCTGTCCCAACGCCTGAAAGGGACTGCCTAGCTGACTTAGACGCATAGTATCTGTGTTTATTTTTATTATTATAAAAAATTTAGTTTAAAAATTCGAAAACATATTTTGGTTTAATTCAAAATAATGTTATTTGGTTTTCATTGAAGAGTGAAGTGATCAAAACAAAATAAACCATCAATTTCTTTTTCCTCGAATTTTACTTAAAATAGAAATAATTATGAGTGGCTTTAGAAAAAACAAACAAGTGAAGATGTGATATCAGATCCCCAACGAAGCTCCGTTTTGTTTATTTGTCTCCAATCACAACAGACGTCTCTTGTATTTCCCCAAGGAAAATTTAGGGAAACTGTAATGAACAGGGTTTGGAAGGTTTTTTGTTAATAATTTATGAATATTACATTGAAGTAATCTTCATTTTCGTATCAACTATTATTGAATTTTTATTTATTTTATTTTTTCTGTTGATCTATTTTTTTTTGCTGACCGGTTCTGTAAGTTTTATTGATTTACTTCGAACAGCGGAAAGGGTTGTTACAACATCCCACAAAGATGTGAATTAGATAATAAAGTAATCGATAAAAACTTACTAATAATAATTGAGTAATAAGTTACTAGTTATCTTTAAACAGACAGATATTTATATGTTGCGTTTTTAAAATACATATTTTTGTTTCCGTAGTTTTTGCACAGTTTGCTTTATCAAAAACACAGACATACATTTAGTGACTCTACAGGACGATAACAGTATTTATAGTATAACAATATATAGCAGTTGGAATCTTTGATTGTTGGAGCCTTCTTCTAACTCTGTTGAAAAATGGTTGCCACACTTCTCCAAAATGACACATTTGATTTCGATGATAGATACAGATAAGACGGCCAATGATTTTAAAGAAAAGTATGTCGTGTTATTTAAGATAATGATCACTAAAAAATTGCCCATGGAGCAAAATTAATGAATACGTTTTCATTCGTTTTTTTTTTTTTAATTTATCAAATAATTTTAATTCCAAATTTTGAAAGTTACGATATTACGATGGAGAGAAAACAGACCACAGAATTTTATTGACGCAACTATTAATAGTAATGGATTGAACAGCAACAGATCAAACCGCTTTGTAGAAATAGATATAGATAGATCTAAGCCCTGTTAAGCCTTGAAAGTATACGAGTTAATTCAAAAATTTTCTGGCTTCTGGTTTAACAGGCATTATTTCCGAATTGATTCTAATAAATGACGTCATTTGTGAGTTGTCCTTCCTGTGTGACGTCGTATATCTATTGTTGGCTTTTCGTTAATGATCGTTTGCTGATGTAGGAACTATGGAAAAGAGAACGTTATGAATTGACGTTGTCTGGCCATCAAATACAGAAGGTGTTTGTTTTTTTAGCCTCTTTTTATGAAAAGTATGTTCATGAAATAGATTTGACTGTACAGATGTCTTTGAGTCCTCTCTACTAACTTTTAAACTTATGAATGATCTTACGAAATTTTAAAAAAAATATCTCCATGTTGATCCACGTGAAGCAGATAGAAAAAAAAAATCACTTATTTGAATGGAAACCATTAATTCTCCGATACCAAACAATGAATTTCTGTCGAAATCTAACAATGCATGGTAATTCATTTAAATTTGTGCGTGCGTCTGTTGATTAAAGTTAATTGGATTTCAGATGACGTAAATGATTCCTTGTGGACTTCTTTAATATACATCAAATGAAAATTGGATGATACAAGTATTTTAGCAAAAGAAAGGGTTAACGTGCTGACAAATTTCACTGAAAATGTCTATTAAGCCCAGCACAGAATAAACAAAACAATTGCCTTTTCCGATTCATTTTACGGGTGGATTAGGGAACAGCTATTTCACCCTTCTACGGGATCATCAGCCCTAACCTGCCACCCTCGATAAAATGAATCAGAAAGGCGAAGCCTATGGTGAAGTCAACAGCCAGCCTGACTGTGGCCTCCCAAAGGCGAAAAGGCAATAAACAAAATTTCCAAAAAGCCGAGAGGCAGTATTGGAAATATTCCCTACAACTAGTAGGCGAATAGCAATAAATAACAAAAACACAAAGAAGAGAAACAAAAAACACGGCTGCATTTAAGCAAAAGAAAGGGTTTACGTTTATTGCCTTTTCGCCTTTGGGAGGCCACAGTCAGGCTGGCTGTTGACTTCACCATAGGCTTCGCCTTTCTGATTCATTTTATCGAGGGTGGCCGGTTAGGGCTGATGATCCCGTAGAAGGGTGAAACAGCTGTTCCCTAATCCACCCCGTAAAATGAATCGGAAAAGGCAATTGTTTTGTTTATTCTGTGCTGGGCTTAACAGACATTTTCAGTACAAGTATTTTATTCGGAAGAAATTATAATATTAAAATACCTTACATTACTTTAACGGATTTAAAATAACGAAGAATAATAAAAACACAACATTATTAAGGTGATAAGTAGTTATTTCATGAAGTTCTTGGTTTTTATTTTTATTGGTATAAAAATATAAAAAACAAATACTGTAACATTAAATAGTTTATTTTTTTTTCTTTCTACATTATTGCATTGTGTTAGATCGGATGTGGATTTATTTTTTCTTCATTCTTTTTGGAATATTCAGATTGTTTCAGCAATATTTATTTTCAGTTCCTTCGCAGTCCTTTTATGTTTCCATGTTTCCGAACAGGTGTTTTCAAGTAGGATGACATAATACCTTTCCTGATGAAAACAGACAAAAACATTCAAGACAGAAATTATTGATTTCTCACACTTTTGTAAGTTTTGATTGGAAACAATTCTTATTTCGTTCATAACTCGCAAAGAGCTTTAATTAAAATCGATGTACATTTCTGTCTCATTTCCGCATTACTGCATTTTACAATCTCCAGTGATCAATGCTGCCAACTGTGGAGTTATCTGTGATTTGTAACATCAGAAGATTAGCATTCATAGCCTTTTCACTCTTATCATCTGTGGAACAGAAATCAAGTTCACTTCGTCAAAGTCAATTTTAGATGTACTACTAAATTCCCAACCACTCACAAAAAGAAGCTTATTGTTTTAAAGTTCTTGAATGGAGCCAACACACAAGTCTAAATAAAAATTAAGTTAAAAGTTAAAAAACATAAATATTTACAATTAAAACAAACTAGTTTCGGCCCCGTTAATGGATCATCATCATTCACTGATGATGACCCGTTAACGGGGCCGAAACTAGTTTGTTTTAATTGTAAATATTTATGTTTTTTAACTTTTAACTTAAGTTTTATTTAGACTTGTGTGTTGGCTACATTCAAGAACTTTAAAAATTTTTTAACACAAGTAAAAAACTTTTTTAAATAAGCTTATTGTGATTGTTGTGATTATGATGCTCACGCGAATTTCTTTCGATATTTAAAGTTTAGAAAATGAAGATTTTTTTTCTTTTTGTTTGGAAGGAATCTTATATGCTTATCTGAAATGATGATAGGCTGTTGTGTGGCTTTTAATATCGAATAGAATGTTAGAATCTTGATGGCCAACAAAATAATTTGCTGCATAAAAAAATTCATTAAATTAGGCTTAGATGTTGATTTGTCAACTTTAATAAATAAGTTGTAGCTTTTCTTTCAGATCATGGCTTCAAATTTTCTCTCCGGAATTCGAAATACATTACGATTGGTGGAAAATAAATTCGATTAAAAAAAAGAGTGCTTTTCTTTATAAAATACAGAAATTACTTTGATACGTTTTCACTGTACTTTTACAAAATTACATTTTATAGTTGGATATTAATGTTAATATTAGCTTTGTAGTTGGATCTATTTCCTTTGGCGGAAGATGACAAAGCTCCAATTTTCTGCATAAAAAAAATTAAGTGTTAGTTATATTTAGTGACTGCTTTTGTAATCAAAACAATCGTATTCTGAATCCTGCTTTTTTTTCCTTCTACTTTCACGAATTTTAAATTTCCTAAAATATATTTCGAGGAATAATAACAAGTCGATCCTATTTAAGTCTTCATCTTGAACAAAATAGTGCTTTAAAAAAAAACCAGTAATAAATCAATTCAAAACACTTACGATGGGCTGAGTTTCTTTTTTACCAAATGTTCCTCGCTTTTATGGAGGGAAAAAAAATAAAACCCCAATCCTTTGTTTTTCCATCATTGTTTTGTCGAAAGAGAAGATAATTTCTATCTAAATCTATTATTGTTAATCTTTATCAACGTACGATTCGGCTTCTTCCATAAATTGCTTAATATAATTGAGTTCTGTCAGTTTTCGTTGAATCTTGAGAAAAACGTTCAACTCTGGCAGTAAATGAATTGTCTTGATTTAGTTGACAGCCACGGTTTTATTGCTTTTGCAGCAAAGGATGACGGGAAGAGACAAAACAAAACATTGCACTCACTCCAGAGCTTTGCTTACTTAAGTCACTGATTCTTAAGATGTTTGTTCGTAAACAAACGGCAAAATTTCCGGGTTAAGAATTACCACAGAAATAGTTCCTGAAAGACGTTTAAGCCTAATCATTTTCTTTGGTTTTTCAGAAATATACAAAGGGCAAAATATCAGTTGGGATAAAACGAAGATAAACTTACTATAAAATCTCCCATTTCCTTAAAAGATCAAATCCGATTAATTATAATTATATCTAAGGAGATCATTTTTTCGGACTTTCAATAGGATTATAAGATAAAATATTTCTCGTTCGATTAAGCTGTACCAAGTGGATAGATTGTAAAGTATATAGTGGTAAAATATATTGTTTATTTCATATAATCCTCGAAATGTATTTCAATGGGGTGACATTAATATTAAAAGATGGAATCCACAACGATTACGATAAAATGCTCATTAAAATTTAAGTTTTTTTATTTTTATTATTTACCTAGAAACTAATATAATAATACTATTTATTAATATGCATTCATTGCCGAAAAAATAGTGCACCCAGAACGAATGATCCGGGAACGACTAAACTCGGTACATGGCGTCGTCACAGGTAATTGTGCCACTGATTGCAGTTTAGCTGCGATTACCTGCTGAAAACTGCCACCATGGGCGTTAGTATCGCTTACGGTTGTCGTTATATGAATGGCCATCATATGACCGCCGTGTGCTTTATAACCAGTGTGGTTTTGGAGTTCTAGCATGCCTCGAAGACAGATTGGACGCACTTTTGAACAAATGGCAGATATTGAGAGAGGGCGTACCGTTGGACGGAGGGAGGCAGGCTGGTCGTTCCGTGGGCGACGGTGCTGGGATCAGTGAGAAAACATATTTTCATAGGAAAGGCAGACTAGGAGAAGAGAGGATCCTGATATGGTCCGACAGTTGCGAAGTGATCCAAGGGTGTTCCTGCCTACCATTTGAAGACATACAGCGGCATCACCAGAACATCGATATCAACGTACACTTGCTGAATGAGAGAAACAGCTAAGGGAGGATCTTCCGAAAGTTAGCAGTAAATTTCTCAGTGACTCCAAGCAATGCCTTAAATAGCCGCGTGTATTCATGTAAAGGGCGGTGTGATATAGTTCTAAAGGGACCTGTAGTGTTTTGCTCGGAAAACGGCCCATTTGCTCTGATATTGTATTCACTTATTAAAAATCATTGTTTTCATTATCTATGCCAAAAGTTATTCCATTTCGACTTCTGCTTCTGGGTGACCGCTTATTTTTTGGCAATGAGTGTACTTTATAAATAAAAATACAAGTTGGAATAAAAATAATAAATTTAATAAAACTGGATCGCAAAAGAAATAAGCAATCATTATTTCTTTTGCTATTCAGTTTTATTAAATTTCAGCGAAATGATTTTGTAAATAAAAATCAGAAACAAAGCACAATGAGATACTAAGCGTGATTGTAAATATTACAATCATACGTTTCCTTACAACTTTGCGCTCTTAGCCCTCTCAGTACTAGCTCAGAAAGCTGATTGTGATGATTACCTCTGATTGGCTGAGAATGTAATGGTATTCAGTGTATTATAAAGGAGTATTTGAGAACTATCAAAGAATTTCTTTTGTAGTTCTTTATTAAGTTTGATTTTATTTTCTTCGTACTTTTTTTTTTCCTTTTTTTTTTTTTAAAAAAAATTTTAATGTCTTAATTTGCAGTTAAACATTGTACGTTTTTCAGTAGAACCTGTATCGAAATTGATAATATTCAGATTAGCTTTCTTGGGAAGACATTACTCTGCTTTGCATTGCAGTAGAAGTTTCAGTGAAATCAACGAAAATAAACACATCACCTTGAAACCTTATGAAATAATAACAATAAAAGAACTTTCTTTATGATTAATTTGTCGTCATAGTAACACCGTTGAATAAATCCTGGTGTATGAAATTTTAGTTTTAGATGTCTTATTTCATGATGAATTTAGAAAATTTGAATTTTAGCGTCTATGTTTTGCAATACAATGCTAAAAAAATAACCTAGCTTAAGATATGAAAACAATAAATATTTTAGTGAGTTAGACTTCCTCGCAGCAATTAAGAACGGGAGATTGTTGTGACACAAACATTGTAGGGTCTGACTAAATAAGGCCAACAGCAAATGCAGAGGCCACAACATTAGGATCGATTAATAACATTGGTCAGTTGAAGAAAGGATTTGTCACCAACATCTAAATGTAAGGCTTAACATAATTGGAAATGACACATCACAAGTAAATGCAATTAACGGATTATACAAATTAAATGAGATATTTTAGATTATGTCTACGACATGATCTGAGAAATGATTGAAAACAAAAGAATTACATAGAAAACTACAGACTGACTCAAACTAATGCCATATTGAAACTTTGAGGAATATAAAAAATAAGTAAATATTCTGTTACCGTTGTGATTTAGTTGTATTATATTTTTGACATTTTTTATTTTTTTTTATTTTGGTCCTAACTCGTTATTTTTGTAATTGGTTTGTATCAAATTCAGTGTTCATTTTGGTAAGCTAAATCTGTTTCTCAGATTTCAACCTCCTTTTATAGTTTTGTTTTGTAATTAGTATATTCAACGTGTGTGTCTTCTAAACATATTGAAGGAAATTGAGGCCACCACACATTCGAACAATAAAATAAAATTTATAAACAAAAATAATACAAATTACATAAACACTAGTACTTTCGGAGCGATCCTTTTTCGAGTGATTGTTTGTAATATTTATATTTTGTATTCAATCACTCGAAAAAGGAGCGTCGATCGCTCAGAAAGTACTAGTGTGTATGTAATTTGTTTTATTTTTGTTTATAAATTTTATTTTATTGTTCGAATGTGTGGTGGCCTCAAATTCCTTCAATACGTTTTGTTTATCTTTATTATAATCGGCTTATTTCGACTATAAAAATTCCAAAACCTTTTTGTTCTAAACTTCGTTCTTCTGTATTTTTTTTCTTTCCGAATCACTTTACGAATGTTAGATAGGCCTACAGGTTTTTATGGAATATTTACCAGTCAGGGAAAAAAGATAATTCTTATCTCAATTTTTATCAAGATAAAACAAAGGTACACATGAGGCTGAAAGTTGAGATGTAGGTTTAGATTATTGTAATGAGCATTTAATTTGAGACATATCAGTTACAAAGGTACCGAGTTCGACCAAAAAAAAAATTAAAATTACAAGGAAATATACGGTAATACAAAAGTTAATTAATTATTACTTATATTATTCAATGCTGAAATGCACATTAGTTTAAGTCCAAAATGCAGTTTTCTGTGAAATTCTTTTGTTTTCGATCATTTCTCAGATTCGTAGACATAATCCATAATGTCTCATTAATTTGTAGAACCCATTAGCTATATTTACTTGTCGTGATCTGTCGTTTCCAATTAAGCTAAGGCTTACATTTAGATGTTGATGACAAACCCTTTCTTCAACTGACCAATGTTATTAATCGATCCTAATGTTGTAGCCTCTGCATTTGCTGTTGGTCTTATTTAGTCAGACCCTACAATGTTTGTGTCACAACAATCTTCCGTTCTTAATTGCTGTGAAGAAGTCTTTGCTCACTAAAATATTTATTGCTTTAATACCTTCAGCTGAATTATTATTTTTTTTTTTGTATTGTACGGCAAACGTAGACGTTAAAATTCTTTCTAAATTCATCATGAAATAAGATTATCTAAGAGTTAAATATTTCCTAGTGGATGTAATTTTAAAGTGTTACGAAATTATAGCTATAGAAAAGTACTTTTATTTTTTCTTAAGGTTTCAAAGTGATTTGTTTATTTGCGTTGATTTTACGGAAGCTTCTACAGTAATGCAAAGCAGAGTAACATACTTCCCAAGAAAGCTATTCGGATTATTGCCCATTTTGATATAGACTCTACTGAAAAACGTATAATTTTTAACTGCAAATTACGACGTCAAAAATTAAAGAACAAGCAAATCTGCAAAAAAATGAAACAAAAAGCTTTCGAAGAAAAAAAATACGAAGTAAAAAAAATACGAAGTAAAATCAAACTAACTAAAGAAATTTTGAAGTTTTACAAATTTAAATTCTTGCCAGTTTCATGCATCAGAGGTGATTATCATAAACAACTTTCTGAGCCAATATTGAGAGGGCGCTCAGTTGTAAGGCAACGTATGACTTAATATTATGTTGACTTACTGCTCTTCATGTAACTAGAGGAAATAGTAACCAGAGGGTAAAGAGACTGAATCTTTCTTAATCTCCAGGAAAGAGTCGGTTAGACGAACCCCAAGATATGTTTGAAAAAGAACTAACCATGGAAAAATCCCGAACCCTTCCACTTATCATAAACTACGCTTTCCTTTGATAAACACAAATAAAGGCGTAAATAAAGGCAAATTGTATAAAGGCACAATAGAAAATTAAATACATTATTTTCAACAATAACCAATTTCTATCGAATAGACAAATATAATTATATATTTGTTAATAGGTAGATGTCAGCATATCACGTACCGCCATTAAAATTAACATAAGCACGTGACAGGTTTTCAAACTTAATTAATATTCTGACAAATGGGAAACATTAATATTGATAGAAAGTGACAGACATCAGCAATTAGCGCTAATTATTTCCCTTAATGTCAGATATCTAATTAAAGATTGAAATTATCTTTTTGATTTATGATGAAGTAACGATGAAAACTCAAGTCTTACAATTAAGTGAAGCTTTGAAATGAATTGAAACAACATAATTACCGGAAGTAAGCGTAACTTTGTGACAGAATTAATTATAAACTACGACAAATTATGAAAACTTAAATATATTTTGTTTTGGAAAGAGCCTTATTGGAAGAACTTTATTAATCACTTGGACTTAATCCTACGAAACATTTGAACAAACGTATTTCCAGCAGTTGCGAGAAATGGTACGAAAAGACCTTTTTATCAGAATTGAAAGAGAATCAGAATAAATGGTTATGACCGTGGATGCAGAGACACAGGAGAAAGCAGGAAGGGACTTTGAAATTAATGCAGGATATAAAAATACATAGAACAGAATGACTGCTATATTCAGCGATCAGCCAGTGTTAGGAAAAATATCAGTTAGGCGAATGATTTAAACAAAATATGTAATTATAAGGAGCACATCAGAAAAATCTGAAGAAAAAGCAGTTTTTGCATGACAATCATTCACAATGTCTGAAGGAAATGGTCTGGTTGTCTATCAGACAAAAAAGAATAATTGAATTTTTGAAGCGGACTGTTTTGAACTGAAACGAGGATCTGTCTTTCGTCGTCTGTCGTCTGCTTATCAACGACAAGTTCTTTGTTATCCAGCTGCTAACAAATTGAAAAGCAGGAGAGATCTCTTCGCTTGAGCTCAAATTTCTATAAAAATGAAACATCCACTTGCAGATTCATTTTCTGTAAAAAGAGAGAAAAGAATTTAAATTCAAACTATTTTCTTAAAAGAATAAACTTTTATTCTTTATTTTTTTTAAAATTGTAATTGATCTCTTAACTGATCATTGCGGAATAAACAAACAGATTATCTAACCAATTTAGAAGGTAAGTTAAGTGAAATATGGAGTTCTGTGCTGTCAAGACAACTTTTTACCCTCTAAAGCTGAAATGATAGCATTAGGTAATTAAAGAAGATTTGTATTAACTTTGGTCCTTATCGGATCTGCCTGTAAAGAGTTCGACCAAACCTTCAAAAATGTATCCATTAAACCATTTTGATAAATATTTTTCCTAATAAGTTGATATTTATAATGTGTTTAGATAATCTAATATGTTTAACAATGATTTCTTTTTCTTTGTATTAATTTACATTAGCTATTTACTATAGTCAATGCACTGTAAATCTGAAGACATGTGACAACTCCTTTTATCGTAAACGATTGAGCATTAGTTACTCCGCATACTTCCGTTTTTAACTTTGTTCTGAACATAACGGTGTTGAACTCACACCGTTGTTCGTTTTGCCAACAAAACTTTGAAGAGTCAATCGATAGGAATCATTTGGAATGTTATTTTTTTTATTTCAAGTCTTCTATCTCTATCTTGAAATAAAAGATATTTATTTTTATGTTGCTGAACCAGAAGTTATTTCATCTCATTCAGTGTTCAATATTGTTAAGGAAACCGAAGCCTCGCTTACCACTAAGCCTAGCCCATTGTTTGAAACGCCGGGCAAGAAAAGAGAGCAGCCGGCATCGATAACAGAAATGGACGACGAACAAACTTCGAAAATACGAAATCGAAACTATGAAAATAACTAAATAAAATGAATAAATATATAAATATATTTATATAATAAATATATCAATATTTATATTCTTAATATTGAAAAAAACCAACAAAAATAATAAAAATTAAGCATTGCAGCCCGATGACGAATTTGATGTAAAAACCGAAAATATTCCATACGCGACCAAGCAATCACTCGAGTAGAGAAAGGAAACGATAATGATTGGTTAACAGAGATCACGTGCCTTCAGATTTACATTAAATGGACTATAATACAGTGATCCCTCGCTATTTCGCGCTTCAAATCTCGCGGCTTCAGTGCATCGCGGGTTTTTCAAAAATATTCATCGAAAAATAAAAATTCAAAAATATCGCCATATCGGCGGCCGTATTGCGGAAAGCAGCGCTGTTTCATTGTGATACGCGAGAGAAACGGCTTCCTAGGTTGCCAGACAGAGAAAGCAGCTCTCTCAAAGGCTTGTCTGATCCACAGGAAGTCAGACAAGGCACGTGATATACACAGTATATATTTATTCTTTATATACAGTATATATGTACTATATACTGTATATAAAGTATAAATTTACATATTTTAAACATTTTGGTATCCACACACACACATACGAAAATTCCTAGAGGAGGCCAATCCTACTTCGCGGATTTTCACCTATCGCGGAGGGCTCTGGTCCCCATTAGCCACGATAAACGAGGGAATAATAATAGGCTATTGATTGACAATATTAAAGCAATAAGACGAATTCTGTAAAGTGGAATTAGTTAATTAGGATTTGCTTACAAGGGTTTTCATTAATTTCCTTTCTTTATCACATAATTAAATTAGCTAAAACTTCCTCCCCCCGTTCTCTTATCTCAGTTAACTAATTTGCAGTTTGTTAAGTGAATGATCCTAAAGGGAGAGAATTCACTTTTCATTTGAAACAGACAACTGAAAAGTGAAGAACTCGTGCGCGTTATTTGGAGAGCATTGTTGTAACATTATTTTCATTCCATGCGCATTTAGAGTCATTGAATCTAATGATTGTCAAAGGAGGAGAAAATGAAAGCTTAGGAGCAGCCCAGGAATATGGAATGACGAAAGGATGGTGTTCGTCACCGTCCAACCAAAGAAAAAAAAAAAAAGTTGCATCTTTTCTTCTGAAGAGGAGGGTGCTTACAAACAAGCCTACGGCTCTCCAACCAAACAAAAAGAATATAAGATTTTTTTTCTTTTTCGGATGCAGTGGAAAAAAAAATTACAACCTTCAGCACAACAATAAATTCAGTATTGAAATTGAAATTTACAAGAACTTCCCTATACAGAGCGATAATTTTCTTTCTGGAATTCTGAAAAACCATAAAAACCTCCGAAAAGTATTTTCGTGGAAAAAAAGTGAAAAGTCTCGCGTTCCTACTGGTTAAGTAAACTGTAGTATTATTTAAAGTCTTTCTTTATCCTACAGAAATAATAAATTACGCCATCACAGACCCATCTAAGGTTAATGTACTTTATTATTCATACTAAAAATCTAAAAAATTCCAAAACCAGAATAAGTCGCAAGAGTTTCCTATAAGCAATTGTTGACCTGTAATTATTCAAGTAATTGGATAATCTGATATCATTAATATTAGCGTTCGAAAATCGCCTTCTTAATATAGTCGCAAATCACTCACAAATTCAGAAATCAATTGAAATAAATAATCACACTGTCAAAAGATATTTTTTTCATGCCGACAACATTTCCGCTGCAAAATTAAAGTGTGAACATTTGATTAATAGTTTAATTCAGCAAGGGAAAAAGCGGTATTGAATGAAAATAGTATTTTTGGAGGAAAGATCAAGACCAAAATAGTAATAATTACATTTCAGTTTATCCGTCGAAAAGAATCATACTTACTATTAAGAAAATTGGTGAAGCCTTTTATCGTGATGAGAGACAAGAAGTTTTTCATTGTTGTTGAAGGGTGGAAGGAAATCAGTTATGTATAATTATTTCATTTGTGAAGAACATAAAGCCATTGTTCTGTTCGTTCGCCTATTCGCCCGTATACAGATATTTCGTCAACGGTTGGGTGGAGTCATATGAAATTTTGCGCAGGATTAGAAGAAAGCCATTGAAATCTTCATTAGGTCCGTCCCCACCCTCAATAGAAACAATAGGATCTATCTATTTTCAGATCGATCCAAACCAAAAGAGATGACTGTATGACTATATATGGAACGATGTACAGTTTACCATCCGAAGTCTATATGTGTATTTGTAACTTCTGAGCTGGCAAATGGATCTTCTTGAACCTTGACGTATGTATTTACGAGAACAGGACAATCACACTTATATGTTCTAAAGTTTATCCAATGTATTCCTGTGGGTTCCTGTTGAAAATTCACACATGAAAGTGACAAATATTTCCTTACAAAAACCTAGGAAGCAAAACAATGCACTTTATCGATATTTACCACTATATATTAATCCTCTTATTAATATATTGTTATTTGCGCGTCTTTTGACTTGACTGGAGTGAATTATATTTAATCTAGTTAAATATAGCAAATTTATTAATTGTCAGCAAATGGAATACTAATAAACATACATATAAATCATACATTTTCATATAAGTTTAAAAATATCTTCTTCTACTATATAATATTTCAGCTGTATCTAGTCACTAGCTTTCTTCAGGTTTCACGGTAAGCCTTATTTTCATTGATCGAATTTTAAATTTTAATAAATTAACGTGACAATTAACATCGAAATGAGATATGTAATTTTGTCTTTTAACAAGTGAATGATACACAAAAATAGCAATTATCAATCATTATCTAGGCTAACAAAAATATAATTGAAAATATATTGAAAATTTCTAAAGTGTAATCATTTATCGCCATTTCTTGTGTTTATTTCTGCATTTAAAACAATGAATTACGCAAAATTCTATTACAAAACGTGACTTTTCCTTTAGGAAATACGGGGAGGACATGAAACGCCTACAATAACTCATCCATGCTTATAAAGCTGATAAACGGGGGATATCAGACTGGGCAGACCACTGCCTCTGCTCAGGTCACAATTCAGAGCCGTTAACAAAGATTCTATTTAAAATAAAGGATGAAAAGCTGCTTTTGTAATGGAATCTTGTCTGATTCATTTGTTGTTAAATCTCTTTTGTAAATATGGGTCATTGTAAATAAGGCTTTCCATGAAGAACCTTGAAGAAGGCTAGTAATGAGATACAGCTGAAATATTGTATTATATAGTAGAAGAAGATGATTAATGAAATGTTTTTAATATTATTTGAAGATACTGCTTGTGTTCGGGCCATATTAGACGAAAGCTTTGCCTTTCTTTTGTTTTCATAACTTTGGAAAAAAGAAAGAAAAAGAATAGCCCCCCCCCCTCGCCATCCCCAACATTGAAAGCAAAATAAGTTTTTAGATTTTTTTCATGAACTATTTGCTAACTTATTACAATATCATGGATTCCGTGAAGGACTACAACTTCTATTTCTGTTCCATTTCTGATATGAATGACTTTAAGGTCTTTCACACTAAAAAAAGCGACACTAACAGAATAATTCTTAGGAATTAAATCTTATCATCAACTGTGTAATTCAGTTTTGAAATGAGATCTAACTGAAGGTAGCCCCTCTATTGAAAGCTCAATCTTCACGCGTGTTCCTCAATACAAATACAGAGTTAGCCATCACTTATAGTAAATTGACCGTTTGTCAGCTAAGATAATAAAACAATGGAATGACAAAACAACAAAGGATGAAAAAAAGAAATTGCTATAAATTCACTTCGGTCAAACGCTAATCTACGGTACATCGAAGATTCCAAAATGTGCAGATTCTTCAACAAATAATAGTTATTTATATTGAAATTGAAACTTGAGGTAAGAATTTGAGAACATTTGATATAAAAGATTGGAATTTAATTTAAATGAAAATTATAAGACTTATTTAAAACATCATGAGAACAAAACTTCATTGCATATCATATGTTACACCTCCCGAACAAAAGCTCGGATCGACAAACAGACTTCACCCACTTGTTCAGAGGCCCACAAAAAACGAAGGATTACGGTACTTCAGGGGCCAAGGCCGCCTTTGTTCGAGATATTTGACATTCTTTTCATTGGATTTCCGATACTAGCTTAAATGTTAGAAATGCAACCATCAATTGTCAGTTATAGCTTGATGCTTAATGTCTCGGACTCATATTCTCAAGATTGTCGGTTCGGGTCCGCATATCTACTTTTTTTTTTTTCTTCTTATTTTTTTTTCTCAAAGTCCACGTGTTTTTGTTATTTTCCTTACTTTCTTATTCTATTATTATTATTTTTAATTTTTTTTTTATTATTATGGGTTGCCCTTAAATTTATGGTTTAGAACTAAATTATGATCACTTGTTTTTTTACTGTTGTTAATTTTATTTTCATTATTTCAACAACAAAGAAATTGGTAAAAGAGGTTAAATATTGTAGATAAATGATTACTTGCATGTAATGATAACATGAAAACAAGGTAGGAATAGCAATTAGTAAACCAATCACAATGCTTTGCAACTTCTTGTGATACGTTTAAGAAAATATAATTGATATTGCCTTCATTTCCTTATTATTATAAACGTGATTGTTGCAAATGCAAAAGGAGCAATTGTTGTGATTGTTGAGCTTAATGATAATTTAATGAGATTTTAACGATACTTGTCCACAGACAGACGGACAAACAAGTATCAGAAGACTTACAACGAAAAAGCTTAACAATCATTCAATGTCATTTTACCAATTTTAATCTTTTTCTTTTTTAAGTGCTATTTAGCAGAATGATTTTATTTTCCCAACCAATACAACTTCACAACATTAAAGGATACTTACGGGGTTGCCAGAATTTTATGAAAAATTGCGTTAATGGAAATTAATCATACAATTAGTAAAAAGAAAAAAAAATCAAGTTTATACAAAACTAATTCATCTAATAAATCTATCATCTTCTTAGAATACAAAATAATTATCTCCATGTCATTCGTTCAGTATTTTTATGTCTTTGCCTCTTTCTCTTCCTTATCCTATTTAGTCTTTGTAGAACTAGATCTAATTTTAATCCATTACAGTTCCGTGTCCATTTCATTATCTTTATATTTATGCAAACTTTTTTATTTAATTTCCAGGATTGTTTTCTTACATTGTAGCCTTTTCCAATGGTTTCCATTTGAGATTTTGTTTTTGCAAACATCTTGGCTAATACTCTTTTCAAGCAAACGATTAATAAAAACCTGAATAAGGACCTGATGGTCAGTCGCTAGACTTGAGGCTCTACAGTAATACAAATTGTTGGTTATGAAAATTTGATATTGTTGAGGAATTACTACATATTGTTGTAAGTTGATGAATGTCATTACTTTCATCAACTATTCTTTTTATTTCATCGTAGAACGACATTTGAGAAACACTGGTTTATCAATCTTCACTTCCTGTAAAAAAATCACAGTAATCTTCATTTCTTTGTACAAACTCTTTATATACACAATATTTCGTTCAGAACTATTTCTAAACTCCTTCAGGTACAATTGAGAAGCAGACATAAATCTACCTGTTTTCGAAATACAAAGCATTATTTGTGTGGTTACATTGTTTGTATCATATACCGAATTTGTTATGAATTGATTTTCCAGTAAATCTAATTCAAATACAGAAATTAATAAAATTTAGTCTACTACAATATGTGATGGCGTGAAGTAAAACTAAGAAAAAAAAATTCCCACTTGAAGCTGTTTGTGCCAAAAGAGGTCTTGTTTTTATCTTTATTTTTTAGCCATGGGATTTATGAGAAACTTTTGTTACTGCAATGAGAGTTTCATTAGTTTTCGACACTGAAAGTTAGAAGGAAAATAAAAAAAAAAAAGCAAAGCTGTATTTCAAGTGAATCAGTTCAATGTTATTTCTATTTAAGATCATAGTCTCTGCTAAATTTGACTGCGAGATTGTCCAACTCTTATTGCACGTATTTTGTTTTGTTTTTTAAGAACACTCTAGAACTCTTGATAAGCGCAATGTCAACAAATATTTATTATTTGGTTACCCCTATTTCAGAAAATAAGATTCCCCCTTATCTCCTTCGATACACTCCATTACCCCTTTTATTCTTGTATTTCTCTTGATTTTATTTCCTGGCGATAAGTGATATTTGATGTCTTTTATACCTACTTCTTGTTTTTCGTTAAAGCCAATTACGGAGCGTCTTAGTGCATTTCCTCCTTCGCTGAATTTATTTGTCGCGCGTTAATAACGGATCCTCTTGCCTTTTTAAGTGAATGGAAATCAAAAACTTAGCTTTTAAGAAAATGGGCTTAATGGGGAGCTTCGTTCTAGTTTACTGAAACAGATTACTTTTATTGATTTCACGCAAATACCAAAGCGTCCACCAGCGCCGTCCTTGTAATTCAGTAATGTTAACCGCGGGCGCCATTTGCAAAATGTAAGCCTATTAGACCATAAGCATTACGTTATTAAAAATAAGAAAATAAAAATGGAATTAACTCCACTACTGATTTCAAGGAAAATTGGAATTCATATCAATTAATGAAATAGTTCGCTGGAGGCCCAGTGGAAGCCGGGAGGCTTATTGATCAAAGTTTTACGTCAAATGATTGATTGAACCATTAGGCCAATTAACGATCAGCAAACAGTCAGTTGTTTTCTCTACACATGTAACTCTCGGAGGGTTAATTAAAGCGGAAATTTGTTCGGCAAATTAACTTGTCATCCTTAAGATTAGTTTCTCTCCAAATGGGTTTCTAAGTTGGTTCCTTAATCGATAGAAATTCGCAAGAGAAAGGGAATCCCTGAAGCAGAAACATAGGACTCAGCAGAAGGTTGCGAACTTGCGAAAGAGAACGTTACCCTTAATGGCCACTTCTTTGTTTTAATAAACGAAATTTAAAAGTTGAAAACTGGCAAAAAAATTACAAGAATGATTTTGTAAATACTCTTTGATTTTTAAAAAAAATGTAGTCCATCAATATACAAATATAGGAAATGGATCAGGAACTTCTCTCTTGCAGATAAATCTGCAAATGAATTTAGTTCTATCTTTGTGAAATGTCACCGAAAAACCTAAGTATATCAGTCTCACTGAAAATTGATTGTCACTCTTCTTTTTCTAAATGCGTCACTTCACATTTCGTTGATGTTGGTCGATGATTTGAAATAAAGAAAACCGGAGGTCGGTCGTGTCGTTGAAGAATAATCACCAAAACCTGATTTGCCGAGCAGATCGTTCCATTGCAAAAGTACTCTATATTTCCTAAACAGCACGTCGGATTTCGATAATATTTGACAGTTCAGTGGGTGTCAGGAAGTCAAAAGAAAAGGGAAGTTAGACGACTCGTGGCAAAATGATTACTGCGTCCTTTTTTTTTTTTGCTTGCTATATTTATTTATTTACTTATTTATTATTGGTAGTTTTTTGAAATAACGAAGGTTTATTTTAAGTAACTTTTAAATAATTAAGATTTTGGAAAGTTATAATTGCGTTGAAACTTCTCACATAGACGATGGATGCAGAAGATTGATGTGTTCGCTTTAGTTTGGCCGAATTCCCCTATCACTAGCTGACCTAAGTGGAATAGATTTATAGTCGATGTAGTTGGATAAAGGGATGGGAACATTGCATTAGCGAAAAGCAGAGATCATTTTATCTTATCCTTCACATATCATTTTCTACAATTCACAATGTCTATGGCGCTGATACTAAATTGTTTAGCAGCTGAAATATTAAACTATTCGTAGAATCCCATTACAGTACAAATACAATCTAAAAAAGTCAATTAATATTATTTGAAGGAATTATTTATACCATTCCTCCCAAGGAGGGGAGGATAAAAATCATCAAGGCCAGGAAATTAAGAACAAGATACAAATAAAATAAATACTAAACTAAATTAATAAGACAAAGAATAAAGAAAAAATGTTCCCTTAAAATGTAGCCCCATTTTAAACGGGAATATAAGAATGACTGGTCTACAAAGGAACAACGGAAAGAAAAAGTAAGACGATCGTTATAAAGTAATTAAAAAAAAAATTCTTTTAAAACAAAGCAGGTTTGAACCTTTTAACTATACTATTCCAAATACTATAAACTGTAAACAGCATTTGATTTGGCTTCGTAGTGTAACGTAGGGATAATAATCTAGACTTTGCTGCAAAGTTAATCAAAAGCAGAAAATATTTTTTATTTAATTCATATATACAAATTCCACACTAATTTCATTAACATATTTAAAAAGGATTAAAATTAACAAATTATAATAAAAATAAAAAATAAATAATTTCGGGGATCTTGATATCCCCGAAACTGTCCAGGAAATTTTTTAATGTATTGTATTAATCTTTTGTTTTTATTTTTATTATAATTTGTTAATTTTAATCCTTTTTAAATCTTTTAATGAAATTAGTGTGGAATTTGTATATATGAATTAAATAATTTTTAGAAAAACGCACGTTAAATACATACCAACAAAATATTATGAAAACAATTAGCAACGAAAGATACTCGATCACAGATGAATAGTAAAAAGTAATACGTCATCTGGGACAGCTGTTTCAGCCTCATTAGGCTTCTTCAGCCAGATGATTTCTCAGAGTGCGTGAAAAGGTTAAAGACGCCACAACCGCACCCTGAAGTGGCAATCCATCCAAAACAACACAAAAAGGAAAATAATCTGTTTAGCATGGCTTTAAATTCACTGTTCCAGCAACCGCCAGACAGAAATGAATTTATTTTTATATACATTTATTTCATTAGTGAATTTCTTATTCTGTTTGTTTACGAATTTTTTTGTTTATTGCTTAAGCTTGTTTTATTCACGTTAAATTTTATTTCTGCTTAAAGTTATTCTTCTTCGTAAATTTCATTTCTGATTTCATTTAAAAATAGCGTTTATAGGAAATCAGAGGATGCACTGAGCGAAAATCATTTCTTTATTATTATTCTACTGTACAGAAGCTTTTTCATTACTTGGTCTTAGCCTTTATTTTCTAATAGTGAAGTCTGCTACTCATTCGTGTGCTTGAGTAACAGACTGAGTATCACTGGGAGACTGAAGAGCGTCTTTGGTGTAAATTCATCTGGAGAGATTTATTACAGATTCTGAAATGGAATTCTGACACGTGATGACATTTCTCCTGAATTCTCAGAAGCTTCAAAGACGAAAGATTACTTCTAAAAAGCATCAAGTTTTATTTATTTATTCGAACTCTTTTTTTTGTTTATTCGCTGTTGCAATAGAAAAAAAAATCCGATTTTTGAAAGCTAATAATAAACTTATTGTTCAACAATCTTCTTCCTTTCCATATCAAAAATATTAGATAAAAACACACTCTTCCATACATAACATTATTTAGTATTTAAATATTTATTAAAATACTAATAAAAAACTCTAAAGTAAAAAAAAATTCAATAGATATGAAGGAGCTGTAGTTGATTTTAATACCGTTATACTCATTAAAGATTATTTACATTTTGATACCCAAAAAACAGTCAATATTGTGGAATTAAATTATTAACAATATTTTGGGAAAATTATGGATAACAATAAATCATAATTGTAAATAACAATGAAATTTTTTGTATCACCATGGTTTTATTTATTTTATTGTTATGCATTTGTAACAACAATAAAATTAGTTAATAGTCACTTTTTTATTCTTAAATCGTTTTGAGATGTTTAAGCAAATTGTAACAACAATTAAATTTGTTGATAGTTCATGTTTTTAATCAATTGCTGCCAGCTTATTCTTAATCTGTTTGTGAAATGTTTATATTATTGACTTGAAAAAAGGAATATGTACAGTTCCTGAAAATTTGTCTCCCTTATTAGTATTTTAATAAATATTTAAATACTAATGTTATGTATGGAAGAGTGTGTTTTTATCTAAACTTATTGTGTTCGGGAAAATAAAAAGTAGTAAATTTCGAAGCTAATGATAGAACGGTTTTTCTTAGTTCTATAAATGCTCATGTTCTGTCATATTTTTTAAAAATTTCTATTACAAAAGGGAGTATTTTGTGAAAAGCCTAAGGTCAGGAAAGTAGAGATAAGTTCTTAATGAGAACGGATTCGTGAGCAACATCTGTTAGTACATAAAGGGTTGATTTCTGTTGATCGACGTTTACATAGGATTACTTTGTTTTGACATTAGAATTTCCTTGAGATTAATACAGTATCAAAATTAAGTTTCTTACGTAGGAAACTTTCTCTCAACACAGCAGAGCGGTGCAAGAATTTGGAAGGCTCTTTGAGGATGGTGTAAGATATCCCTGATCAAGAAAGAGAGCGGTGATATATTCTATCATTTGGTTTTTTGGGCAGAAACTGGGCAGCAACGTTCCAAATATGGATCATTTCAAAAGAAAATATTTATGTATAGTAAATTTATATGGAAGTTTAAATTATTCATATTAATATAAAAATATTTATATGTAGTAAATTTACATGGAAGTTTAAATTATTCATATTAAATAAGTTGAACTTTAAACCAAAAAAAAACCCAGTAAAATTAATGAAATCTACTGCCTGCGTTAGTTAATAAAAAAATTCATTATCAGTGAATGGATTAACCGATTAATCAAAACATCGTTGAATCCGCAAACAGAAAAGCATAATAATACTACAATACTATATTTGTTTGTTTTAATTATGAGTATAATTATTAAAAAAAAGAAAGCAAAGATAGAGTCAGAACTCTCTACAATTTGTCTATCGTCTGTTTCTTTGTAAAATTCAAATTATTTGGTTTTCAGGTTATTTTACGAACAGATCCTATGGCGGGACTACTGATCTGATCAGAAATTAACTGATTACCATTGCTTCTTGTTTCTACGATGGGATAATGTAAATTACCAGGACGGTCGCAGAAATGAGAATTAAATCTACAACTTATGCATTGGTAAGATATATTAAAACTCTTAAAACATTATTATGTGAATTTATTATTGCTGATTACAACCACATAACAAAAATAAATATCTATTCCTGTTGAACTGAAGAATTCTTAAAAGTTACTCATGGATGTTTACCGATGAGGGATGATATAATTTCTATATTTGGGAACATTTTCGTGTGGGTCCCTGAAGAGAAAATCGCGCGAAGAACAACAAGTCCAACAGACACCGTTAGAAGTAATGAAAGGTACATTTAATCAGTGTTTCGTAATCCTCGACCGCGCGAGTTGATATGATTAAAACTGATTGGATTTAGGCAACTTAAGAAAATTATGAAGATTTAATTAATTTACAGAATAAAGTAAATAAAAAAAATACTATTAATATTTAATAGAAATTTAAGTTAAAGTAAAGTAAATTTTCCATTTGTATTGTTTCAATATTTTAATTAACAAAGAAAAATTAATTTAAGGAAATAGGTTACAAGAATTTCTTTTCTTCAGTCGAATCTAATAACAGTTATCTTGTATGAATGAAAGGCCACCTTCTGTAAACATTACCCACCCACTATTTGTACATACAGGAAAAATTCTCTCTCTCTGTTCCATACTGAAAATGATATTCTTCGTTAATCCTAAAACAAAAAGCCTTTCTGATATTATTAAATTGGAAATATCTCATTAAGAAAACGTTCTTTGCTGCTGTGTGGGTTATTGTTGTTTTGAAGAAAGTTCAAAAGAGGTTTACTTTTCACTTACTAAACATCCGTTTCATTGGATCTTTCTGGATCTTTTCCTTATGTTTGCCAAATAGGAAATTCCGAAATAGAAATTCTGCCGCTGCAAAACACCTTACCATTACTACCCTTACCATTGATCTGTTGTTATAGGCTTGGCCTTACTTTTATAACGCCCTCCATACGAAAGAAAGAGTTAGAACAAAAAAGTTTTAGAAGCCTTTCTAAGTCAAAATTGTCCGCTATGTGTATCCAAAACCATAGACTATTTAGTGGTGTCGACGTGATATGTCATCACAGTACTTTGCTGTGAACGTTTTTCGAACGGTCGAGTACTACAGCAAACAACTGTTTGTCGTGGTGTTTCTTTGAGAAAACCAGTAAAAAAATATCTGAAAGCAATTTTAAGTGTTCAAGAGAGCCCACGTAGTAATTTTTGCCCTTATTTTTGAGTATTTGAGAAAAAGCATCAGTTCGCAGTAAACTGTATTTTTGGCATATATTTCTGGTTTATACTGCCATATCACATTGCACCTGATCACGAAAGCTGCTGATCTGCGTACTTAATTTTCAATAGCAATTTGTTAATCTCACGTATTGAAATTCTTAAGCAAGATTGCAGAAGTTTAAGTAACGTTTTATTCTCCATTTACAAATCAAAAGGTCTCGTCATCGCATGCAATATGGTGTGACAGTATAAACCTTAAGAATATGCAAATCTACAGCTTGTTTCGTTCTTTTTTTTTTCTCCTAAAAATTGTAAAAACTAAAAGGAAAAAATATTAACAAGTAAATGGGTTTTCTTGAACTCCTAAAACTGCTTTCAATTTTACCATAAGTCTTCTTAATTCTCCCTCTTCTAGACATTCTATATATTGAAAAGTCTACAATTTAAATATGAATAAAAATCATTGTGTAAAAAATGAAATCAAAATTTTATGTATTGAAAAAGATTGTAAAACGAGAAAAACCATGATTTTTTAGAAATACCAAAAAGATGAATATAAATAGAAATGAAGGTGTTAATGTAAACAAATTTATTGTGGAAATGGCCAAAGAGTTTAACAATATATGTATTTCAAATTGTAAAAATAAGGTGAAAATTAAAGAATTAGGAGAATAACATTTGTAAGTATTGTTGTAAAAATACAATTTCATGAATGTCTCACATATGTATCGTTTTCCCCTACTTGTTTGTAACATGTTGTTGTTTTTCGGCTTTGAAAAAGAAAAGAAGTCATGTCTTTTCGAAAATTAAGAGATATATATTTATTTTAATAAATGTATTGTTTTATACATTTATTTTTGTTTTATTTTGAAGATTTGAAGACTTTTCAATGCTTTCAATTTTTTTTGCTTGCTGTAGTACTAAGCTATTCTAAAACGTCCAAACAACAAATTGTTTGAATGTCACGTGCATTATGACGACACCACTTAAATGGTCTACTGATCTTATAAAACCGAAACTTTAACTTCTGGCAAACTTGGCCAAGTATCTGTCGCTGGAGAGACCATTTAGAGTACACATACAAATGTGTTTAAGCTTAATTGTAAGGACTAAATTACTAAGTAAAAGCAAATCACTGCAATGCCATTAAGACAGAAATATCTTCTTTTTTTTTTTTTTTTTTACTTTCTTCTTTTCATGCTGTCTTGTATAACACTAAAAAAAAAAAATGAAATAGTCTCCATTCAATGTAACAGTTCATTTCTGCAGATATAGTATTTTTAAAATACCTCGTTTACACTTTCATCAACAAAGTGAGTTTAGTTTAATGAATAAAAACTTTTTCTAATTGTAGAACAGGAAATTGTCCAACCTAGAAACCAAAGACCTCATTGTAATAATTCTTCCGAAACCAAAAGATAACAGGATAATGCTATTGCCGAAAAATTGTGAATATTAAGAGAATAGTTATGATTCTTCTAAATCGAATCGTTCTTATTAACTCTACTTAATACTGATAAGTAGAAAATCCTTCTTGAATTTTGTGTATTTGAATAATTAAGATTAAGATCTAATTACCTGCTAATTGCTCATTAAAACTTTCTTCAATTCAAACTCATTTGACGACATTAGAGACTTTGAAGACGAACTGAATTAACTTAATGTCATTTCCTAGAAATGCTTTCAGTTTAAATTAATACGTTAATTCCAAGTTTCATTCCAATTCGAATCTAGTTAACATTTTGTAAATCTTCTCTTATACTTTGAAGCAAAAGAAAGATCATCTTAAGTGCCTTTGATCCTAATCCTAAGTATCTTTAAAGTCTTTTCTGGTAGAAACATTATCCACAACTTGGGGAGATTACTTTCTGAAGAAAATCAACTCCAGGGCTAAGCAACAAAAGGGGAGAAAAAAAGTAAAACAAAAGACAACAGCGGTGTAACTGCGAGGGCCGTCGTCGGTACGCCAAAGCACTAGGCATTAAATCACCAAATCAGTTAAGGCCAGTTTGATGTCAATATGGAAGCAGACAATGGGTTTTGATTGCATAAAAGACCTTGGCTGCCATCGTTAGACTCATACACGGTCGTCATACGTTTTGAATTTCTAGTCTGTTAACGATATCTTGTAAAAGCCGAAGATATGAAAGTCTCACGGTGACAGATCTCGCTGTAATCGAATATGAAAGTTCTCCCACTCAAACTTCTGTCGTAAAAATATCGAAATGTTTTGGCTATTTGTTCGTGCGTTATAGAAAAGAAGGATATGCAGAAATTGAAACTGTACTTCTTGATCGGTATTATTAATTTTACCAGAATTATTTTATATCTCTTCCAAAAGTTTGACCAACCAAGCGGCTGCTCCAATTATGCGAAGTTTTACAGAAGAATCTACAGAAACACAGAATACAAACTGTTGTTTACTAAGGGAAGACTTTCTGGAACAATTGATACAAATCAAAGAAAAGTTTCTCACTAAAGAAACAGACACTTAGATCCTATCAGTTAATATCTGTGAGAGGAATTTATTGAGAGTATCCAGCCGTATTCTCTTGACGCAATCAAATACAGGAGTGCCTTCTTTAGAAGAAGTTGCAATGTCGTAATCCAGCAATAATTTTACCAGTAGATCCTGGTTAGTCATTCGCTCAAACTCAGGTGTGTTGTTCTCTGGTGTCGAAATGGAATTTTCGTTTTCTTTACAATATTAAAGACGTATTTACGATCCTATTCTTAATAATTGAAAGTATTTGAAAAATTAATTCTTGAAAGGGACCAAAATACCCAAATAAAAGAAATATAATAATAAAAGAACAATGGATTTCAATTTCGATTCTTATACATTTTAGTAATCCTCTAATTTATGCGTGCTTTGATGTAATAAAAAAAAATCGGATTTAATTAAAATAAATAAATAAATACAGATTTAATTCAATTTTTTCAAAAACTTTTTCTGTCATTTGTATTTGGCAGAAATTTATATTTAAAATTAGGAGACGACTTTTCATTATTTTTTTGATTTAAAAGAAAGAAAAAGATTAAAAAAAAAAAAAAAGAAACGTTTTAAGAAAAGTAAGTTTAAAGTTCTTTTAAAATAGTAGCTTCTGCTATTTTATTCATTGCAGCTGGATTAAGATCTAAATCCAGTTTAACAACGACCTGTGGTTTATGAAATGGGAATAGAATTGAATTTCGATTTCAGGAATTCCACATCAGTGTTTGCGTGGTTTCTAACTTTGTTTCTCTTTGTTTAATTTTCGGAAAAGACAAATCTCTCCGCTTCCAAGTTCATTCCTGGTGTATTTACACTTGAACACATTAATATTTGGCAAATGGGAGTGAAATCAATTCCTTGAGTTCGTGGTTTTGTCGTAAGACGTTTAAGAATCTTCAAAGGTTCGCCAGCAAAGATTACGAATGGAAGAATGGTCTACAACACTTGGGTGATCTTCCCACACGTTGTTACTTGAAATCAGATATTTTGGGGAAGTAATTAATGCCCTTCTTATTTAGGCCTTGATTTTATTGATCGAGTAATCCAGTGGTTCTTAAATGTTTCATTTTCGCGCTCCCGATTTGATATTAGCCTCAACTTCCTCCTGAAATCAAACATGAGTGGATATCTACTTTTATCACGAGTATTTATTCACGAAATACTGGTAATAAATGTAAAAACTTTTGAAAGAATTTATTTTTTTTTATTTTTTTACGCATAACAAAATATTGATTAAATACAGTAATGACTTATACAATATATTTTCCATTTAAAACGATACAGTATTATCATTGTAAAACAAAAAGCATTTTAATAGTAGCTACTAAAATCGTTGCTTTATCAAAATCGAGCAGATTGTTTTTATTTTTTAATATTTTCTTTCCTTTTTTTTTTTTTTTTTTTTTTTGTAAACAACAATATTTTTGTGCAGGAAATTTATTGAAAATATAACCAAGGGCTGCACAATGGATAAATAAAATCCTTTCTGGTCTTATTATCAGAGGGAATCGGCAACGGCCGTTTCGTCCTGCATGGGACTTATCAGCCCGATCTGTCCTCCCCGATAACAAACCAACAACATGAGTTTGTTTTTGGGGAGAACGGATCGGGCTGATGAGTCCCATGCAGGACGAAACGTCCGTTCCGATTCCTCTGATAATAAAACAAGAAAGGCATTTTATTTATTCGTTGTGCAGCCCTTGGTTTATATTTTCAACAATATTTTTAGAAAAGCAGTTTGTATTTTTCAGTTTGTTTTTGTTGGAATATTTTCGATAACTCTTAAATCTTCTCTTATCTCTCTACCATAAACAGTTCATCCCATTCTTGTCTACTTTTAATCTTCTTTCCTATGAGTATGACTCATCCAGTCACTCTGTGTGTGTTTTTTCTCCTAATACGTTTGAACCGTTGTAGGGCTTATCTTGAAACTTTGGTTTTCATATTTCAGGAAATGAGATTTCTTATTTTAACGTTTGATTGTTTTTATCTGTGTGGATCCTTGTCGGGAAATTAGCGTGTGAAGTTGAAAATTTCCCAAAGTATTAGAACTAAAACAATGATGTCTAACAATGAGTGTTAATTAATCCTCTAATTCCACACGCTTTGATTCAAAGGAATCGAATCTAAACGACTTCAGTAAATAGTGGAAATTGAATTAATTATTGTATTATAATGCTATTTTAGGCTTTTGATTGAAGCCTTATAGTCCCAGTTTCTCTGTCTGTCTGTGGACAAGTATCCCACAATGCTTCGCAACGGCTTCTGATACGTGAATGAAGAAAATTATTCAAAAGTTATTAGGAAGTCAGTGTATTAACAAGGTTTGAGTTAAGAATGACGATTATTCCATATAAATAGGGGTGGGTAAGATAGCATAGTGTCTCCAACAGATTCGCGCGCACATTTTCTAGACCACTCCGGCGCAGTCTATTCTAACGTAAAGGTGACTCAATCTGTACTCTACTCATCCTTCTTTTTAAATCATTATTAGGAAGTCAGTATATTAACAACTGTTGAATAATTTTCTTCATTCACGTATGAGAAGCCGTTGCGAAACATTGTGATTTGTTTGCCAATCGCTATCGCTACCTTGTTTTTTTTTTACTGTTTATTATCAGCGGATGTTAAGGGTAGAGTTTTAAAGATAAAATTTTATTTTATTGTTTTCACGACTTTAAAATTTTTTTTAACAAAATCAAGAAAGTAGGCTTTTTGTTCCTTCGACAACTACTTGTTTTTTCTCCCTTTGGCATTTCGGGGTCAATTTGTTCCTGTTGAGACTCTTGTCTTTTAATAATAACGGACAATCGACTAAATGTACTTCTTATTACTTCCTCTAACGGTGTTTTTATGGTTTCTTTCTTTCTTTTTTTTCCTTCTAGAAACAACGCTTTTAAAAGAGAGTAAAACGGAGTGAGGTCCTTGTGTCCCAGGAATCCGTTGACAAATGAACATCAGATAAAAGACAAAAGTCGAACTAAAAACTTAACAGTGATGCTGTTATTTTGAAGTAGGTGGTAACTTAAATTTGTCATTCACAATCAACTGCATTTTTTTGTTCCTTTAAATTAAGGAATTATTGTTTTATATAACATCGTTTTATAAATCTCACGTTCATTTCATTCGTGTAGGTTTTCATTATTAGTTTGTCAGGTCATTTGTAAAACCTGATGTTTCAGTTCTGCAGTTTCCAGAAGAGAATCTCATCTTATTTGTAATCAGGGCCGTTCCTACCATTAGGTAAGACTATGGCGGCAAGATTTTAGGGCGGTCGAAGGACGGATTCGTTTTTTTTTTGTTGTTGTTGTTAAAATAGGATTGTCGTTTGTTTTTGTTTTTTTGTGGTGGGGGCGGCATTTGAAAGGGAGGGGGTGGCATTTTTCAGTTCTCACCTAGGGTGGCAGAACACATAGAAACGGCTCTGTTTGTAATATTGATAAAATGATTAATTAACAAATAAAGGATGAAACAGCAAGCTCTTGAAGCATATTTTACACAAAATGTTGCCATTTTTTTTCTTTGTTTTGCAAAAATAATACAAAGAAAAAGTGTATTTGTGAATTGCAAGATCTATCGAATACAAAAATTATTCTGAATTTTTTGTAATCTTACACAAATTCTGTAAATTTATATCAGTTGCTTAATCTAATTATATTTAATCTTAATCAAAGCAAATGACATTGGATTACTTGACGGATTATTAGAAATCATAAGTTCATTGTTTCAATTTTGTTTTCTTCTACAGTTTCACTCGCAAATTTCAGAATAGGGACCACACCCAGGGAAATTGTTGAAATACATAAATTCTATTGTTTCTTGTCCGTTAATAAGCATGCCATGTTTCAAGAAAACCCATTCACTGGTTCAAAAGTTAAGGAACAAAAGGAACTCAGAAATGTAAATTAGATACAGATGTAGCAATTTTGGAATGCAATTATGTTTTTACTAGCCGGGTACCGTCGCTTCGCTCCGGAACCCTTGCATACATAGCATTAAAAAAAAAAAAAATTATTTATTTAGCAAATTCATATTGAGATCGGAGAATATATGACTTCCCAGCCCATTGTGGCCTTCTCCGCTTAACTCAGGTGTATTACGGGTTGGCGTCACACACCTGGGGTTGCCGCCATACACTTCATGTCCAGTTTGCCAGATTATTTCCAATCCCGTGGGAAATTCGAAAAATCCGCCTTATTCCTTGTCTACATCATAAAGGGAACCTCTGTGCAAAATTTCAGCTTTCTAGGTCCAAGGGTTTGGGGTGGGCATTGATGAGTCAGTGAGTGAGTGAGTCAGGACTTTTCTTTTTATATATGTAGATTTTCATGAATTTTGTTTTGTTAACCTCATTTATTAGTTCTTTATAGATTATAGTTAGATTTGTTATTTTCTCGTTTTCAACTCTTTATTATCCGAGATTCGTTCTTTACATATTATTCCCGGTGTTTCGATATCATGCTTATTTACGAAAATATTATCTGTATTTGTTTTGGTATTTCTATGAATTGTACGGTTGTTTCTCGTTGTTCCGTAAAGACAATTTTTGAAACTATTATTGCACATAAATATTACTATACTTTTATTAGGTATTTCTGTACTGCATTGTTTTTATTCATTTTGAAAAGATCTATATTTACGTCGCCAATTTGTTTAGTTGGACAGTTGTTTAATATATTTTCATTTTTTATGAATAGATTCTCTAATTCTTCAGTAAATTTACCTTTCTTTGTGTTTAGTGGTTTATATATGGCTATAATGTTAATATTTTGTGTTTTATTTGAAATAGAAAAATTGCCCTCGCTTCGCTGCGTTCCTCTCGATTTCTAACGATTAGTTTGCTGTTCTAAACTTGGTATATGAACAAAACTACTATAATTTAAAATTTAATCTTTTTACAATTTTCAGTCGCTAAGTGAGGATAAGTTCTAGTTGTCGCACTTGATCAATTTAATATTTCAAATTTAAAAAAGCTATTTTGCCTTCATTTGAATGAAAAAAATCAAACACATTGTTGATAATGAAACATATTAGGTTTATTACAAAATTTCATGATAAAATAACATGTTTTGTGAAAATTCTTGAATCATTTTCTAAAAGATTTCCTTGCTCTGACGTTTTAGTAATTTGTAATTTAACATTTTGCTTACAGAATGACAGACAGAAATAACGTTTTTATAATATACGTTTTTATAATATATAATAATAATAATAACCGGGTACCGTCGCTTCGCTCCAGGACCCTTGCATATATAGCATTAAAAAAATCAAACTTTATTTATTTAGCAAATTAATATCGAGATCGTCTGAGAATGTACGACTTCCCAGTCCGTTGTGGCTTCTCAGGATAGCTCAGATGTATTGCGGGTTGGCGCCACACACCAAAAATTTAAAGCAAAAAATCACATTTTTGCATGTATCTTGCAAACGCAGAAATGTTTGTGAATGACTGATATATCGTTCGATAGAACTTTCAAATACCAACATTTTCTCAATACAGTAGAACTTCATTATAACGGACCCTATTATAACGGACGTCGCTTATAACGGACAGTTTTTAAAAAAATTATAATAATATTAAAGGATGCTAATTTTTATCTGACGAGTTTTACATTTCCAAGCAAGCGATTAAACATCGATCGAACAAACCCAGCAGAAAATAAATTATTTTTTTTAAACCAATGAATGTAAGCAATCAACATGAACCAGGACCTTCTTGTTCTAAAGATTAATGCAGTGTATACGTACACATCTTTTTCAATTCAACCTACTATGTTGAAGGCTGTTTTTTATTTGATATATAATAAACACTTTTTATAGCTAACTATTGTACTTTCATTGATATACACCCTGCTGCATTACACCCCTATATGAATTATTTTAATACATGATGGAGACTGTGACCCCTCAATAACTAAAAGTAAGAAAATAAAAAACAAGAATCAAATGTGGAATTCAAATCCTTGGATAGCGCTCAGGCTACCACAAAAGGAATTTGACCACAAAAAAAGAAAAGAAAAAAAAATATAACAAACCCTCTAACGGGTAAAAGAAAGCAATTAAGTCACATAAGAATGCCTTTTTGAGTCGAGCTGATACTCTGGGACGGCCGTTTCGAGCTTATTAGGCTCTCCTCAGCCAGAGCTAATCAGCTAGTGCAGGACTCAAAAGGCGTACGAGGGGAGGCATTGATAATACATGATGGAGACTGTGACCCCTCAATAACTAAAAGAGTATCCCAGAGTATCAGCTCGACTCAAAAAGGCATTCTTATGTGACTTATATGAATTATTTATTATAAACCGGACTTTCATTAAAACGGACAATCTTCAGCCCCTATTAGTCCGTTATAATGAGGCTCTACTGTATAATGTTCTCTTCCAACTTTTATACTTTTCGTTTCAATTGAGAAAATGTCAAAATTTGACCCTTTAAAAGGCGACATCTTGGAAACCAAAAAATTTTTTCGAAAGATTTTTGTAGCATTTTGTTTGTCTTAAAAAGATCTACATTTTATCCATTTGCATGACCAATCTATCTCTTATAGTTTGGTCACAAAATTGAAAAAACTTAGTCTTATGACAATGACAGACAAAATAACGCTTTTATATAATATAATAATGGCTTCTTTTATTTTATTTATCAATCATTAATTATTCGAAAATGCTAATGAGTGTGTTTCAAATTAAACGAATTTCCAAATTAATTTAATACATTTTAGATATTTATACAATTTGAATGTAGAAGCAAAAAAAAAAAGTAAATTGATACGAGATCTGGTAAAGTCATACTAATAATGGAACGAAGGTAGATGGTGACACCTCAGTCGATTTGCGAAAAAAAATCAATATATGTGGAGGAGATACACAAAAGAAGTCATAGAGGATTCGATATCAACGAACAGCAATATAAGGGAAAACTCCTAAAAATATTCGAGAATTGCAAGATGAAAATTTGTAATATGAAACAATTATACCCTGCGTATTTCAGCTGTTTTTTGGAGAGTTTGTTTATTACATTTCCTTCTTTGCTACAAATATAATGAAAGTTCTTTACAAGAGGGACTGAATTCATTCCAATCTTTGAAGGTAGATGGTATTTGGATATTTGAGTGGAACTTAAATATTGAAGGGAACCAGGTTTGAGAAAACTGAAGGAAGTTGAACAAATCAAAACTGACAATAAATAAAATTCAAATATTCAAATAATAATATCTTGTAAATAAATAATAAAATAATTTACATTTTATTATTGATTTTTGTAGATAAGGCTTATTTTTAATATTATTGCAATTAATAACAAAAGGCATAGTAAAATGTAAGAGATAAAAAGTTTGAGATATAAATGCTTGTCTTAATAAAGATGAAACTACACTACGTATTACATCGTAACTTAAAGATTTGAATTCAGTCGAAGTGGAGGCTTCTCTTTATGGATTATCATTGGATAGAAGAAAAAAGAAATTGTTTATGAAGATGGAAACAAACG
The DNA here is from genome assembly GCA_023159025.1 of Thereuonema tuberculata. Classification (NCBI taxonomy): domain Eukaryota; kingdom Metazoa; phylum Arthropoda; class Chilopoda; order Scutigeromorpha; family Scutigeridae; genus Thereuonema; species Thereuonema tuberculata. The sequence goes on along the minus strand of JAFIDM010003189.1, from coordinate 59,772,720 downwards.
GTAATAAACCTAGTCCTCGAATATTCGCAACAACTTTAGAAAATAAGCGTGGTTTTATTTCACAGAATAAACGAACAAGGTTTATAAATAGAAGGAAGTCAATTAATACAAATGCTGTATTATTGAATTATAAATTACTTAATATTATTAATAAAATTAAAATGCTTTTTATCTCTTATTTTCCGGAATGAGAATTTTCTGGCCTTAAATTTTTAAATTTATTTAGTATTACCAATATTAGTAATAACAAATTTTTACGTAACTAATAATTCAATAAAATTGTAATTACGGAAGGCACAAAGGAATCAAAAAGATTTTGCACCTCGAACTGTCACCGGGGAGAGCCTTGGACGGCCGTTTCGTCGTCTTTAGGACTCATCAGCCAGACAAACTCCACCGATGACGGGATCAGAAGGTGCGAACATATAAGAAACCCACTCTTAGTAATTATGAAGATGTTTTATTAAAATGTTACGCTCTTAATCAATAAACATATTTAAAAGTAGGTAGGTACACCCCCATGGGAGCTGACGATACAGGCAGGTAGGTTTCATGAAACTAAGTTGAGGATGGGTGGCAAGCCAACACACGCCCCTGTAACTCCGGAACCCATTCTAAGAAGGGCTGGGTGGACCCTAGATGCCATCTGGAGGAAAATTCATCTGGGAAAAGAAATCTCCTCCTGGAATCGAACGCAGTTCCTCCAGCCAGTGCCAACCCCCACATGGTTACTACGTACTTGGTTATTGAACTCACAATATTTTTAATCCGTCCAGTTAATTGATTTGAGACGGAACATGAACCGATGGATTATTTGCATCAGTAAGTTTGGTTTATTTCCTTTACCTTTTGGGAATATTCCTTAATTTCTAAGAAGAGGAGATGCTGCACCAATGTTCATTTACCCTAAATAACTTCTATGCATTTGTGAACGATCTCCATTCAGTTACATAAATGGGATTCTGAAATATGTTGCTGCAGCAGTTGAGAAAAATTCAATGATAATAATATATCATAATGAAAAGTGAAAATCCCTCGAGGTATTGAGTTTCTCATTGAACTTTTCTTCTCCTGTGATAATAGATTCCATTTCTAGGAACCTCATTTTAGAATGGAATTATTTAATCGCTTCATTTGTAAAATGCGCAGAGGAATACGATCACTGGATTAGATGACACGACGTAAATGAAAAAGCAATAACAAATTTGAAAATAAAATTCATCACACGTAAAACGAATTGCATCATTAAAATTAGAGCATTTTGTTATATTGCATTACATTTATAATGTATAATATTACTTTTAGTAATATTTATATTATTAATTTTTAGAGTATATTCTCGTATAAGTTTATTTCTTTGTTTTTAGAATGTATTATATCATCTGGCACATCTGTATAATCAAAATCGTGGGCGGGGCGACCGGGGGGGGGCGCCGCGGCAACGGCAAAAGGAGATTCCTTTTTTTTTTTTTGGTTGTTGAATTGGAGATTCAGGGGGCGCCTGACGAAATCTTGCCCCGGGCGCCAACAAACCACGCAACGGCCCTGATCAAAATACACCTATATATCAATGTGTATTACACAGACTTTAAAAATTAAACACAATGTAATTAATGAACATCAACTACCGAGTGATTTCTAAAGGTGATTTTTATAACCACAGTTTATTAGCAGTTGTCCATCCTTCCATCTATAATCAGGATAACCAAAACTTTCTGTATTTCTCCTACAAAATCGAACAAGTTTTTAGTACAAGATTTATGTTTTGATAATGATAAAGAAAGATCGTATTGTAATTACTACATAGAGGATCGAAAGATACCGAGCTGTTGGCCAAAAACATCCCAGTAAAAATAATAATAATAATAATAATAAAAAATTGGATTTACGAAACTCAGTTTTTAATAGAATTTAAATTCTTGAAAGAAATAACTTGACTTTGTTACAAATCGAACTAACAGATAACAGAAACAAAATACCGATAAAATACTCAACAGACCATTCTGATATTTCAGAAAAAAAAAACAATAACAACAACATGAACAAACAGTTCACTTTCTATAGTTAGTCTCTTCTACACTGTCAGTTGATCTTTGAACTTTTTCATTAAGGATTAAGTGTAGATTCTACTAGAACACTCTTTTGACCCCTTTACACCTGCAAAGAAAACCGGAACCTCCTTTGACAATGGGAAACACCTGGAGAAGGAATAACCATGGAAATAACATCGCCGGGGATCGAACCAGTCTCCTCCGAGGTGATAAATTAAAGTGAAAAAGGATTCTCCGCCTTCGTAGATTTAAATTTTTAGATTTTTTTAGCTCATTAAGTTGTCTCTTCGTGTAATACAATCAGTCTTCAACATTTCTATTTGCTGATAAAAAATTGAAAAATATTAATAAAAAAAATAATCAAAATGAAAAAATAAATATTAATCACGTGTAAAAATTCATTTCTTTTTTGTATGTGAAGTACTTTTCCTATAAAATTTAATAACGGCCTATAATTTTTAAAGAATAGCGTTTCTTTTCTATCATCAATTTATTTTTGATTTATAAAATAGCTTGTTGCTTTCTTTCCATCATTTCTATTTGATCACAACAAAACCAAGTTCATTAAAAATACAGCTAATTTTCTAGTAGTTCTTACTTAGTAAGTTTCATTTCGATCGTCTATTTATTAAGTAATTTCATGACATTAAGTAAGATTAATAATTCAATATTCAATTGACTGTCGCATTCAGATCATCCTCCGACGAAATCGTATCTCCGGTAATACCTTCCGGAATTCCTGTTGAAGATATCGTCACTTCAAGGAAAGGAAGAAAAAAGAAAGGTCAAGTGAAGTTGCGCTGAATATCGTTTAGAAAGCATTTAATGTCACAGAATGATTGCAGTCTTGCATTAAAACTTAATTGCATAAAAATAAATAAAGTTCAATGCCTTAATAGGCAAAATTAATAGGATTTGAAATGAATTAGCTCTGACTAAATATTCAGAATTGCATTATAATATCCTGCATTACAGCATTATAATAGCATTAAAATAGACCAAAACTAATTCCATGTAATACATTTGAAAGCCATTTCATAATGGAATTAGTTTGGCTAAATATTCATAATTAATATCGTACAATTACTAAAATTAATTGCATTACAATAGGTATTGAAAGTTAAAAAAAAAAAACTGCTTAAAACAGAAAGGAACTAAAACAAAGGAATTAAAACAATAACATAGAACACCATTAGAAGCCATAATTAAATATTATTGCATTAAAACAGACAATATTAATTGCATTTCAAGTCGATAGAAATGACTTAAAACAGTCAAATTTAATTGCATAAGGTTTTTTTTTATTCAATATAATTGCATAAACAATAATGATTTTTCAACATTCAAATTCGGAAATTACTAGGTCAGCTCATAAATAATGCTGTTTGTGATGCGAACTACAAGAGAGGATAATCTAATATAATTGAACAGCATTTGCACAAAGCACAATATTATTATTAAAAAATAAAAGGAAACAAGTGCAGCACCTGATATTCACAGCACGTTGAATGTTTCTATCACAATATTATTATATTGATATAAAAGAGTGGAAGGACAGAAACACGTTTTTCTTTTTAATTGAAGCATTTATTGTTCAATTGAATGAAGTTATTTTTGTACTACCTTCTTACGTATGTAATTATATCCGTAATACATTAACATTGAGATATATAAGGTATATCTCAAGAATTTACAGATTCTTTTTTTTTTAATCAGCCCACTGGTTAGATAGTGGAATCCAAAAATGAATGAACCACTATTGTAAGTATATTTTTCCCTGCTAGCATTCCTCTTTCTGTGTGTCCATTTCATTCCCCCATTGTTTTTCTCTTTCAAGAGAAAATTTCAATCACGAACTATACTGGATATATTCTAAATAAGATAATTTATTTGATTAGTATAAAATACTAGTTAATATAAATAAAAGATAAATAAGTTTTTTTAATATTTTTTTGTCAAACGGCCTATTTCTGACTCCTACTATCACATCCCAACCACTCCCTACACCTTTAGCCTCGTTTCCATCCCTTGTCCTTCATTTTCAATTTGGCACCTGAAGCTAGACCATAATTTTTCACCGTATCCTGCTCATATCCCATAAACCTCTTCTCCCTTCAGAGATAGATTCACCATCGGTTTTTCTCATTAAAAACAGGGAAATTAATATGAAATAGCACCACTCAATTCTCCCCGATGATGTATAAATTTTGAATTCTTCAATGATGCAATCTATCATGTAGTAGCCGTTCTGCTTTTGACCTAATATTATTTTGTTTTGTTTTTTCACGTATGGAGGAATGGTTATAAAAAGATCCGGATTTTGAAAATAAATAATAATAAATAAATGCTGTTGCATTCGAACAATTATCTAAGTAGTATAATTCTGTAGGTCTGTTCTGCCTAATAAAGGCATTAACGTGAATCACAATAAGGGAAGTTTTCGTCTCCAATGTAAAAGCACTTAAATTTCAGTTATCCAACATTCGAACATTAAGCATTTAAAAAAGAAAGCGAATAATTAACCCTATATTATTTTTCTCTTCTGTAGATGAATTACTCAAATGACGTCATCATATCCTTCCGCCGTCTAACTTTTAACTTTTCCAAAATATCCTGTCCTGTGATGGATGGTTAAAAAATTCAAAATTCCATTATATAATGACAAATAAAGAAAAATAGACTGACATCCAATGATTGATAAAACTAAACATTCAGGATGATATGAATCAATGAATGATAGCTTTATATAGGATTTGAATTGGGTCTGTTTTGTTGCGGAATGACACAAAGCAGTACATTCCTTCAAGCCCTTCATGGAATGAAATATACATTCAGTATTTAAGGATGGTGCAGTTTATTATAGAAATACTTTCACTTCGCTTTTCTACGCATCGCAAGAATAAAAAGGAAGGATTAATTTAAACTCCAAAGACATTTTTACTCTGGACATGATTTAGTTGTTGTCTCATCCTTGGTTTTCAATTTAACAGTAAGAAATAAAATAGAAATTTAACTTGAATTTTAGTTTTTAAATTACTGTTATCAACTCGTCATTTTGACGGGAATTTGCTAAAATGTTTGTATAATAATTTTATGTAACAATAAATTCTATAAAAATTGAAGGTTATCTTCTTCTGTCGTAAATGTTATGTTTTGATTTTCTTCTTGAGTAACGTTTTCTTCAGCGGAAAATAGTAAAACCCATTAGTTACTGTGAGAGCAATGGTTGCATCAGACTTTGGAAATAGATCAAAGTTTCATTCGCGGAGAAAGATGAAAGAGATGTTGCTAATGTAACACCAACAAACTGATGTCTGCAGAAGTAGTTTTTTTTTTTTCCACGACCCCAGTGGCAACGAAAATTAGGCCTAACGCTTTCATGAATTGAAGTAACTAATGGATTATGGTTAAAATAAACGAAAAGTTAACGATGATCTTATATTTATATAGCTTAACAGATGTTATATTTACATCTTTTTACAAAACTGATTCTTCTAGAAAGAGCCGCCTTCTACTTCCAGAATTGTAGAGAAGTAATGAACTAGTCATGTCTGGAACAAATCTTGTCATTAACAACAACAGTTGAATTAACTTCGGGCAAATCACACATAATTTAAAAAGAAAAGCCCCCACCCCCACCTCAGCACCTTCATTTTAAAAATGACATTCATTTTCGGAAATTTATGGATTTTCGGAAAGTAAATGTGTTCTCTCCTTATTTACAATTTTGTACTTTTTTTTTAATAAATCTGACACGAAAGAAGATGAAGAATAAGATTAAAACGAGACTTCGAGACGCTACATGTAGCGATGTCAAACACTATTAATAAAGATTTCAAGAATTATACAGTGATTACCTTAAACCAGTGGTGCCCAACCTATGGCCCGCGGGCCATATCCGGCCCGCGAAGATGTTACATGTGGCCCGCTGTTTTATTCCTGTCTTTTTTGTTTGTTTTTTTTGGTTGTTGAATAGGAGATTCCGCCACATTGTGGCCCGCGAGATTCACAGCAAAGTCAATTTTGGCCCCCATATTACGAAAGGTTGGGCACCACTGCCTGAAACAATAAGAAAAACATTACACGATGAATTTACTTGACTACTTTTAGTGTAAAAGATTTATTATTTATTAAATATAACAGTTTATATAATAGTTTTTTAGTTATTTGGTCTCACATTGTGGCTAATTCTGGCAAAAAAAAAAAAAGTCCTTTACAGAAAAAAAATATTTTTAATTTAAAAAAAAAAGCAAAAACAAATTAAAAAAAAAAAACAGATTTTATGAGAAAGAGTTCATTCAATAAGAACCTGTATTTTCAGGGATTGTTTTTCTGATTCTACCCAAAAATAAAAACATCACAAATCTCATAAATAGATCTATAAAATAATTCTATATGATGTGTAAAATAGATCATCGTAGGCCTCTCATATCTCGTTTAATCTCATCCTTTGTCTTTCTGTCTGTAATTAAAACCTTTATAGTTCTGTTTACATTTACCTATTTAATAACTTCACAGGTTTGTCGGCGAACGAAGCGAGCAGGAAACAATTCCCATTTGGGTGCAAATAATTTTGTCAAACAATTTGCACAGAAAAAGGAATTAAGAGCTGACGATTACCTACACTTTCTTTCGTCGAAACTAAAGCGAAGAAACAGAATTAAAAACCTTGCGCACTTAATGAGGGTCTGTTTATTATTAAATACGAATTAGCAGTGGAAAAAAATAGCGTTGGTCTCGCGACGACGACGAAGTTATTAGGTCCATTTAGGCGAAGGAGTCCAAACATCTCGTAACGGTCGGTTGGAGCTGAAAAGCATCGGCGCGCAAATGAAAATACAAATGATTTACGACGTGTGGGTATTTTTCTTTTTTACTTATTTCTCCGCGATAACAAAGTTTGTTGGAAGACAGAAATGGATGGTTAGAATAGCTCATTATTCGCAGAGGAGCAACTGAAAGCACAGGGACAATTTATGGCAAAGCCCAGGATGTGCTACTTGGTGGCATCAAATGACTTGAATACGATAATGTCGTAAGAGCAACGGTAAATAGACTGAGAGCAAAACCCAGTGGCAATTTTTACGTCGGAATGGAATTGTTGGCATTTCGAAAAAAATATTAATAATAATAAATAAATAATAAATAAAATATTTTTTTCTTATCATCGACGAATGCACATATAAAAAATTATTGTTATTAAAAAGGAAGAACTTAAGTCGTACTTTCCTTTAAACGTTTGTTTTTTAATTTGTTTTGTTTGTTTTGAAGTCGTGGAAACATTTCAGAGTAGAAAACTGTGCATTTATAAACTGTAAACTATTCCTTATACAAACAATTTATCGTTATATTTTCCGTTTGCTCAAGATTTGATTTTCCGTTCTTCCCTACCACCGTTAATGCGACTAAATCAAGGTAATTTTAGTCACAAATCAAGCGCAAATATAAAATGGATCACAAAGCAGTTTATTTCGCTTCTATTGCGGATTCCCCTCAACGCAACTTGCTCCAGAGATTTCAGAAACTATTTTCCAACATGTGAATCGTAAATATTCATGTCAAATTTCAAGAAATCCATTTATTAACTCAAAGTTATTATGGAGGATCAGATACAATCAATTCACAGAAAACATTTATTGATTTTTTTTTTTTATTAGCTTAATTTTTCTTACAAAAATACCTTAAATATAAATAAAATTTCCTCTTTTCATTGGCAAAAATATTTTCCAAGTATTATTCTTTTTCTTTAAAAAAAAAAAAAAATATTTATCTGCAATATTTATAGTAGTTGACTGATAAACATTTTAATATTCTTTAGAAATGTCTGAATCACTTTTACGGTGTTCGTCAACGTAACGATCTTGATGTTTATAACTTTCAAATAATGTAGCCAGGGGAGGGATGGAAAAGCCTTAGATTTCGCACTTTCCCAAAAAGATGCAATTTCCTAATGAACAAAAAAAATACCATTAATTGATTATGGATTAATATTTGACTTAAAAGTTAAGCATCTTATAAACTCGTTGCTTTAATCTAAAGGCAGATTAATCCATCTTTTCTATTTTAATTTTTCTTTGCAACTTAGGTTGCTTTTATTCTTTTGAAAGAAAGAAAGAAAAAATTCCTTCATTTCTTTTATGATCAAATTCAATTCCAAACTGATTGAAGGCGGCTTAAGCGACAGGATTTATCAGTTTAATTTGCATCATTGTTAATTTGAAGTGGCTTAAGTGGTATTAAGTCGGGAGTTCTTTTCAATTTCATTCAATTAAATATTAATCCCAACTTGTTCGCAGTGAGATGTTTCTGGCGGGAAAACAATTGATGGCCTTTGGTTTGGGAGCAAGAAAATCATTCAAACCATCAGGGAGACCGAATTACATTAGCAAGTCAAAAGTAGAACGGTGTCTCCCTGACAGATTGTATTTTCAAACAGCTTTCAGTGGACGTAGTCATCTTTTTTTCGCCAGAAGTTTCCTTTTTTTTTTTTTTTTTTTTTTTTTTTAATAAGTTCGAATAATAACTTTTTTTTTTCTTTTTTGAAAATCTCCATTTTTTTAAACTAATTATTGCTTTTAAATTAAATATGAAATTCAACAGAACTCTAGGCTTCAATATTGGTTTTTAGGTGTTTATTACTGATATATTATTAGTGTTTACTTACGATGTAATTATGTACCGATACTGTTTCCTTTTCTATTTCTTATGTCTGTTCTTCAGTTCAAACTCAACCTACAATATGAAATGTGAAAAATTTCTCCAAAACAACACGTATTAACACAAAAATGTAGGGGAAGAAAATAGTGCACTATCACTATCTTGAGCCAAAAAATTAGTTGCTGATGATTGCCAAAGAACGTGAAACAACTGTTCTAGGATGTCCCTTAGGAAACACTTGGTGTCATCCATTGATATACGTCCTTTACTAGGACCGACAAAACAATCAGAAAGTTCCAAAACTAATCACTAGACAGCGACACTTTCTGCGTTGTCGAAGCATTAGCTGTGCAAGATTTAAGAACATTTTTTTGGGTCGCTTATTTTTGCAGCATGCCTGTAAGTTAATTTCATTGATCTTTTTCTACCATGAACATCAGTCCAATGTAGTCTAGTTGTTTGTTTTCCGACAGACAGACAGACCATTCATAGTTGAGTATTTATTTATTATTTTCCCCTATTTTCAGAATTGTGATAAAGAGTATCATAAGCAGTTTCAAAGAACACTACATTCAACAATAATGGCCAAGTGCACCAAACTTCAATTAACTTTGATGGCTGCATTGTGGACGTAGCTAAAATTAGTGGGGGGGGGGTGCTGCTCCAGAAAAATTTTAACCTTTGTTTTAAAATTGTGTGAAAGGAAACAAACATGTATAAAAAGAATTTATCAAGTTTGGTGAATAAATTTTCTTTTTATACATGTTTGTTTTCCTTTCACACAATTTTAAAACAAAGGCTAAAATTTTTCTGGAACAGCACCCCCCACTAATTTTAGCTACGTCCACAGTGCAGCCATCAAAGTTAATTGAGCTTTGGTGCACTTGGCCAAAAGTATTTCAAATAGCTTCCCAAAAATGATAAAAATTATCCTCAGTTAAAAACGAATTAAAATTTGGTTCTTTGCCACGTGAGGAGGCACGTGGCGATATTTTTTTCTTTTTTTCTTTTTGATGACGTCAGTATTTCATCAAAGAGAAATTTGGGCTTTTACTTTCTTAAATATGAACTAATTAATTATGGCGTCCCAGAGTAGACCCGCAAAAGTATTGGTTATGTTTTAATTGGATTAGGAAGTTAATTTGATTCTTTTGAGGTTCCGTTAATTTTATTGTTATTGATTTTCAATAAAATTATTTTTAATTGAAATGACAGAAACAGAAATCCTCAAAACCATAATAAAGATAGAAATAGACATCGATATTTTTTGAAAATAGAAATATTTAAAGCAAAATAAAAAATAAATAAATAAATAAATAAATAAATAAATAAATAAAAAAAGTTAAAATTAAATAAATAAATTTATATTGAATAAGTTCATCCTTATCATGCAATTTTATTTGTTTCACTGTTGTGGCGGCCTAATAGAAAGAAGGTATACGTCAATGTCGTTTTAATCAATTTAACAGTGATTTACAGAAATATGGACTATAAGCAAGAATTACCCCAAAAAATTTGAGTCCAATTTTTTTAAAACATTTTCTTCGTTTCAGCAAGGAATTGTTTACGAAGTAAGATAGAAAATAAATAAATAAATAAATCGTAAAAATACGTTTTTTTTAAGCTTCCGTCAGTATCATCATCTTTAAAATGATTTTTTTTCCTAACATAAAATTATTAATATATATAAATTCTGTATTAAGAGATGATAAAGTAATGTTTGAAACCCATTAAGGTAAAGCTACTTGTGATTCAAGAATAATACAGAATTGAGCTCAAGGATACGCATTTAAGAGTGGGGAAAAAGATAAAAAAAAGAAGGCGAGCGGGGGTGGGGGTGGAGTCTTTGGTTGCCACTTTTTCCTCTGCAATCAGACTTCCGGTAAACACGACCGCCATCTGGTGAGAGACTTGAAAGGACAACTCCACAGCTCGTGACCTTGATTACCTAACACATCCTCAACTGTACTTCCTTAGCGGGTCACAGGTACAGTTTTGAATTTCCTACTTTTTATTTTGCTTATTCAAATTACCAATTATTATCAGTTCAAAAAATACTATTACGATGGCATTTTATTCTAAAAAACAAATTATTATTTATGTTTATAAATTATTTAGTAAGTTAGATTTTATAGCAACTTTCATCAAATTAAATCATTTACATTCACTACATATATATATAAATCGTTTTTGTTTTTTCTTTTCTTAATTTTTGGTGATAAAAGAAGACTATTTCTTTATCTTTTTAACTCGTGAAAACGATACAAAGTAAACGCCTCCATAATTGTAAACTGTAATAGCCATGGAGATATTATTATATTGCTGCTATTCAAAATATCTCAAGACCCTCACGAGCACAGGGGGGTTGGAGAATAACAAACGTGAAATGAACAAGGAAGGAATAATTTGAAGGAGAAAGAGAAGTAAAAAGTTCGATGTCATGCGCTAAGAAAACCAAAGGTCAATGAAACAATTAAGCAGTTTGTTGAGGATTTGTTACGAAATCAATGGAAAGTAAAAGTTACCATGGAGGAAAGACAGAATGAAATGATCGACTTGAGTAATTATAGCTTTGTAATTCCTTATATAAAGAATATTTGGAGACACTTTTTTGTCTCACAGTCCACTTGATTAACGTTTCTTATTCTATCTTTGACCCATAATTACATTTAATCTGTAATTCGATCTGCGAGCGGATCCCAATTGCTACTATTTAATATATTTTCGACCCAAATGGGTAAAATGAATGGCAAATGATGTGTTTCAAGAGAATGACTTTTATCCATATCTGTTACTTTGAAAGTCGAAAAACACTTTTGAAAACAAATGTCAAAACCTAGGTAGAGTAAAGAGAAGTCGTAACGACCACGACCGGGAAATCATGAAGCGACCGATAACCAATAAATGCCAGGGTCCACGTTGCCGGGTTCTCCACTTCAAGAAAACCCGAGCTACGCCGGATACATTCAGTTGATTACAAATAAAATAAATAATCCAGAGATTTATTCGAAATCCATTTGACAGGTTGGGATGTTGCCAATTCAGTTCACTAACAAAACTTAGCTTTCGGAACCTCCTGAAAAGAAAGGACAAGTAGAGGAAAGTAGGCTTCAAGTTTTGTATCTTTTTGGTTGAATGACAATCATAAGTTTCCCCAGAGGCGTATTTACACGAGGGCTAAAAGGGCTGCAGCCCAGGGCGGCAACTTCAGGGAGCGGCAAAAAAATAGGAAAAAAAAAACCCAAAAATCCTGAACTATTCAATATTAATATTCAACAATATTAAGTGTCATATTACAAGCAGAAAATGAGGGAAACATAAAAAGAAACAGACATTTCCTGGCTTTTTGATGTGTCTGTACAGTATATGCGAACAGAGCCTATTTTTGGCTTTGAGTGTATATCCCGGGAAATCGGGTGAGTTATGACTGTGGCCGTAGGTTTGAAGTGGAATGGGATAGATGTTGCATTGGAGTGTTCAGGTGTGGGAGGAGGCGGAGGACTGTCTGAATGACGTTATACCTGTCTTTACTTTCTAAATACATATCTTCTGCGATTGTTATGTACGAAATATATTCCAATTATTTAAATTAACTTTGATGTTTAATTTTCTATTAAACAACTTTTTACAACATATTTTTAGAATGTGTACATAAGGAAAGGAATGCATCATTACGGGCCTGTATATGTATATATATATATATATATATATATATATATTTTTCAAACTCTGAGTAAGTAAATTTTAACGAATAGACGAGTTGTAAATTATCAGTAACTTAGCTCAAAACTAAGCATAAACATCAGTATAGTTTACTAGTGATATATTCAGACAGGAGGGAGGAGGAGGAAGGGCGGCAAATCTGGCATAGCCCATAGGCGGCAAGAGTGTAAATCCGCCTCTGAGTTTCCCTATGAAGTGAATATCCTATTATTATCTTTTGTTAAATTCTGTTAACTTTCTTTAATGCTGATTTTTAAATTCATGTAAAAATAATAATTAAGCTTAGATATAAGGTGGGACAGGAGATCAAAAAGTCGTCTTTAAACTTACTTTTTATATTTTGTTGATTTTACTCAAACATTTTACTGGCTTTTCAAGGCGGTTGGGACTTAGTTGGGTGGTGGCTTTTCAAGTTAACATTACTGACCCGAGTCTAATAATAATAAGAATAAACAACTAGTTTATATCCGAATTTAGAGATATTAACAAACTACACAACACGTAAATCTGACCTAATGAATTAAATGAATCAACATTAATAAGCTGATTGAGAATTCCGAACGAAACAACGTCACCCCGACATGGAAAAAAATAATATTAGGGAAATCTAAGCCACTTGCGTAGGTGACAAACGATCATAAGTGAGTGGAGTTTATACTAACAGTAGGCCTAATATCTGCAATTGCCTGGTTCAGAAACTATAAAACTATTAGGCATCCACATTGAAATGCTCAAGAATGATTTTATTGACACTACGAAGAATAATCAGAAAGTTAAAGAATATTCTCATTCAAGTTAAAGAATATTCTCATTCAATTTCATTCAAAATATTTTTTTAAAAAAAATATAAGATCTGACAAATGATTCAATCAACAGAAAAAAAGTGAATGATTTCAATTTGTTTATTTAACAGAAGAGTTGTGTAGTTGCAGAATGTAGTTCTGAATATTTGTTTTCTATAGCCTATATGTAGAACTACAAGGAAACAAAACATACAAATGATATTGTTACGGATTTAATATTGCTATAACAGAAAAGACACTGAGATCTTCAAGAAAAATAAAGAAATAAAGAAAATTCACTATAAAAGCGAGGCAATTTTATTCTTTGATACTACTTACAAATGGATTAAATAAATATATAAGTAATATAAAATGCATAAAAGATTTTTCATGTATTAGAAACTCCATCTACGGATAAATTTCATTTTATTACTGGGATATTTCGCGGAGAATACCATCTTCCCGCTTTTTCAAACCGTTTTAAATAACAAAGATTAACTTCCATTACATTCACTGGTTTGCACGATACAGACATATTATATTACAATAATTAAAGACATTTTTATAAAATCAATTGTTAATGATTTAACACAACCTATATTTACTAACAATGTAACAATGTATTATAATTTTAACACAGCCAATTTAACACAGAAACATTTTAACACAGCCAATTGTTGCTAACAAGGAATTGGTTCACTGAAATTTCTCTCTCTGATTTTTTGTCATGTCCTGGAAATACGACAGTGTGTTCGGGTTAACCATGTACCCTTTGTCTTTATTTATGCATTGGAAGGTTTTTATGACACATGCTTCGATTAGGTACCTAGTATGTTTGTTTTGAATTTTGTAGAGAATTGTGACTTTCGGGTCGGGGTTGTGGTTGTTTGTGATGCAGTGTTCTGCCCAGTTTGATACTTTAGGTCGATTGTTCGTGAAAGCTGTTACGTGTTCTTCTATTCGTTCTTCTAGCATTCGTCCTGAATTTCCAAAGTATACGGCTCCGCATGTTCTACATTTTAATTTATAAACTGTCCCCATGATTTTCTTAATCTTATTGTAATTTTGCTCTTCTTCTTCTTCATTCTTATATAATATGGATTTGATGTTCTGCCCTTTTTTGTGTATTATTCTAATATCATTATTTGAACATATGTCAGCTATTCTTTTGTTGATTTTAATCCCATTCGGAAGTTTAATAATTTTGTCAAATGCCAATGTGGTTTTGTTTCCTTCTTGTCTTATGTTTCCTTCTTGTCTTTTGGTTTTATTTTCAAATCTTTGTAAACATCCGTTAATGAATGGTTCTGGGTACTCATTAATTCTTAAGATCTTCTTAAAATTGGTTATTTTGTCGTCCCATTTTTTTTCGTAGATGGAGTTTCTAATTTAATTTAATAGTACAAGATAGAATATGAAGTATTTTTCATGTATGTTTATAAATGCTGATCTTTTCTTTACAAATGATGTGCTGAGACGGCTGTTTTGCGCTTATTAATCCTGGCTGATAAGCAACAAAATATTGAGGTCTGCGTTTATTAACGTATTTGATTTAATGTTTCATCGTCAAAATTTTACTCTTGAATTACTTCCGGACAGGTCTTTGAGTGCAAAGACGCACATTTAGAATTATTCAGAATTTTAAGTTTATTATTAATTTCCTTATAAATCATTACTTTAATTTTGTCACTAAAACAAGGCAAAACACTGGTTTCCTATTGTACGAAACCACAGCGAACTCTTACATGTTTCATTTGGGCCACTTCCTTTGAGACCGGAACTCGTATTTTACTCCGTCTGCAAGTCATAAGGGTTGCAGTCAGGTAACACTCATATCTGTCCGACATATAGTTAAGAGGTGATGACGGACGTAGAGAATCTTCGTAAGAGATTTTTTTACTCTTTGCGTAGGAGCTCACTAAAAAGCTGAGATTCCTGTTTCATAAGACTCTGCTGTAATGATTCATGAAAATAAATATTTTCTCGAAACTACAAACCACACCTACAATGGGTTTTTCAAAATACATCATCGCATGTCAACATTATTCACTCCAACAATGGATGCCAGACGTGATAGATCGTCTAACTTACCATATAAGGAACACTTAACAATAAACCCAACAAAGGCTTCGGAAATTTCAACAAAGAAGCTCTCGGACTTTGTATTTTCACATAGAGAAATCAAAAACATCAACGAGACGAATTTTCTGCGACGTAAATTGGAAGAACTTTGAAGTAAAAAGCAACAGACATCATTTGAACGACAATAGAAGGTATATTCTATGAGCCTCAATCATTCAAATTAATTCTGGAAGGATGTCAGCTCAAAATAGCACAGCATCAATCAATGTATTTGTAAGGGAAAGCCGAAAGGTTCCCTGTCAAGAGGCTGTCAAGTCGCGCCTCAGAAGCTCATTACAACAACTCACGCCCCCTCACCTCCTTTCGGCGTTATCTCTCAGCGGGAAAGAAGAAAATATTAGAGTAAATTCGAATCGACTTCGGAATCCTTCGATATCGTTGTAGCAATAATTATTACAAAGAAGTTATTTAACCCTAACCAAATAGAGACTACGTTCCTGGAAATCCTATCTTCCTTTTTTATTTTTTTTAAAAAAATGAGAAAAACTAAAATAAAATAATAATTATCTTATTTGCGAATGATTGATTATGATAAGTGTGGATAGACTGCGTGTAAAATGTATCGTATAAAGTATAAAGTGTGTCTAAAGTATCGCACTTACAAAAGTTCCTCAGTCTATTTCCCTAAAGTTCTATATCATAATTTATGGATTCTATTCAAAAGGTGGTTTTAATAGTAGCTTATTTCAATTTGGAAATAAATCTTAAACTTCTGTCTACATTATCTTACAAGTTAACTTGTAGAGGACGTATACCACTCTGATATTGGCATGTTGTTGTTACAGGTCGGGCGGAAAGACTCACAGATGTAGGATATTATAATTATTAGTTTATATTGTCAGGATGCTGGTACTTTCAGCAGAGCCATTTAAAATACAATTATAATATATAGCAATCATAATCTTTGAACTGAAATCAATAGGGAGGCCACTTTAAAAATCATTCGTTTGAAATTATCTTCTAGCTATCTAAGAAAAGTTAGTTTATTACTTAGCACAACGAAGGATATACAGCGAGTATTTCAATTACAAAAATTATAATCTATCTACTATCTATAAACACACTGACCAGCAAACCTTTATTAACACATGTTTTGTCTTAAAGGTTCGTAATTTTTGGCCGGTGTGCGCATAGACTTAAACAGGAGTGGGCCGAGGAACCTTCACGCAACCCCCACCTCCGAAATCTAAAAGGTAAAGTGTGGGCCTATTTTTTTCATCTTTTTTTTTTTTTTTGGATTGGATAACAGATTGAAGGGTCCTTGGGTTTCTGTCTCCTTCGCCACCACAACACACCGAAATTTTGAAGACTATGTTTTTCTTTTTTTGGTTGTTGCCCCCCATATACGCCCTTAGATGTGTGTCTATTATTCCTATTAGTTTTAGCTTCTTATCCTAGGAAAGTGACGATCATGTAAACAGCTAGTTTTTTGAGTGTACGTATGTTTTACTAACAACCTCTGAACCGATACATGGATCTTGAAATCTGGTCTGCTTATTTAAGGACAAGAGGCAATAGAACTATTTATATTTGAAAGTTTTTTCGTGTGGGTCCTTGTTGTGAAAATAGCGCGTGAAGATAACAAAAAAAAAACGACAACAAAAATAAACAGTCTACAGAAATGTGGATATTACTGTATTACTCCGCTTATTAATCCTCTTAATATCTTCTCGAGTGATTAAATTAGTAGGATTTCGAGAAAAGCTCAAATAAATATTCGCGGATGCTTTATTTTTGTCCCAGAAAATAGAAAAAAAAATATATTACAGTCGGACCTCTATTTAACGACGTCGCTAAATCCCGAAAAAAAGTTCGTTATATGGAAAATTCGTTAAATAGAGATTCACTTTTTAAAATTAAAAACAGATTTAAAATAATAAACAATAAATATTATTAAAAAAAAGTAATAATTTTAATGACAAAGCGTACATTACCACATGCGTACTTAAATTTTACAAATAAAGTCTGTTAATTTTGTCTGAGTTTTTGTTTTGAAAAAGTGTTTTCGCTCTTAGTACGTCTCACATCTTTGCAATGCACCAAAAACCCCTTCATATTTTCTTCAAATTGTAATCCGCGTCGGATTGTTTCGAATGATTTTAGCATTTCATCATATGAAGGTTTTTTTGATTTCGCATCATGATCATTTCCATTTTCATCATCTTCATCGCAATTCATTGCTTTTATTTTTCACACTGTCCAAACTATCCGATTCAGTTAGTGTTTCCGAAGTCTCAACTTGAAAATCAAGTGAAAGATAATCATCAATCAGCACATCATCGTTAATTTCTTCTTTTTCCCTCAGCTGTATCCACATTTCTTTCATTTCCTCGAAGGGAATATTAGTAAAATAAAAACATTTCAAGGAGAAAAAAAAATAAATACCACGAAAAAGTTCGTTAAATAGAAAATGCACTTCGCTATTTGGAGATTATTTTACGAAGAAATTAGGAAAATGTTCTTGGTTCCAAAGAAAAGTTCGCAAAATAGAGGTTTGTTAAATAGAGGTCCAACTGTATTTGTATTTAGCAGATTTTACAATTAATAAATAAATAAAAAAATAAAATCAAAACTAAATAAAAAGTAACATTTTAAGGAAAGAAGACTACAAGGTTTTTTAGAAACTTCTTTTTCTTCTCTTATATTAAAAATGTTAAACCAAACCCCTAGTATGCTTAGTTAGCTCTAATTCTCACGGGGATATAATGATTAAGTAGAATGTCTGTGATATTTCCCTCACGTCGCTCAAATTTGATTGGTTAACTATTGCTTGTAGTGTCTGGCTATCTGTCAAAAATAGCTAGTTTTATTTTGTCAATCTAACTCTATTTAATAGATTTTTTACTTCTGAAGAATATTTCAATCGATAACATAAATAAATCTTGTTTCAACACATTCCGGTTTGTATCCAACTTCTTTGTTCTTTTAACCGTCCATAAATCAATCGCGTGAATGTTTGACAATTGTTTTTCATCGGTTCGGGCAGTGATTAAATACCTACAAGAAAACCCTGTGAAGGGAAATCCAGGCACAGCCTTTTCTGGATTTGTATCACAATTAAAAAAAAGAAAGAAAGAAAACTCATTAGCCTGCTTTTCTGAAGAGCATTCATTTGATACGTCTTTTCTTTTTAACTTTTGAACCAGCGAATGTATCTTTTTGAAACCTGGTACATTTACAGACAAGAAATGATCTCTCTTGTATATTCGGTTTAAATAGATAAATATTTTGTCATGTTGATTTTCTGTGAGAAAATTTGCGCCTAAGGCATTACAAAAATCCCCACAGAGAAGAAAGTTATAGAAATTAAACAATTAACTCTGGCTGATGGCAAACAGCACATTTCAGTTCAACAACGAATCGTAATCCAAATGTGTTTTGATTTTATTAAAATTAATTCTATTTAGGAGATTCAATGCAAGAATTTGTGGGTTTTAATAAATTTTCCGCGATGGAAAAAAAAGCCTATTGTTAGTATTTGCCAGATATTGTTATTACTTCTCTTCATAATGGTTTTCCGGAAAAAAAAAAAATAAGGAAAGTAGGTTTTAAGTTCTTTCTGAAACTTGTTGTTGTATCTGAAGCTATGAACGACCTGAAGTTTGATTTTAAATAACATTTTAGATTCTTTTAATCTAAAAAAGGAAAAAGCTGAAATCTAATATTTTTTTGCTAATTATTAAAAAAAACAAAACAAAAAAAAAAAACGAAGCGTATGGCAATTACTATTACGAAAACTTTAGTATAAAAGTTCTTCCTGTACTAGTTAGTTTCACGTTCTTATAACTGCTCTCTATTTAAAAGTTCTCCTTTTTACGACCCCCGTTTCGACCAAGCCTATGTTAGAAGTGTGACTAAACTTATCCTCTCCATTTCAAATGAAGCTAACAACATCTTTTTTTGTTGTTGTTGTTGTTGTTGTGATTAATATTAATCTCTGTTATATATTTTTTTTTTATTTTATAATAAGGTTTGTGATACATTTACTTTTGATGGAACCCAGATGTTCTTCATTCAAAAGGAATTTTTGATGATTCTTGTGTCTAGTTTCGTTTTCCGTAAACTATACAGAAAACACAACTAATTTTTTTATAATTTTAAAAATAAATCGTTAATTTAAAATTATGAAAGCGATGGGTTTATCCTTTCTTCTTGTAAGGTTCTGAAATCGAAATCCCTTTTCTTATTCATTTTCTTTGTTAATGAATGATTCATCCACAACCGAACCCAAAACTTTTGTGATGACTTAGTTCGGTTCTACATGAATCACTTAAGAAAAATAAGGCTCGTAAAAATATCAGCAGATGTATTTTTGAATATAAGAATGGATCTTCTTCAAATTGTACATACATATTTACTGATAAAAGATATTAAGACTTCAGATAACATTAATGAACCTACAACAGGGGCTTCCCCCGAACAGGTGTCATACAAATGACGGCTTCCGAATGGCGTCCTAACTCTTAGGACAGAATCGTGCTTCTGTCTTGGAGCAGATAACCATCGCATTTCACAAAGACAAAGCAACGCTGTAATCTTTTTCATTTGATAGCTCTATTGTGTCTTATAGTGATCTCAGGACACCACAGAGATATGTTCACCTGCGACCCTTTAAGGACTCATTTCCTGCAGAATAATGACGAGCATTGCTTACCTCTCTTCCTTGACCAGCCACATTCCCAGAACTGTCATCTATTTTTCGAGTGTTTTTGAGATAGGCTGGAATATCAGCTGTATCCATTTCGAAATATCAGTGATTCTGTGAAGCAATTACAAGGAACACCTTTCGGTTCGAACAAACAAATACGCACCAAAATTTAAAGGATGATCATTTCCTGAGCTCTGAATTCACTGGTGATAGTCGCTTTTCTCTACAGTTGTTCACTAGGGATCTCTGTTCCCTCAACCTCGAACCGTCGCCTGCTGCTACGCCAATCGAGACTATGCAGATGCCTGCATCGCATTACTTATATAGTGAAACAATAAATGGTTCGAGAATTGTTGATCAATCCGTATTTGAGATTGGTTGAAGTCATGTTACGACGAACAGTACACAATGAAAAGATGGTGTTGGTCTGATAGATGGGTCATTCGCTTGTTATCTGGTTTCTTTGATTATTCAAAAATACGAAAACCAGTTAGAAACGGATAGTGTCGTAACTTTAGAAAGCATCGGTAATATACTGACCATTGGTAATGAAGTCCGAGACGTGTCGTTGTCCTATGTACAGATTTACATGCAGATCCAATTCTTCAAGCTTTAGCGTGTCCCTTGTACTCAGAGACCTCTAGTGAACAACTGCTGAGGTTTACAGAAAATCACCAGTGAATTCAGAACTCAGAAAATAATCATCCTCTAAATTTTGGTGCTTATTTGTTTGCTCGAACCCAAAGATGTTCCTCGTTAGCAAAATTTGTTACAGAACAACACAAGAGTTTTGTTTGACTCCATACATCAGTATGCAATCTGCCAACGATACAGCAAGTTCTGAAAAAGAGAGTTCGTTTGCAGTGATGTATGAAACTGTAATCGGTACAAACATGAGTGAATATTGTTACAGACGAATATATTTAAATCCTAAGAGATGACTCATTTAAGGAATGGTAATTTAAGAATTTGATCCTGAACTGTGGACTTGTACATTTGTTCTTTTGAGTTAAACAACATAGAATTAATTTTCTGCTCAAATTCACTGAACAAATTATCTAACATTTATATCTAATAAAACTGTTTTAAAATTTAATCAAGAATAAGCAGATTTCTTATCAAAAAGACAATCTTCGGCCTCTACACGAGAATCAAAAAAATTTCTAAAGTGGAAAATTGCAAGCAAATTTTTTTTTAAATTAAAGCGTGATTTTATTTTAGTTTTTCTTTGATTCGTCCAAATGACATCCCATTGGTTGAATATTGTTGGAGCTAACCTCCTGCAAACTCAGGGACCTGCACGGCCTATAGTTGAACATCTTTACCGTTACTTTTTTTTAAATTGAGAGAATTGTAGATTCTTCTTCTCTGTAGAAAGTCCATGTAATTGTGCGTCGTTAAGGATCGAAACCGAGTTTACCAATTGGTTTACTCGTTAAAATAAGAATAAAGGAAGCATTTCACAACTTTTGGCGCCCAAGTAATTTCTGTTAGTAAATCTAAATAGTAACACAAATATTCCTTAGCTTTAAATTATGGAAAAATGTTTTACTTAAAATTAACAAATAAAAATAAATATTTAGAAATACGTGGAAAACATTATTAAATATAATCTCATTAATATATCTATATAAGGTAGATGTCATTAAAGAGCATTATATCTATTGAGAATATACGTATTAAAAATAATATAAATAAAATATTAAGTATTTTATAGTATGTAGAAATTCTTATTTCTTAATATTCTAATTTTAATCATTTTTTTCGTAATTATAAATGAAAAATAAATGATAAGTTTAATTTATAAATTTTAGTTAATTATTTTAATATCTAATCAGTATATTTTAGTAAATATTTAAATATTTTTCTTTGCAGCTCAAAACCTTGTAATGCTGTTTACAGAAGCACTGTAGGGATTAGTTTCGGTTTCTGTTTGAACGTCACGTGATAATCCAAAGCGAGGCTGTCAATGGAGGAGGTGCTTCTTTCCGACAAGATACACAGTAGCTGATGTGAAGAGAATTGCTCTTGAAAATGTTATTTTCGGTGGATGAAAATCATAAGAAGCACCTACTATTTCTTAACAACTTCTCTGATGAAGGTGTGCTTTAATTTAAGTTATATGTAGCCTTAATTAGCAGTAAGAAGCATTAGTGTTTATATTTGCTTTTGTGGATTGAATTAATATTTTGTGAATTTGTGGCATTTATTTGTTACTTAATTATTTTTTTTAAAATCTAATCTTTTAGTAATTAAAGAATTTTCGGTGGTTGCAATTGAATTTTTGAAAAAGAAAATAAATGTGAAAGTTTGCCAAAGCGCTGCACGTAAGTTAAATCTCTTATTTATTTTGAAATTATATTAAACTTTAATATCTCTCCAAATAAAGTAATTGTGAAAAAACAAAATAATATTCATTCTATTCATTTGTCACTGTTTTTAATAAGTATTTTTATTTATTTTTTTCTTTCATATAAAAATGATTGCAGAGAAATTAGAAGCTGATCCAGACTCAGTAACAAAAAGCATAGAAGGATTAATGTATTTATTCACAGAAAGTACAAAACTTATGGTATGTATTTTGTATTTTGATTACTTTTAGCCTTACGTACATTTTCATGCAGTGTTAATGAGCTTTAAAACTAATTTATAATTAAATATAGTGCTTGAAATGCGTGAGCATGTTGCAAACGTTATTTGTTATATCGTTGTCCATTATTGGAACTATATGTTATTTTTGATATAATTAATTACTGTTATCGCTTATGTAGAATAGATACAGTTTACACCGTAATTTTGAAAGAGAAAAAACAGTTACACCAAACATAGCTCAGTTATATAGGGTGATTCAGGACATTTTACCCCCACTCATGGAACGCATTTAAAGTGAAAAGTTCATATGAATCCTACATATTATAGGAGTTAGATTAATATGAAAAATTAACAGAGTGACATTAATGTGAAAAATGTGGAGCTGTGGAAAGCGCTGCTCATGATCCACAAGCATGCGCTAAATATATGGAAGTAAGAGGGACAAATTTTTAAACATTTCTTGTAAACTTTGTTGTAGTTGGCGAAAGAATTGTAGAGTCACACAGATGTATCTGTGTCATTTTCAGGAATACGATGATGTCAGTATAGTTCGTTGCAGATGTTACAACACAATTTGTCTTCTTGGTTACAAAATGTAGACAATATTTCTGGTTTGTGAAATACAATATATTCCTTTTATTTTTTCGCCTTTTTTATTAATGTCACTCCTTTAATTTTGAGAATAGGACCCATGTGTATTTTAACTTTTCGCTTCAAATCACTCCCAGTAATGAGTTCCATGAGTTGGGGTAAAACGTTGTGAATTGTCCTGTATATAATTGGACAATATACTTCATAATTATATAATGTTGTACTGTATATTACATAATTATGATCCACAGTATTATTACATTCAAATGATTTCTTATTAAAGAAATGTTTCTTTTGTATGACTTTTTATTTTTATATCCCACATAACACAAAGCGTTGGCCCAATGTTGGGTCATTGTTGGCACTGTTGGGGAATGGTTGGGCCAACGCTTTGTGGTTATGTGGGATAAGCTTCTTTAATATATCCTGTAAATAAGTTACTCCTAGAAATCCTTAATATAAACAACACTCCTTTGTTGTTTATATGAAGGATTTCCACAATATTTCATCCTTCTTTGCGAAGGACTTCTTCAAATGATACCAAAGGACAAGAAACTATTCTTCTTCCTCTACATTTCTACATTACTTTTTATTTTTTTTAAGGAAGTCTCTCAATATCAAATTTCTTTTATGAGCAATATGTTCCATTTTACTGAGACAGAAAATCAAAATTAAGGATTGGTGTCATTAGTTTCATAAAATGAGCAGAATTTTAAGTAGTTTATTACTCTTTTCTTGACATTTCATTAACAACCCACTTATTCTCACATTACTTGTTAGCATGGTTTACTCACTTTACTCTTTTATGTTTGAAATTATTGCTCGTATAGTATATTATTTTTAACCATTTCTTCTCTTGTTATGGGTCCATTGTTAATGAGTTTGATTGAAAATGATGTGAGGAATGCAAAACTTCAAAATAGGCTTTGAAGGACTCAATGTCACATTATATCTTCTGTCAATCAGATTTCAGATTTGAAGCGATAGAAGACAATATAAACTATGGGAGATTTATTGGAAGCATTTCTCATTTGCAATAATGTTAGTAATTTACAGACATTAAAGACGATTTAGATTAAGGATATTACAATTCATTTTATGGTTACAAATGAAACCCGTACTTGCGATATTCATAAAGTTTGTCATATTACGAAAGAGTTATTACAAAATCAAACATGGTTAGATCCTAACTTAACTCTCCATGAACTGTTATTAGGTTTAAAATTTTATTTGAGTAATACAATTCTCAGTTTCACCAGTAAGATCTTTAAATAAATATATAGTTGCCCAATGGGTTCTCCAATTAGCCCCATTGTAGCCAATATTTATATGTTTAATTTAGAACAGATGTTAATTCGATTAATATTTAGGTGTAGATGACATTTTTCTGATTAAAGATGAAAATAGACTGGAACAATTAATTTCTGACTTGGAGAGTAATTTATGGTACAATTAAATTCACAAAAAAAAGAAGATTGCATTTTGGGACGTTAAAAAGATGTCTCTGTATAGAAAACCTGTTTTTACTGGACAGTTTTTAGATTACTATTCTAAACATCCTTTGATATATAAAAAAAAAAATCACTGATTAACAATATTTTGTTGAAAACAATAAGATTTGCATCTAATGATAAGATTAAAAAGTCCGAAATTCAAGAATCTATTAATTTATTATTGTTGAATAATTATCCTATTACATTAATTTTGGAAACATTGCAAAAGATAGAAAATAAAATGATACATAAAGATAAAAATAAATTGAAGATAATAAACTGAAACATAAAAAAAAACACTAAAAATGTTTTTCAAAACTTTATTCAGAGAAAATGTTAAACCTTATATAACATATAAAGGATAGGTATACAGAGAGACCTAAAATTTTAAAAGATTTTAATTGTTATAATTTAAAATTTTTAATGCATTCAGGGAAAAAAGGAAATTAGCTCCTAAATGGTTCTTAAGTAGAAAAAATAAAACCTCCACAAAATATAGATGCTCTTAAATAACCAAAGATGATATTAAGTACTGTATTTGTATTTTATCTTATTTTATTTATGTATTCACATAAATTCAACTACAGTGAATGTACACATCAAATATATCTATATACACTCTAGACCCAAAAAAAGACGCACTTGGAAAAATATTGTGATCATGATGAAACACACGTGCAAAGAGGATGGAAAGAAAAATAACACCAGAACACTGTGAGAGCAATTTAGTTTATTTCGGAACAACAGGCCCAGAAATATTTGAAGGGGTTGTCTCTTGCAGTGATATGTATACAGTGTGGCATTGATGCATATAAACGTCTAATGGTATCCTATGGAAGATTTATCCAAACATCTTGGGAGTTGCTGGGCTAGTTCACCCACACTGCGGGGTGACTGAAATCGCCGTCCCAACATTTCCCAGACATCTTCTATAGGCGATAGGTCTGGTGATGATCTGGCAGGCCATGGAAGTGTCGGAACATCACATAGACACACCAGAGATATTCGCCACATGCAGTCAGGCATTGTCCTGCTGAAAAATGGCTCTTGGAAAACCTCGCAGCATGGGCAGGATATCTTGGACGTAATGTTGTGCTGTGACTGTTCTCTGAAGGACAACTAAGGGTGACTGGGTATCATATGCAATGGCTCCCTAAACAAGGACACTAAGTGTGACGGCTGTGTGATGCTGCACAGTTAGTAATGTGAGGTGCACTGAACTGGTCTTTTCTTCACACATATTTGATAGTCATCGGCTCCAAGTGAGAACCATGATTCATTTCTTAGTGCGAAATAGTATACATGGCGCTAATCAGTTACATTCCACTCTCTCTGGCGCAACACCACTGCAGACGGCAAACTGCAGGGGTAGTGGTAGTCTTCGTAATGGCCACTGGCATTGCAATCCAGTCTTCTGGCAATGGTTTATTGTGGCATAACAGGCTGCGGAGATGCTATTAACTCTCCTCAGATGGCATTTAGGGAAACTGTTGGTGTCCTGAGGACTGATCCTACAATCCTGCCTGATAGAGGTTACTCTCGGCCAACCACTTCCCTCCTGACGGGTATGTGTGCTTTGTCTGACCCATTGCTACCAACAATGTCTTATTACTGCATTACCTGAACCCAAGTGGTGGACATTAGAATAATACGTCCAGTCAGACTCTCAAGCCCACAATACGCACATTGTCAAATTCATTCAGTTGTTGATATGTGTGGAGTGTCATGGCATCCTCAGCAGCTACAGAATGGCATCCAACCACAAAAGTTCGGAATTGCCAAAGCAAGCAAGAAATACTATACACCAGCAATCCAGAATGTACAGTTCAAATGCACCACAATGTCAACCTCTGCATTCATTGGCTGCGATTTTTTTTTACAACTTGCATATCTACCATTAGGTATTTTTTAAGTTTTGCTAGTTCAACATCATTTTGCGGTATCTTTTTCTTTTCTTTTTTTTTTTTTTTTTTTATCATAGTGTAATTTAAAATACGATAGACCATTTTCTTGTATCAGGAAAGAAATCATTCAAAATCTTCAGTTATTTTATATTGTCAAGCTCTGTCATTGGGAGATAGTATCTTTTTTTTATTTATTGTAAACTAAAAGTATCCGGCATTGCCCGGG
>JAFIDM010003189.1:59694071-59716916 GCA_023159025.1 Thereuonema tuberculata | reverse complement strand
CGTTGTTTGCTGACGGATCGAAGGAGAGACAAAGGGAGAAAGAGATTCGGGTGATGGATGGATAAAATAACAAACATCCAAATCCTAGAGGATCAAACTAAAATCCAGTGGCGCCATTTCTGAATTAAACGGATCTTTTTTTAAAGTTGTTTTCGCTCAAACGAACAGAATGACTCCATTTCAAGTAACTTCCCTTACGGTTATTATCCGAATGAGCTACTGTCATTAGTGTCTGTTTAGTATTCATTAAAAGATTTTACCTGAAACAGTAGCGCAGATAGAAGGAGAACGAGATACTTAGTCCCCGAGGATCTGATACGAAATAAATATATTTAACAATTTGTATGTAAATTGTCTGAGTTAATCTATTGCGGTTCGATATATTGATAAATATATTTGTTATTGATGTTAAAAAAATGTGTCTCAAAGATTTTTTAATTATATTAAATCCATCACAACAAACTTCTTCAAATTATTTATTAAAATAAATAATATAAATTTTCGGAAAATTCCCTTATTTTCCTTTTTCAAGCTGTTGAGAAATAAAGACTAAGACAAACAAAAGAGAATAAATAATAAATAATTATTATTTAACTAGCAGCAAAGCCTGTCGGACGACAGGCATAAAAAAATCTGAAAAATCATTTTATTATCAACTATCAAATATAAAGTAAATGTAATCTAAATACTGCGCTAACTTGTGAACGAAGCTTCTACTGAAAAAATGGTTTGGAGTTTCAAAATCAGCGTAAAAAACTGAGTAAGTATGCCAAATTTCATTAAAATGGATGCAGTGGTAACAAAATTATTTGGTTTTGAACGTATGTTTTGTTAGAATTTCAGTTGTCGAGGGCAGTTCCCAAGAATAAAATTTCATGGAAACAACATGGAATGACACAATGAACTAATATTTTCATCCAATTTGAGTACCCTTGATTCAATGGTATCATTGAGAACCGTTGGATCTATTTTAATAGCTTAATTATTCGAGTTACAGACAGCTTATTGTGCTTTAATTCTCTGACAATTTGTAGATTTTTTAAATATCTTTCTTCAAGTAATTTAATAATAATGCATTGTTCCATTACAATATTAAATAATGTAGATGTCATATTGTTTCCTATTAATGATTGTAGCAATCAAACTCACCTTTATATAATCTAAATACTGCGCTAACTTGTGAACGAAGCTTCTACGGCAAAAATGGTTTTGCGTTTCAAAATCAGCGTAAAAAACTGAATAAGTATGCCAAATTTCATTAAAATCGGTGCAGTGGTAACAAAATTATATCGAGTTACAGACAGACAGACGAACTTAGCCAATTATGTAGTTGATAAATAATTTGAAGAAGTTTGTTGTGATGGATTTTAATATATTAAAATGAAGAGGAATGAACTAAGAAGGAGGTATGATTATTATATTATATAATATTCAAAACACATCAAAAATAAAAAATAATTATTTAAAAAATATTTTTTTTAATATACTGTACCACGTTTTTAAGACGGTCTAAAAAGTATAAAATAATTAGTATAAGTAATGAAATCAAAATTAACGTGTGTACAATGTTAAGAACATCAAAGAAAAACTTTGAAAAAACAAACACAGTAACTAAACAATAAAAATTTCACTGAGCTGATTTTAGATTAATTTGCTGGGTAACAGAGGACGACGCCGTTTCGGGTTTCTACACCCTCATCAGCTCGGTCCCGTCCCAGCGTAACCCAGCTCAGTGAAAGATACAATACATCAAACGGACGAACATTTAAAAGAATGACCCTGAAACGGCGTCGTCCTCGGTTACCCAGCAAATTAATCTAAAATCAGCTCAGTGAAATTTTTGTTGTTTAGTTATTGTGTGTTTATGTTTTTTCAAAGTTTTTCTTTGATGTTCTTAACATTGTACACACGTTAATTTTGATTTCATTACTAATATTTTAATAAAACAAATTTTTAATAAGCTAAGCGGATTGCTAGCGTGAAGTTTTTCTTTGATGTTCATAATTAGTATAAAAAGTATAACGAAAAACGTGCAGGGCGCATGTAATAGATAATTGAGATGATATGGACGGAGTGTGTATTATCTTGCGCCCCAAGTTTATTGTTATACTTTTTATACTAATTATTTTATACTTTTTAGTCAGTCTTAAAAAGGGTATACTAAAAAAAATATTTTTTTTAAATAATGATTTTCTGCTTTTTAATCTTGTGTGTATAAAACTTTTCAATCGATTTTAAACATTTAACACGAATTTAAATTTTAAACACGATAAAAAACGTGTTAATGTTAAAAGAAAAAGAAAGCCGCTGCCTTGCAATGCACGGCAACTCAGCGCCATGCGGCTATTTGCAGGAACATTGACAGCTGACGACGCGTTTGGCACCGACCTGTTATCCGAAGAGTTAGGGTTCCCTAACGAATAGACAGCCAAGAAAGCGAGTTAATATTGCATTGTCATCCATTTCTGAGCTACGTTTAAAGTTTCAAGTCGCTAGCTCATCGGGAAGTTAGTTTAAAATCAATTGCAAAATTTGTATGAACGAACAGATATCGAAGAAAGCGAGCTAATAAAAACGTGTTATTGAAATAATAAAAAAGATTCTAGTTCCGAGCAGCTCAATAACTCCTAAGAAAAATAGACATTTTAACAAGGGTTTCAGGTGCCGTAATTACACTCATTCGCCATAAAGTTTGAGTTAGTCGATAAATTTACTGATCGTAATATATATCGTTTCTTTAAAATCAATCCACAAAAAAACAGAAAGCATATGTATGGAGAGAGAGAGAGAGAGAGAGAGGCAGAACAAATGTAAGAGCCTCATCACGAAAATAAAATGTTTCAATTTTTGACGCGATCCACTTTCAGAACAGCAATTAGTTCCACATATCAACTCCTTTGATCTGGCTCCGAAAGAAATTCCTTAATTACTGATTTAGTAAAGATTAAAAAAAAAATAAAAAAACTGATGTCAGTTTGTCAGGATATAAAGTAAACCACGTATTAAGTACAACCTGACAAATGTGAAATGATCAATCGCTCCATGGAAGATTGTATAACCACAATTCAGTTAAGCGCATTTCATATGTATCCGAAAATCGGTCGGTCGGATCCATGTGCAATGGGCTTTAAGGGAAGCATTTGAGACCAAAATTTTCATATTAAAATGAAAAAAGATAAGGTGAATGAGGTTTTTTTTGGAACCACAATTTAAAAAAGGGTGATTCAGTCCAAAATTTACGTATTCAAAACATCCTCATTCACCTTACCTTTTTTTCATTTCAATATGATAATTTTGGTCTCAAACGCTCCCCTTAAGCGTATTATACATGGATCCGACCGACCGATTTTCGGATCATGTGCAAAGGGCTTAAGTTATAGTATTTAATAAATACAAAATTAAATTTACTTAAAAACACACTTTGTGGCTCAAATCAGTTGACCCTATCCTTAAACAAATAATAATTAAAATTCGAATTACAGTATTTCGGTTAGGATTATTGTGGATCACGTTATCAATATCTTGTATTTCTAAGCTTGAAGGCCATTTAACTGGTGAATCCCTTGCGAGCGGATCGGAGTTCTTTCTTCCTCAAGTGAAAGCAACTTTGTAGATGTCATCCGCGAGAAGTAAGGGTTTTCTACCAAACACCCACGCTGTTCATTTGGTTTGCACTTGAACTGAATGCTCCCTAATATAGCAACTGCAATATCCACAGACAAGGAAATTTCGAAGGCATTCACCGAGTTTTCCTTATCTTTTTAGGCGCAATTTACAAAGTATTACGGCACCTCTTCGTTCTATCCAGTCTTTGTTTTCATCTCTTCGAGTGAATTTGAAATAATACTCTACTCCCGCTAGCTCGGATATCATGTACGAAGCAACAGCATCAAAAATTCAAAGGCCAAATTTCAGCCTCGAAAAGAGCCTTCTGCCCTTGTTAAAATACCACCACCCCCTTCTTTTCTTTTTTCTTCTAATATTAATCTTTTTTAATGGATGAATTTTATTGGGTTGGATATTTTTATATCATCGAATTTTAAAAAGAAAAAAAGAAAGTTCTGTTGAATGTAGGAAATTCAACTCTTCCATCTTATCTATCTGCTTTTAGTGGAATGGTTTTTAGGCTGTGCGAAGCCTAGGCATTACAAAATATTTAAAAAGGGTTTGACCCTAATCTAGTTTTTTGGTTACTTATGACTAAAAACCTCCGACAAACAAATGTTTCTAATTCTGTATTAGATTTAAAAAGCATAAGGAATATATGCAGATTGAAAACAAAAACCGGGCTAAGTGCCAAAACAATAGATTTCCATTTTATTGCTAAAATATGGTCTTTGTGTCTAGGCCGTATATATAGCGTAAAATCCCGGCTATATGATATTCAGTCTGCAAGTACTTCAAACTTTAGCCAATTGTTAGACTTTCACTGTAGCCAATATTAGTTTTCACAAATGTTTTTGCTGTTTTTCTCAGAACTTAGATTTTGGCACTTAGCCCGGTTTTTATTTTCAGTCTACATATATATTTAATGGCGTATTTTATTTAGTATTAATTAATTCTCTTATAATCCTCGCGCCCAATTAAAAGAACCTTTCTCTTTATTTTCAGTAACCCACTCGGTCTCATCGTGGCCCTCGACGACAAAAACACTTCCACCGGATCCCTCTATGTCGACGATAAAGAAACGCTGGATTACCGAAGATACAGGCACACCTTCCTCCGTATCCGATTCGAAAAGGTTAGTAGAGTTCATTTGTTACAGGTGTCGCTATGAGTGATCCCTTGTCATTTATTTCTGGCGTGTCGCTTCAAAGGACGGATATTAATGATGCAAAGCACGATAGAAGCAGTAGAAGATGCTAATTCAGCTTCAGATAGTGGAGTGACCGGACACTTCAACTGCATCAACACAGTAATAAGAATAAAAAAAATCCTGAACTGAAAAACATGAAAAATCGATTAGCATGAGTAAGCAGTTAAGAGTCATGCATTTGCTTATTAAACAAATTTAATAAAGACTAGACGACTGTCCGTCGCTTCGCTGTAAAAGCCTGGCATATGTAACGGAAAAAAATATATATATTTTTTCAAAAAAAAAATAAATAAATCAAATACACTAAAACCTAAAGCTTAAAACTAAAAATAAAGTAAGGTTTAAATTCTAAAAAGTACATGCACTGAGTATTAGAACAGTCGGAAATTTGTTGCCTGTCAATGCGAAATTCCATTGTTGTGGGTAGCGTCGACCGTGCAACAATAATCCTGTTGCCTGGCAACGCACGTGCGAATTGTTTCGAAATTCCATTGTTGGTAGAGTAAGCAGGCACGCGCGTGCACAATTTGTAATACTACAGAAATTTTGCCTACACAAGGTTTCTGGCTAAACTTTATTTGTAAAGAAAAATAGGAAATTATAGATTTTTAAAATAAATATATAACTCTAAAATAAATCCATAGAAAAAAAAAAAGTTTAAAGTTTGCTTAATAAATGAAAATACTGAAATTTTTTTTAAGTTTCTTTGTTAGCATATTTAACTTATCTCTATCAAACCTCCATTACTTCCTTATTTTACGGATAATTAAATTAATCACTGCAGAAACTTCATTAAAGACTTCAAAATAAAGAACATATTAAAAATGAATCTCATTAGAATTCATTAAAAGAAATGCTAACGAAGTTTTCTTAAGACTGAAGAAAATCTCATCAAAATTGCATGTCATTGATTTAATGACTTACAGAATTTTGATAAGATTTATTAGATCAATGAACAATTAAACTTTAATTAAGACTTGTTCTTCAAATTAAATACTTTCATATTCAAGTGGAAGAATATTTACAGCAAACTTTGAAATGCTTACAGGTATTTCTATTATAGATTTATCAATTTAGGATTTTAACTTGGAACTGACATTGGCCTACAGGGTAACTACAAGGACCCATGATTCTTTTGAAATTTTTTTTTTTTCGCTAATAATTTGTCAATAAAACCAATAAAGTGAAATAACCATCTCAAATACGAAATACCAGAAATATTTGGTGTGCAGATGGATATAAATGTATTGATAAAAGTATTAAAGTCCAGACTTTACACGTGATGGTAAAGTTAAATTAAAGATATTACAGATAACTTAAGTAAATGACTGGCTTTAAAGCGCTTTTGGGTGTTGCTATTACCGATGTGTAATTACGTTTTAATATACTTTCTTAGGAAAGAGAGACTATAATGGAACCAATCGAGGGGTCTTTTAAAAACCCATATTTAAGGACAAGAACCAGTGTAATTGTAAATGAATTTTGTGGGGGGAAGGGGTAGTTGCCGAGATATCAAAGCGTAAAGGCCAGAAAAATTTCAATAAAAAGTGCTATATTTAAAGCAATATTATCTATAAGACGGTGGAAAAAAAAGGAAGAAAATTGTGGGTTATGGATTACTACTTCCATGTATTCTCAGTGACATTTATCGTAACTAACACTATACTTCTACAAATCAAAGTAAAAGAGATAAAGATTTTCGATTTTTTTTTTCTTTTTTTTTTTTGCATCTTTAACTTACCTATGTACCGGTTATTATTTGTATATATTATTCACATTTTTTATAAATTTATCCACATTCAAAAGGCTTCAGATGTGGAAAATGAAATGAGCGGGCGAAGAAAACTGATAGGATTCCGTCGTTTGTCGCTAGTTGACAATTCTCTTCACCGTCCAATGGGATAAATTGGTAGCAATAGCCGATATTCTTAGTAATTCAGAAATACAAAAAACTTTCTAAATTATACCTCAACCTTGACTGTGCAGGCCTTACAGTAACCCGTTATTATGACGCAGCCCTTTTGCTTTCTGCAGCAATGAGTTCCAGGTTTAACTAAGTGACACCGTGATTCTAAATGATGAACTAAGTGATCAAAAAATAATGCGGACTTTGCTTTATCGTGAATGGATGCCTATCTATCCATTCTATCGAAGTTTACTACATGCTGTTCAGAAAATTGGAAAGTTTTCCTTGTTTCTGCAGGTAACTTTAGGTTTCAAATAATGGCTCGAGCTGAGACTCAATTAGATCTTGACAAAACTAACCATAAAAAAATAAAACTGTCAAATTGTTTATGATTACGAATACGTGGAGAAATGTTTTGTTTTTTTCCGTGATTTTCTTCGATAACTTTTATTAGTTTAAAAAATAAAAATACTTTTTTAATGAATTTACGTTTTTTTAAAGGAAATCTTGGAAGATTAAAAAGAGTCATAATCCCTAAAGTGGAGAGATTAGAGTTTAGCGCTTTAGTGAAAGATTAAGAATTTTTTTTTTGCTTTAACACATCAATGGGTTTAATCCTTTAAGAGCTTTTTGTTGTGATTTTTAAAAGTCTTTATCTGATTTTCTAAGAGGAACGACTTAATGATTGCTTTGTAACTAGTAAAAAGTTACATCTTTGTAACTTTTGAATACTTTGTTGCAAATAATTATTTTACTAAATAAATAAAAAAGTTAATTCAATCTATAGAAATCGCAATAATTCTAACTTTTACGATATTATTCATTCGGTAGAAAAGTCAACTCATTTGATTTCTTAATTTTACTGATGCAGAAAATCAAAGAACGTTGAAAACAAATTCTAAATATGAAATATGGAATCTTAATTTAAGTGGTTAAATGAATTTCAAAGTTCTCATCGGT
Source organism: Thereuonema tuberculata (assembly GCA_023159025.1). Lineage (NCBI taxonomy): Eukaryota > Metazoa > Arthropoda > Chilopoda > Scutigeromorpha > Scutigeridae > Thereuonema > Thereuonema tuberculata. Next base: position 59,709,234 of record JAFIDM010003189.1, on the reverse strand, counting down.
TCCATTTGCTAATATCACACTGATATACACAGTTATCAGCTTGGATGACCAAAAATAAATTTTCACTACCATATCAAGTTAAATACACAAAGTATATACAGAGGGCACGGGAAAGCCCAAGTAATAACCCAAATAACTTTGGAACGAAGATAGCTCGAGTTCAGGAATTAGTACAGGAAAGCGACCTTGCGCTATCAGATGAGACTGATGGCAGCACCCCTTGAGGCAAAATGTGGAAGTTAGTAATCCTATTCGGAAACTTATGAGATATATGGGAAAAAAATAAATGAGGAAGTTGTAGAGCATCTCAATTAGTAGGAAATGTGTGGAAGTGATTAAAATGTAAATCCTTTATTTTGTTATATTTCTAACGTTTCTATGAAATTATTTAAAAGATTTGTTATTTTATGTTATGTCTGTGAGCTTAGTAAAAGCGCTGTGATATCGATAAAACTCGCCAGTTGGCGCCGCGATACTTTTTCGAAGTTTAGAATATGTACCCGAGAAATGGATGTTGAACATTGATGGTTGAAGATTATCTGACATGGAGATCTGCATTTGGTTGTTAATGCGAGAAAAGATGGACACGTTATCCGTAAGATTATATCTAATGGAATCAAGGTATTTTCTGGAATTGAAATTGTAATTATTTTGTAATTAGATTTTAACTGTTATGTTCAATTTATTTAGATCTTTTCCTATGGGACGAGTCTTATGGAGTATTAGGTTTGAGTTACCCCAACTAGGCCTTTTACGTGACTAAGTGAATCAGTTCTGGGAACTGATGACAATCAAGCATCTTCATTACGGCATTCGGCAGTAGAGAAAATTACTGAATTATAGGAACGGGAGCATGCGAAGGACCATCGAGTATCATGGGTCTCATTTGTGGTCAAAACCAGATATTCGGAATGTCAACCTGGCAAACGATTCATGTGGAGTGCGTCTTTTATCTTCCTTCAGTAAATTTTCGTCTTCAACATTAAGCATCTAGTCAAGGTAGGAGAGTATCAAATTACTTTCATAATCGATGATCATCGAATAGAAATTTCGACGTTGATTCATCGTGACAGAACAATTCTTAGATTCGAATGAACTGCATTTGAAACTTAGTGAAAATAAACGGATATTTTTTGTTTTAACTTAAAGAGTTGGAATTATAACTTAAGAGTTTTCTTGCGTTTGCATTAACGGAATTATTTCCGAAGTTAAGGTTATAATATTAAAGTCAACTTTATAGATAACATTTTTACTGAGTCCAGTCGAACGAGGTTAAACCTCATGTAATGTTAAATGTAATTCATACTTAGATAATTCAATTTTATATTTAATATATCTTTGAATGTGTGAATAGATATTTTTTGCGATCCTGAACTTTAATGAATATTTGAATTATATTTTCAAATTTAGATTGCATCATTGAGAGTTGAATATTTTTTGATATTAAGTGTTATGCAATTTTTTAGTTACCAGATTGTGTATATAATTATTAGTATTTATTCAGTATCTTGTTAATAAATTTACTTGGAATTTATTTAATTTAATGATGACCATTCATTTTAGAATATTCAAACTTAACACTGAACTCGCTCTGCTGTATTATTCATTTTAAACTTCTTTTATGGTTAATAACTTTTAAATGTTGATTGCACATTTATATATTCATTATTTAATCATATTAGCACAAAATGACATTGTACAGATAAGAATCGTGCAAATAGAAGACTGTAGACGTCGCGAGAATACGCCTTTGTTTGCCGTAAGCAAATGATCATTTGTTTACAAGACACTACGTAGTCATTAATGGAATATTCGATAGTCGAAGATTCTTTGTAGACTGCAAAACATGAGTTTTATCTGCAGGAGTGGCGTCACAGCCACCATTTGCATACGGATCCCAAAGGCGCATGACCGCGACATCTACCATCTTCTATTTGCACGATTCTTTAAAATGTCATTTCCTACAATTCGGTGATGCTCTACAACTTTCTCATTTGTTTTTATCCATACCTCTCAGTTTCTGAAATTCCGACTGTGAATTAACTTTTTCGTGTGCATCAATATTATAGTTTTCCGCAATGTTTTTTCAATTCAAGACTCAAGCATTAAGTTATGCATCGAATGAAGAAATCTCCAAAACGCTATTATTTCTAAATAAAAATGGTTACTTTAAAAATTTTAATAAACTACAGTAGAAACTCGATTAACTGTCACCTTCGGGACCGGGACTGTGACGATTAACCGAATAGACGGATAACAGAAATTTCACAATCAATATGTACAGTAACGAAATTTCAATGCTGGTTTGGGACGAAAGGCAAACAATAAATCAATACAAAGAAAAATCTATCGGTAACAAATAGATATCGTCAAACACCAAACAAATAATAATAATAGAAACATAAAACAGTAGTCCTACCAGATAATAAGGTTTATATGTTGAAGCTGTAATCAGTCATCTTCTCCTGTTTCTTCGAGGCTCGAGCTTTTTTTCGCGGCAATTTCCCGTATTTTACGGAGAAGTAGGTTTTGCGATCGATGACAGATAACAGTGACGGTTAATCGAGTTTCCACTGTATCTTCTATTCGTTATTCATTTATTCTGTGGTGTTCATTTAAATGCATTCTGTGATTTTTAAAACATCGTAACTTTTAACAGTTGGACTAACGTTCCCAAATTTCATGTTTAGATTTTTTCCTTTTACTCTGATTACATTCATTTCCACAACATCAGTCTACGCTACTACCTCTCTTGCGCTATTGCAGTGAAGCCATCTGTGGGGGTCAATTGTGATTTCAAAGTTCGTTTTTTTTTAATCTACTTTTAATTCAAAAAATTATTAGATATGAATTTTGTTTTCCTTCTAAGTTAACCACATTGGTAGGTGGTTTTGGGAAATCAAGTGAATTGTAAGTTCTGTGGAAACGTAGATTTAGTTCAGGCAACTTTTTTTTTTATTATTACTATTTTTTAATTCTGAAAAAAAAAAAGGGGGAACTAATTTAGAAACCTCTAATTTGTAGAAAAAACTTGAAAATTATTGGATTGTTCTGGGGAATAATGAATTAATAGGATAGGAAAATTTCCAGAAAAAGTAAAACCAGATCTCACATGTTGTTGTCCGATAACATATCTTTATGCATAAATTCTCTTTCCACGACTGGATTAATGCGTTTGCCTTCGGATAAGAGGAGTCGGGTTCAATATCCGGCGAAGGTCTGGAATATTTCCCCTGGTTGTTTCTCCTCGTGATAGGTTCATCCCTATCCTCTGAAAGCAGCGCCGGGTTTCTTATCGAGGGCGGAAGGAAGACTGATCCTGCATCTAGATTTCATTGATTGTTAAGATTGTGCTGATGATGAAAGTCGTACTCTATTAGCAATGACTTGAAAATTCATGAATTCAAGAAAAAAAAAATTTTAAATGTATCTTCTAAAACTTCTTAAAAAACGGAATTTTTGGCCAGAATGATTGAATTATATTATCGTTGTGCTACGTCTTGCAGATTCTTGTTGTTTTTTTTTTTTTTTGTAGGAAATAAAGATTTAGATTTTTTAGTTTGAAATCATTTATTTAAACAATAAATACGTATCAAAAATGACCTCTATGATTTTTTTTAAGCAAAGAAACTTAACTTGAATTTTTCAGTCGATTTTCCCCTTTTGAAGAACTCAAGAATAAAAACAGAACTTTTAATAGCTACAAATACAAAAAAGAATTACAAAAAGAAAAGAAGTTGCATTTTATGGCCACCAGATGGAGTGGTGGGACACTTGAATCGCTAGTAAAATCCTTAATTATGAAAATATTGTTGCGGCCTTTTAAATTATTGTTGTAGTTAGTATTGTTATAATTATTTATACATTAATGCGCTAGGATAGCATCGCTAAAAAAAAAATCAATATTCCAAAGAAGTATCAAATCAAATACAATAAACAGAGCAATTCTTTTAAATTATATCTTGAAAACGAGTCTAAGGGTTTTGATGAAATGGGGTGAATCTAACGTCTTCTGCTTTGCGAGAAAGCGATTTAGCTAGTCTCGACTTTCCCCATTTCCCAAACTCATTTAGAGGGTAAATGACTGACCTGGATATCAGGTTATTGTGAATAGTGTTCTTAATTGAATGAATGAATCACAGAATCATAAGTAATTTATTATAAAATAAGCTAAAGATCATAACCACTTTTACGCAATATTTCACAGAGAGGGCTTCCTCAGACGACATTAGGAATTGGAACATGAAACAGGTTATTACAAAGATTTGAAGTGATGATATAAGGGTATTGTTTTTAAAACAGAAAACATTTGTTTAGCATGTTTATGATAAATTACTTAGTGTTCTTACTTTATTTCCGTTTCTTCCAGTACTATTTATAATTCGTGGAGGTGAATTTTGGAAAGTTTTTGGAAATTTTAGATTTGGAAATATTCCAACTAAGATTCCTCTACGATTACGTGGTGTCAAATGCTGATTAATTAGAGAAAAAAAAAATTGACCGTGGAATTAATTCACTGAAATAGGACACTTGAGGAAATAAATTTAGATTATTCGAATGAAAACCTACGTAGAAAGAAAAAGAAAATCTCAAAAAGCCCCACGAAGATTAAAATATTTAAAAAAATATAAAATTTATAACAGTCTTAAATATTGTACAATAAAAATCTGAGCATGTTTTTTTTTTCCTGGGAGAAGCTAAAAAATATACACTGGGAATTTTCTTTCATAGAGAAAGAGTGGCTATTCTGGAACTTTCGATTTTTGTTGGTTGATGCTCCTTTGAAAAAGACTCTTCTTGTGACTATTCAGACAACCACAATATCCTGCATCCGGAGATTAAAGAGGATTTCATTGCGTGCGGGGGAAGTTCTTTTCTCTCCTCCGAAAGATTCCCCAAATGTGCTAATTTCTAGAGCCTTGATGAAAAAAGGAATCGGCTTAAAACGATTTTCCCTAATGGAAAGGAATATTTATCCGCCAAAACTTTTAAGGGAAAATTAGCTAAATTCTTTTTAGAATAAAATTATAACCTACAAAGAGCTTTGAGTAAGGTGGTCACGTATCAACCTCATCACTGATATTTCATTTATAAAAACAGACAAAAAATAATAATTGCTTAATTCCCCCTCCATTTTTTTTTTCTAAATTGATTTTTTTTTATTTTCAAGCTTTTCTTATTTTTATCCCTCTTCTATTCCTTTCATTTCCTTCTGTATTTGCCATCCATTTTAGTGAAAGCTAAAAAATCCTATTTGAGACTTTAGAATGTCTAAGCTTCGAGTTATTATAAGTTTCCTAAGCATTTTTCTTCGTAAATACAACAGATTATTAGGCCTACGGTGATTATAAACCTGGGTTACAACATGATGGATCAAGTGTAGTAGGTCGATACTTTTTTAAATACAGATTTAGAAATACAATAAATGAAAATGAATGTCGTTATGAAAATATTTAAGTACACTGAAAATCAAAGAATAACAAAATAATGTACCTGAATCATGTAAATTAATTACTTATCGATAACTAAACAGTATTGTGCTCATTCCCGTATAAATTTCATGTTACTTTCACCATTTAAGGTCAAGCAAGTGAAGGCGACTGCAAACCTTTTCTTTCTTTTTATATATTTTTCCAATGCATCTAAAATTCTGAAAATTTAAATATGAACTTGTGAAGCATCTGGGATTTCCATTTTCTTGTTTTTAATTTTCAAAATGTTCTGTAATTAATACTCGAAATCAGTCAATTTTTTGGGTGTTTTTGAGGTATTACTTGATATTTTCAACTCAAAAAAATTTGACTTAACCTGAAATGATAAAAAAAATTAAAATAAAGTTTTGTTTTAAAGATATTTTTAGTGCAACAGTTAATTTTTAAAAAAATAAAAATTGTGTTTTTTTTTTTTAAAAAAAATTAACTGTTGCTCTAATAATAAATATTTTAAATACGAAAAACATTATTTTTTTAATTTTTTTTTATCATTCCAGGTTTTCATCATATTTTTTTGAGTTGAAAATATCGAGTAATACCTCAAAAAACACCAAAAAATTGACTTTTTTTAATAATTTAATTTAATACAGACTATTTTGAAAATTAAAAACAAGAAAATAGAAATCCCACTTGCTTCCCAAGTTCATGTTTAAATTTTCAGAATTTTAGATGCATTGGTAAAAGAAATATATAAAAGAAATAAAATGTTTGCAGTAGCTTGCAGTTGTTGAGACAGACCTTAATTAAATGAGAACAAATATATCACAAGTAGGCCACCGATCTAATCGCATCCATGTCGACAGGCAAGTTCTCAACAAACAACTGCTTCACCGTTCTTACAAAAGCTTTATTATAACAATATACAATCAAATATTAAAAAAATTCAGGTTTAGATAATTCATTCTCTAAATTTGCAATCATTTTGTATTTTATCATGCGTCTATTCAGAAGTTGCTACGACAACTATGCTGTTCTTCTTTTATTTTAAATGCTGATCCAATCATTGTTATTCTGTTTCTCTCTCTTGTAGGATGTCCTGCTGTTAAGCCGAGCAGTCAGTGGCTACCAGAATGACCAGATTTTTATTCAGACGGTGGAATTTTGGGGAGTGAAAGGACAGTTACAAAGGATCCTCGTCAATAGTTCCCCTATTTCTGGAAGCCAATACACGTTAAGAAACAAGGTAAGAATAACAAAAAGACATCGATAACCATTGCATTCTGAAAACTGGATTCGTTTTGGAATAATAGCAACAATAAAAGATATCTACTTATAAATATGTACAACCTGTTCAAACGCGGAGTTTTAGTCTTTGATGAAAAATATCGACCTATTTTACCTAGAGATCTTTGAAACTTCTTCAACCTTAAAGTGTTCTCGTTACGAGCGACCATCTGCGTAAACTGTAAAAAGAATTTTGACACTGCGATTTTAGGAAGACCACAACGTAATACATCCTTGTTAAATATTCCTGTATCAGAGCAGCTGATTTATCATAAAATGTTAGAAATCATTTAACAGAAAACTCCAGCCACCTCATTTTGTAACTTTCTACTATGCGCATGGAAGTGAGTAAATAAATGACAGATGAAAAGTCGGGAGAATAAATATGGCGTCTACCAGAACAAAATAATTTATTTTTACCGTAAGTCTTCTTAATTCTCCCTCTTCTAGACATTCTATATATAGAAAAGTCTTTAAAATCTTCAAATAAAACAAAAATAAATGTATAAAATAATACATTTATTAAAATAAACATCTAAATTTTCGAAAAGACATATCTTCTTTTCTTTTTCAAAGCGAAAAAACAACAACAATACGTTACAAACAAATAGAGGAATACGATATGTATGTAAGACACTCATGAAATTGTATTGTAACCAACAATACTTACAAAGAAAGTTACTCTCCTAATTCTTAAATTTTCACCTTATTATTACAATTTGAACAGACATTATTAAACGCTTTGGCCATTTCGACAATAAAATTGTTTACATCAACTCCTTCATTTCTATTCATATTCATCTTTTTTGTATTTCTAATTAGTAAACTTTCCATAGTTTAATTTATTTTTACGGTACAGCAAACGACCCTGTATAATTAGCAGTCAGTTGCATTGTTAAAAGTAACATTATTATTGATTGGCGCTTAATTATTCAAGTCGTTATAAGTCAAGAGTCTTCCCCTTTTAAAGTGATGCCCTCAACGAGTGCATTTAGTCTAAACCCATTTTGCACCAACCTGGTAACTCAGGATCACACTGGGTCGTTAGTTTTCAGCAGTAGCTTAGATAAACTCCAATTTTGTCTTAATTACCATTATTTTCCTGAACAGTTCAGTAGAAGTAACCTGGATAGGAAGTCGGATTTTTTTTTCCCTCAAGCCTCCAGGCCATGGAAAGTCCAATGAGGGATGTGACTCATGGGGCTCCGACTCTCGATTTGGACTGTGGAGTGTGTTACAGATACATACAAGACACGGGAAGCCTAATACTCCTTCCTAAGGGGGGTTGCTAAAAGAAGAGACCGAAATTCCTGTGTCTTCTTTCATTACTGTCTGGAAATGAGTTTAAACGCACTGGCAAATACCATCCGTTTACTATGAATGTGTTAAACAGGGCGATTCCAAAAGGTGTGTCAAAACTTTGGCCGCAGGTTCTACTCATTAAAACAAACAAAAAAAAAGATCAAATAAACATGCCTCCGGAAATTAACAAAAAAAAAACGTGGTTTCATTATTCATTGTATGGTTGTTGTTATTTTTTGTTTTTGCTATTTTTGTTGGCTTATTATGATGCGATTAAACGCATCGATGGCCTCCATGCTCACCTGATCTTAATCCTCTGGATTTCTCTATTTGGAGATACTTAAAAACATTAGTATATTCCAGTCAGTACGAGTTGCGAGAACGAATAACCAATTTCTTTCTGGGCACAATACGGCAAAATCCCGGGGTTTGTGAAAGAATTCGTTTATCAATGAGAAGGAGAGAAGGTGAGGGTCATTTTGTCCACCAATAATACATTATTCTTCGTTTTGGGTTTTTTGCACTGGCTGAGTAACCTTGGCTGATGAGAATCCAATAAGCTCGAAACGGCCGTTCCAAGGTCTCAGCTCGATGCAAAACGCTTCCCCTTTTAAAATAAGGGATTGAGTTTCACAAATTAAACAGAATAAAGGAGTGGGAGAAGATATGCTACAATGAAGCTCATTTTATTCGAGAAAAACTATCAACAACAAAGCATCACGGCCGTACATTGTTAAACGAATATTTTTTTTATCAAAAACTTTTCCCCTATCATTCCACTAGTGATTTGTTGAACTAATTTTTTTTAAATTTTCGGAATTTCTTCTCCAAGCTCAGGGAAGTGTTCCAACAAGTAGGGCTGCATATCGCTTTTAGTATTCTCATAATTCGGTGTGAATTGAAGTTCATTAATAAGATCATAGATCAAAAATAAACTTAAAAACTTCAATAGCAGATTCAGCGAATGTTGCATTGCATTGATTTAATAATTTCTATACATCATAAAAAGCATTTCAACTAATGCTATCACGAAAGCTGGAAATTCTATACACTTCTACATTAATGAGTCGCTCTGAATGAAAAGATCTACAGTTCCAGAATATTGGCCCATTCAAATAGAAATTGACAATAATTTATAAGTTGACTCTCCATCCGCATTTCCTATTTGGGAAATTACATTTATTGAAGTTTGGTTCAGTGCTCTGCATATTTTAGTGAACGACGGTTCCGAACAGTGTTGGTGCTTACGGACGGAATATTAAAGTAATCCCCTGCCTAACTAAACAAGAATAGCAGTGATTGGATGAAATGACTCAATTGAATATTTATGACCAGAAATTGTCGAGAACGGTTGAAAAGCATTTTCAGTTTATAAACGAACAAACAATTGCGTTAAGTGAAACTGAAGAGACGATCATTATCAGAATAATTAAATTTGCCACTCAGGCTTCGAGAAGATTCGATTTCGAGGATCTACTCGGACACAGGTTTTGGCTAATAAAAATGAAGAGAGGTAATTTTACCAATAAGCCAATATTTTTAACTCTCTGAACGCGTCACGTACGTTTAAATAACAACTGCGAGACAGCACGTATTTCATATAATTTTATATAGTGTAACATGATGCCTACTACAGTCTGTAGTAAGCTATACACAAACACGTATATGTATGCAGGATATTTTACGCTCAAGCGGTGTAGACTCTTTGCTATGGGCTGAAAGAGCCCTGATGTGGGTCAATTTTATTTTGCTAATTTTACATTTGCTGATTTCTCCTCCAGACCGGCCTTTACGTTTATCGAGCCATTGTAAATTGGTTAATTTCCAAGATTTGCTTAGTTAATTAGGTTTCGTTAGATTAAAACCTCTACTGTCCGTTAAGCCAGTATAATGGACAGGAGTTATATAGTATTCAGAAAATTGGCAAAACCTTCCCCCACTACAGAGCAACGCCACCTCATGCCTGTTTCCATTGAACATTTACGCCGGAATGACTTCTTCACTTGCCGTCTATATGGCTTTGACAGAAAGGAAAATCATCCGCGAAGGCCCCTTTATCCAGTCCAGAGTTCCATTGAAAAATGTATAAATTATAGTCGTAATCGCAATGGTAAGACGTTAATATCGGTATCTTGTCTAAGTGCCTTCTTCGGAGGTCCAAAGGCTCCGTGGATTATTGTCCCAAATACGCTGCAATCAAGTATCACTGCCATTCATGTTTGGTTTCTTATAAACCGTTTCCAGGTTTACTTGTTTTTCAATATGAACACCCATGGTCGGTGGGGGTTGGTTTTTATCTGCGCAACATCTATGGAACACCTTAACAATGTAGCCTCGAGAACAGCATCTAATGTAAGAGTTTGTATTGCCACCCTTCAATTTCCATCTTACAATCATGCTTTTAGAAGCCCTTCAGATTTTGTCACTTCAGCTGCAAATTCACGTCCGGAATATTACAAATGTCACCTCCCAAATGGAATGTCCAATTGGGAATTTCATGGATTATCTAATTTCTGCTAGATTTTTTTATAGCGATTGAGCTAAGAATGACGATTATTCCATATAAATTGTGATTTTTCTGTATTTTACGTAATACTGTGTAGATAGGAGCTGCTTGCATCTCTTTTTTTTTTTTTAAATCATTATTAGGAATTCAGTGTATTAACAAGTTTTGAGTTAAGAATGACGATTATTACATGTAAATAGGGGTGGGTAAAGTAGCATGGGGTCGTAAAGAGACTCGCGCACGCATTTTCTAGACCACCCCGGCGCAGTCTATTCTAAAGTAAAGGTGACTCAATCTATACTCTACTCGTCCTTCTTCAGTGTTCATGAGCCTATTGTGGTAAATTTTGAAGTTTTCAATAAAAATAGCTTGTTAGCTTACTATAACTTTTGAATAATTTTCTTCATTTTCTTCACGTATCAGAAGCCGTTGCGAAGCATTGTGATTGATTTACTAATCGCTATCGCTGTCGCTTGTTATTATTATTCAGTAGCGCAATTAATGGCTCATCTTCCGAAGTTAAATCATTCCAAATTGAATTTACGCATACTGTACCAATATACTATGAATATTTTAAGTTATCAAAGATCAGGAATTACCAAAATTTTGTATTTAATGGCATCTGTAAAATGCGTATTAGTTCCTCAACAAAAAAAAAAAAATCCTTATACAGTCTTACCAAAACAGATTAGACAAAACATCACTATATTAAAATATCAAACCCAACTTCACTGGTACAGTAGTTGGTACATGTAAAAATATGTACCAGTAAAAACATGAAGACAGTGAAAACAAGAAGACAAAAAAGAAACAAGCAAGGGAATATAATTTTGTGCTACAGCATAAATTTAAGAGCGACCCACAATTATAAACACATTTAATAATAATAATAATAATAATAATAATAATAATTTGGTCCTTGACCCGCCATATTGTTTTTGCTGGGGAAACCCAAGGTTTGAAACATACAAACATTATAATAATAAAGCACAGGGAAAAGGAAATGAAGTTGTAGCGTGATCCTAAGTGGTCAATTCGCTTGTATAATAATAAAAAAGCACAATAAGGTAAGGAAAAATAATAAAAAAGTTAGGAAAATTAAGAAAAATAAAAAAAAAAGTAGCTAAACGGATTCGAACCGACAACCTTCAGCATGTGAGTCCAAGACTTTACCGACCAACCTACAGCTGACAACTGAACAGGGATGATTGCATTTCTAACAAATAGCTCTGCTATTTAAAACAAAATGCCAAAAATCTCGAACTTGAAAGAGGGGGGGGGGGTATTGGTCCCTGAAAATACCATCTTCCTAAGTTATTTGGGCCTCTGAACACGATTGTGAAATCCGACCTTCCGTTCGGCGTTTGTTAAAGATGGACAGACATGGACGGACAGAACAAACGCAATAGCTACCGATTTTGATCGCTATCACAATAGCTCCCAAATGGGTCGCTAATAAATTAACAGCAACAAAATAAAGTCTTTGATTGCCTACATGTAGGTTTAGCCAAAAGAAATGGCCACTGCAAAGAGTGACATTCTTAAAGGCGGGTAATTAAGATAAAATAATACAACGTCACTGCCACGAATGGTTGGTTAGTTAGTAGATTTTAATGGCGCAAAAGCATCTGGGGCAAAGCTGCGCCAGCCACGAATGGTGTTTGCCTTTTATGGGTTTGAACTATTTTTTTAATTTCGATTTTTTTTTTTGTTTATTTTAATTTGTTAATTCAAACTCATATTTTATTTATTATGAATAGTCTCAAATATTTAGAAGAAATTATCATTCGTAAATATTCGGATGTTGGCAATTAATTTTTACTTATTTTTTCCGTTTTTGAGTAGATAACAATCTGCATTTGAGCTCCTCCACTAATTTTCTCTTCCGAATTTTTTAAGCTACTTGTTGGGTTTCTGCAAAAATGGCGGCGTAGAAGGCTGCCTAAGTAAAGCTAGAAGAAGAATACTTTTGACACTTCGCATGGGTTTGGCTTCAATAACACCCAGACATGTTTTCATCCTGTGTTCGATCGATTGGCGAAGTCAGATGGATTTACGCAGATGCACTCGTTGCTATTTCAAATAAAAATGTATGAGAAAGAACAGCACTGCGAAGCGATGATATCGCCATCTACAAGTATATTTATCCATTTTTTTTTTCTTTTCCTCTCTTTACAGATCCTTCGGATAGATAATCTCCGCTTCGGCATCAGTCAAGAGGACAATAGAATTAATCTGGAATTCCGGAATTATCCGAGGAATATAGAAGAATAATTTCTAGAGAAAAAACACAAACACACACACACTACGACGCCTTCATAAAAGCAGTTATTAAAAAGCTTCGAAGAAAGACTAACAACGGACCTTTTGCATTTCAATATTAGATACCTTGTAAGAAAATCTCTAAGAGCTCTGGAATTACTTACAGGAAATAAATGTACATTACTAGGATAATAACTTTTTTTTACTATTTTTAAAATAAAGAAAAATTGACATTTTGAATGAATTTTGTATTTTTAATTAAATAAAAACTTTTAATATTACGTTACCTGCATTAATCTGTTTATTTATTACTAATCCTAGCTTTATAACAGGGATTTGTAACAATCTCTAAATTTAAATGGTAAACTACAAAATCAGTAATATAATGTTTAATAAAATGAGGATAATAATTTAAAAAACAAAAAGATTGGTTTGCAATAATTTATTTGCTGTAACTCAACGTATAAAAAGCTATGTTATAAATTTCAATATTAGAATATTGTTTTCTTTTTTGTTCAATTCAGTGAAACACTGTTGATTTGTGTTAAGCAAATGAAATCAATAGGATTTTAATGTTAAGGCAAAGTTTGCAAGACCGTCGCCTGCCACCAATCCTTTCGTAAAAGGTTGACAGCCGTTTCCAAGTCAAATTTTCTCCGACATTTTCCTAACTGTTCCACTGACGTAAAATTTAATAGACGTAAACTTAATCTAGCCAAAATTTCTCTGGACTTCGTCAATTTGCTGTAATATTAGTTGATCCGCGCGGTCTGCAACGTCGTGTTTTAAGAACAAAATTCCTGTTTTCTATTTTTTTTTTCAAAAAAATCGGATAAAATTAAATTCCTACTTAATTAGTAATTATAATTATTAAGCCTTTTTTACCCAAACAGGTGCAACCTTACACTTATTTTGACCTCCTTATATTTTGATACAAACTGCACACTTTAGTAAATAAGATAATTCCAAGAGCATTATTTTTTTTTACTGCTGTATCAGCAGATCCAACGGCGCGCTCCGATCTTGGAGACTCACTGTATTCTAGGGAACAGATTATACTAAGGTGGTTTCTCGTTGCCTTCCTCAGGAAGCAGTTATGGACTGGCTTCAGATGCGAAGAGAAAGTGAAGAGGAGGCTGACAAACACAGGAAAGGAAATTAAACAACCATGTCGCTGCCGGGATTCGAACCCAGGTTCCGACACATCTGTCTAGTTGGCAGCCTAGACCAGGCCGGAACCGTATGAGCATTATGTATATTTTAAATGTCATAATATTCTCTTCATCTCCAATAATTTTATTGGATTAATTTTAGCTCTAAGGTTCGAATGTTCGTGAAACATTCCTCGAAAAATATCACACTTTAAAAAGTCAAAATCACAAAGAAGCTTAAACATTATAATTCAAAAACTTAGGAAATGAAAAACTAATGGAACGTTTTTTATCAAAGTCGAGATCTTTCGATTTGGAACAAACTGCTCTAACAGGCGAGGGTATCTCCATTCCAACATTCATTACTATCACTTCAACTCAAATTCTCTTTATCCTAGGATGTTGAAATTTTGACGGTAAGTCTACGTCACTCTTGTTAGCATCCTAAATAACCCTGATACAAATTAATCCAAAAAAGTCTGAAAGAAAAAAAAATAATAAATTGCTTGTATACTTTCTGTGTGAATATTGGAAATGCATTTTTCTTTTTTAATATCAAATGCCAAATATATCAAGCCTGTTTATTTTCCTTTAGTCTAAATATAACGAATAATGGCTGTACTTCAGTTTAAACAAGACCGTTGTTAGTGGCAAAAAAAAAAAAATATAAATTTTTAATTTTATTCACTGTTTAGTCTTGCGATGACCAAATTAAAAAAAAAAAATGCATTTATAATATTAGGTCCACAATTGATTGTGCATGTCTATTCTGAAGCACATTATGAACAAACAAGCAAAAAATAAAGTAAAAATCTATACCTATAAAAGACTGAGTGACTATCAAAACGCTGAACCTAGGAACTTGAAATCTTCGGGATAGGTTCCCCGTATGATATAGGCGTTCACTAAGAAAGGATTTTTAAAAACGGGGACGTTTGAAGTTTCTTGACGGTTATGCATATCTCGAAAACAGTTTCAGCTAAAAACACGAAATTTGGCTTGAGTGTTCTTTGTCAAATTCAAAAAGACCCATATTCGACGAATTTTCGATATTGGCGTCCTAGGGGATGTAAACGGGGGGGGGGGGGAAAGAGTGGGGGGCAACTTTCTTGAAAGTGCCACATATGCATCTGGAGGCGACAATTGGAACTACAAAAAATTGTTCAACAATTGGAATATAAAAAAATGTTGTTCAACAATTGGAACTATAAAAAAAAATGTTGTTC
>JAFIDM010003189.1:59621478-59694061 GCA_023159025.1 Thereuonema tuberculata | reverse complement strand
CAACAATTGGAACTATAAAAAAAAATGTTGTTCAACAATTGGAACTAAAATATTGTTTTGCATAATAATGCCACAGTATATTAACCGGGAGGCAAAAACTAAAACTATGAGGTGTAAACGGAAGGGGAATGAGGGGATGGACAAACATTGCTGAAGGATACTTCTACGGGGTTTTCGGGATAGATATAGATTTGTAATGATTACATGAATTTTTATGAACTGGGGAATGTTTGAAGTGATAAGGGTGTGGAGAAGAGGGATCTCGAGTTACAGAATTGAAATATACATTACTTTCTGGCCGTCAGGTGATTTTTGTACTACCTGGAAAGTTTCAAAGTGGTCTCACAATTTCAATTTCTTTCTCATCCACATCATCGTAACCCGTACAAAATACACATAAATCGAAAGTCCTCACTGACTCACATCTCATTCTATTTCTCATATAGCCAGGAACCCGAAATTTGGCAGAAAGCTTCCTTAGATTGTACTTGGAAAAAGTAAACTGTTGGGATTTCGATTAGCCGACCCTAAGGGGTTGAAAAGGTATGAAATCTCTGAAATATTGACACATATTTTGTGCAAAAATTGATACTAAAATATTGTTGTAAATAACAGCGCCAAATAGCATCCTGGTGGCGACAATGGGAACTAAACGTAATAGCGCCACATAGTAACCTTGTGGCAAAAACTACAACTATAATATTTTTGTGCGTAATTCTCTTCCTCATCCGCTCCTGTTTTCTGTCATCGAAACGATACACATTAGACGAATTTTCGATATTCGATCTTAATAGGTGTAAACGAGGGAGGAACTGAATTGTTTGCGTATCTCCAAAACCGCTTGAGGTGGAAACACGAAATTTGACATGAGTGTTCTTTGATCGAATTTTCGATATCGAGCCCTAAGGATGTAAACGGAGGGGGGGGGATGGGCAAACATTGCTGAAGGATACCCCGTAGGTTTTCGGGTTGAACCATAAGAATATAACATTTTTTATCAACTGGGGAAGGTTTGACGTGCTAGGGATATGGAGACGGGGAGGAAGAGGGTGGGAAATTTTCGATCTCACAATTTTCATTTTGTTTTTCATCCACATTAGGACTTTCTTTTTTTTTGGTAATCCGTACGAAGAACGGGTTTTACAGCTAGTTTTTATATATATATATATATATATTGTAACGGTACCACGCGATAATTTAGTCCTTCAGGGGTTGTTCGGGTATTTGTTGGGCGCCAACCGAAAAGTCCGTTCGGTGAATTTTCTATCTACCCCCTCCAAAGTCGTTACATGGTATGCCCTGACTAATCCAATCCATTCGGAGCGTGGGGGAGCCACACTTCACGTTCACGCACAAAGAAGCACAACGCATTCACCACATTAATTAAACTTAACCATTTTTATTCGACACTGCAAAATAATAATATGACACAACACTGCTAGAATAATACTTTCGGCGAAGCTATGGCTTATAACTTCTTGAAGCATAAAGTTAAATTATGACGCACTGAAATTTCACTTACGAAGCACTAAATTACGAAGCACAAATTTTACTTTCGAAGCACTAAGTAACTAAATTACGAAGCACAAATTTTACTTACGAAGCACTAAGTAACTTGTGGAATCCTACTAAATTACGAGGCACAATTTTCACTTACGAAGCACTAAGTAACTTGTGGAATCCTGCACGGGTGTACACGTGCATTGAACACAAAATTTGCAAGCTTTATTTTGCAAATTAATTTCAGTAATTTTCGCTCAAATAAATTGTAGAAATTGTAGGCTATCCACGGGTTGCCTATTCTAACTAACGATAACTTGATTTAACACGCCCTATCTCTAACAAACGCATCGAGAATTTGAGGCGCGGCTGCCAATACATCGTCCGCGGCGGTCGACGAGGCCGGGTGCATTGTAGCAAAGGTTAAGAGAGCAAAACTGCGGCGAGAGAGAGAAATCTTCCTCGAACACCCCGTTTTATAAACTTTAAGAGCGCCGCTGTGTGACGTCACACGTCGCACAGACCATACGGATAGCAGGATTGCATATCTGCCCAAATAAGGGAGATTACCTCATTATTACCTCACATGGAGTGATAATGCTAATTAACCAATAGAATTACAATGCTTACAACAATTCCAAATATGGAATGATGGCCACAAGGAAATTCCTAAGAATAGGAAATTTCCAAACTCAAATAAACTCAGCTAAATTAAAGCAAAAAGAAAATTAATTCCTTATTAAAACCCTTAAATTCAACTAATCTTAAATTACACAACTACTTAAAACACCTAAATTTCTAACACTAAATTGCATTAAATCCTAATAAGTTACATTTAAAAGATTTATCTCCTAAAATCCTAAACTAAAATAAATTAAAGCCTAAACTAAAATAAAAATCACTGACAATAATTAAAACTGTCCCTAACGAAGTCTTTCGCCATTAGCTTTTACAAAATAATTACTTTGAAATTATTTTTCTTAATTGACATTTCTTTTGTCTTTACAATGATAATAATATTAATATTCTAATATTTTAATAGTTATAATAAATCGACATATGAGTATTGTCACAATATATAATATATAGTTTTTTATATATATCATAAAAACGATGTCTTTATTATACTGTGTAAGTCATATCACATTTTCTCTAATTTTTGTTTCACTCCTTCGGTTCTCGCGAAGCTTTTCTGATGATAGTGGTAAATTCAAATTATGTTTTTGAAAACTGAACTGGAGCATCTTATCTCTACTGAATAAATTTCTCTACAGTTTGCTTTTTTCTTTGGGCTACTGAAATCGCTTTTGGTATTAATTATAATTACTAATTAAGAGTTGATGACGATGACTTAATTACATAGTTGCACGCGATTTATGATACCAGATTATCAGGAAAAACCCATGATAGATATGTTGAGAACGATCTGCTAATAAACAAGCTCTCGTATCGACATCTGGTGGTGGTAATGAGCATTAAGCATCGGAGATACTTGAGGAAGCGATCGACATCTAATGACAGTGACTTGCTGTTTTCTCCATCTTAGTGAGTCAAGTAGCCTGGAAATTCCCGAGAGAGCAATTCAAGTCAGCCAATGTTCAATGGCTGCAAAAGACGCAGGAAAAGATTCGTTTTGACAAAGGAAATTTAGTAGATGTACAGATAAGTCTGACAATTCTCTAAATCCAAAAACAGCCTACTTTGTAAATTCGTTGGTAACACGAAAGCCATCGGTCGCCAGGATTTCTTTTTCCCCTACTTCAGTGATTCTTAATTCTGTGTTCCTTAAACGTTCTGTGTTATACAATATTATAAAGTTATCATCTCAATTTAATAAAAAAAAGACTGAAATCAATATTAAATGTAGTTTTTACTTGGAACAGTAATTAACAATTTTAAGCAATTTAAATTGAAAGTTTAAAAATTTATTTTTTTCAATATTTTTTTTGTTTTTTTTTTTCAGTTTGTGGTCAATTGTCCTTTGTGGTGAGCGCTTACCTGCCAAGGATTTGTTTTCCACATTTTGATTTGATTTTTATTTTTATTTAATTTTTGTTTTTTGTTTTTAGAAGTGACCTTTTCAAAAATAACAAGGGAAGTGCGTGACCTCGAACGCTGAGAACAGCACGAATACGTGCTTAGAATATAAATCGCTCAAGCCAAAAACAGTGGTATGAGCCATTCTCATGCCAAACTGCACGTCTTACCACGAGAAACATTTGAATGATCACCTATTGAAAGTCCAAGAGAGGAACTTTGGTAACGCGAAGAATAAAATATCGATGTAATAGGAGCCAAAACACACATATTTCAATGACGTGACTATATTGCTATATTTCCTAAGCTTAAAATAATTACGCTATCTGAACAACAAACTTTTCCTACTAATCTAATAGTGTTGCACAGCTATTCAGTCTTCAAAGTGCGCTAGCAGAAAACAGCTGAGTTTAGTATGGGAATGACTTATGCCACTGTTTTTGGAATGAGCGTTTTATATTCTAAGCACATTTTCCTGCGGATCTCAGCGTTCGAGGTCACGCACATCCCTTGTAAGTACAAATCTTGAAACAGAGCCGACTTAGTCGCAATACTTGAAAAAGGTAGGTGATGATCGCAAAGGCTCCACGGATACAATCAATAGTTTGCTTTGTTTTTTTGTTTATTTTTTATACTGTATATATGGAGTACTGGAAAGTAGACAACATTTCATACGTTTCAAACAGATTTAACGTAACCTTACAATCCCTAATTTTAAAAAAATCAAGTTACGGTTGCTTTATATTAAGAGGAATCTTAAGAGCTCAGGAATTTTTTAACTTTGTTTATTATTAGTTCCACAGCTAAAGTTTTGAAGAGTTTCTGGAGCACAAAATTAGAATTTGAGAAGCTTTATCGACTATTGAATTAATATATTCGAACTATAGAAGGAAATCATGCATGCAGCGCCACACAGCGGAAGCTTCTTATACTCACTCGAATGAAGGCTAAAAGAAAATGGGATTCGGTGTTAACATGCGGAAGGAAATGAAATATTCAAATAATGGATGTTTGTTAGAGGATCCTCTAATAAATATTTATTTCAAAGTGAAATTCATCATCATTAGTTCCGTTCTTCAAGATAAATGACATATCTCAAAATTAATTTAATAAATAAAATTATTTATAAATTATAACTACAGTCCTTTCGGCTCGGCAACTCTAAGGATGTGGATTGGAATCGCAGTAACCCTTTGTGTTTCATTTCCGTGTTAAGGATAAGAGGGATTTCGTCTGTCTTCCTCTGAATTCCAGCCTCTCGTAAAATCCTCAATAGCGTAAAATCCTAAATTTCAGTTTCAGTTTCTGACGAAGTAAGTTTAAATTCCGTTATGTATCGTTCCACGTGAACTACAATTTACATCGCGAAGAACTTACAGGAATTCACTACCACGAGTAACGCCACAAACAAAATAGTCCCACTTCAAAACTTAAAGAGCAGAGCTATTGGCAATCATTTGTAGTAACCTGGATGTTTTGTTTGTTTTAAAATTGCTTTCATTCATTTAATTTAAATTTATTCAAAATATTCGTTTTGAACAAACAGCTATTTAATCCAGGGAACTAAATTATTAAATTAAATGGTATTAAATGGCGAATCCTCAAGTACAAATCACAATTTTTGACTGAAAATGTGTTAGACGCAATTTCTCAGCAGGTGCTGTGAACGTGTCCCACTGGTGGGATTCGACGGATTCTGATACTTTCTTTTAATTTATAGATTTTTCAGAACAATTCTTTCTCATGCATCTCAAGTTAAACGGACATCTGTAATCTACGAATAACCTCATCTAATCATGATGATATTGTAATTATATTCTAAAATATTAATACATATTTAATACATCGCTTTTATGAAAGAACATGTCGAACCATTTCTTATCCTTTTAGTGTTGCAAAACAAACCTGCTTTTCTTAGACCCTGGGTAATGAGGTAATTTTCATCCTGCTTATATTCTTATATTTTATTTAAGTTTAATAAAAACAATAAAGATTTGCCAAATGTAATAATAAGGCGTTTCAAATTAAAGTATCCCTATGCAGAGCACTCTGGAGAGAGAACCAGTGGGAGAAACAACATCAGACTTGGGCCGTAAACATTCCAGATCGAGGAGAAAAGATTTCTGCAATAAAAAAATAATTAAAAAAAAATAACCGACAGGGTGAAATATGGCGCTGCAGTGGCGTCAGTTGTTGAAATTTGCATAGCGCGTACGTTGTAAGGCATCAAAACAGGTATAAAATGAAGTGAGAGACTGGTCGGAGACATTTTTCGACGCTCGCGATGGTTCTCACATTGCCTTAACGCGCCTTACTTTTAAAGTTATTCTATCAAAATAGAGAAAACGCTGTTGCAACGCTTCGTGAGTACAGACGCCGCAATCATTGAGGAAAGGGCCACTGACATCATGTGCAATGCAGCGCATGGTTCATCGATTTGAGGAGCTGGGTAGCTTCACAGTCCGAGCAGGAAGAGGGTGTAAACCTAGGATACCTCAAGTGGCCGAAGACGTTCAATGGCAGTCGTTGAGCTATCACATGGGAAGGCAATACCATAGGAAGGCAGATGTACCATACACAACAAAACTTTGAGCAAACATCTCTATACATCTGTACATCAAAAATCTTCTGAATACTACCGAACTAAAAGTTCAGTCACCCCCTAGCGAGTTGTAACCTGGCGATGGCGACTTCGATAGATTTTGCTTTGACATTTCTGGCACGCATACAGGGGACGAGGTTTGGCCCTAAGACATCCAGTGGAGTGATGAAGTTCATTTTATGTTTCTGGAACACGCAAAACTGCCACATCTGGATTACAGAGAATCCTCGTCAGTTTCAACAAATTCCTTTACATTCACTCAAAGTAACACTATGGATAGGATTCATGGCCACATTTCTGATCGGCTTGTTTTTCTTCGAGGAAATCCATGCAATCGTACCTGTATGATAACCGCAACTCGTTATCGGGACAAGTTGCAGTTTCGTCATCCCGTACCTCAGCAAAGAGGATGCCTCAACACGACAACATTTATGCAAGATGGAACACATCTCCCCACATAGGACGTCATATTCAAGAGTTGCGACAATATTTCACAGAGGACCGTCAGTCGCGCATTCCCAACAAGATGGCCACCATGTTCACCAGATCTTAAACCTTGTGATTTTTTGGCTTTGAGGTTACCTCAAATGCATGGTTTATCGGGGCAACGTTCGTCAGCTGGCAGATTTGAAAGGACAGAATCGTACTGTAAACACGAACTATCTCTACAGATCATTTGTGTTCTGCGGTCGAACATGCTGTCACTCGCTATCAGTTTTTGGTCCTGCAGAAAGGCCAAAACATTGAACGTTGCCTCTGACTATCCTTGATAGCTCCCTGCAGTCTCAGTCAGCTTTCGGTTCTATTACCACTTTTACTTAATGTATGGAATGAATGAATAAAGTCACTCGATAACACTTGGTATGCCGTCGTTTTAAGATATGTTTCTCGTTCACAAACCATCCAGTATGTCATTGGTACCCTCATGCAGCGCCGTAATTCCCCTGTCGGTCATTTTTTTTTACTAAGTTTTTTTATTGCAGAAATTTTTTCCCCATGATCTGGAATGTATTCAGTCCAAACTTCGAAAGTAATTCGTCCACTGGTTCTCTCTCCAGAGTCCTCTACCTAGGAATGTTTTAATTTGATTCTCTTTGAACATTGTGCAATCATATGAAAGGTTCTAAATGGCATGGAAACACATTTAATGCATTCATATATTGAAATTCAACGGATTGTTTATTAATAGCTAAATATATTTAATAGGAGCAGAATGAAAACTGCTCTCTTCCACTCTTTTTCTCTCACTCTCTCCCACCACTGATCATTTAAATTGTCTTTATATAGTGAAATGCCAATATCACTATATAAGAACTTTGACGGCTTTTCGTAAAAGGAAAAATTGTGCACTATTGAAAAATATAAATTTTCGTGAAAAGAATTTTCTTACCATTGACAAATACTGCAACGATTAAATAGATTTAAATACTTCTTTTTTTTTTTTTTTTCTTAATTTCGCAAAACTAACGAGAAAACTTTACTAATATGTGTGATCACGAATATGTAATTAATCTTTGGCAATCTCATACTAATATTACTGTATAAAGCTGAAGAGTTTGTATGTTGGAACGCGCTAATCTCAGGAAGTACCATTCCGATTTGAAAAATTCTTTTTGCATTAGATAGCCCGTTTATTGAGGAAGGTTGTATGCTATATAACATCACGGTACGACCAATAGGAGCGGCGCAGTTCACATAAACGTCAACCAATGGGTGAGGCGGCGGCGGCTTGACTGCACGACGAGAACCGAACATTACCGAGAAGGGCCTAATTTAACTCGGGAGACACCGCGGGGCACAGGTCGTGTGATATATTCAGGAAGGTGTTGTTACAATGTTTATCATTTATAAAAATATAAATGATATACTAATAAATTTATTAGAAAAAGTGAGCTTCTCTTGACGATATAGTGGGAGTAGAATATCGTGAGGTGATAGGTGGGAACCACTGTGCACTGGATCCTTATTTACTTTTTAGATTACCTTTCTTTTGTAACAACCTATTTTCTTTTTCTGAGAAGATCCATATATTTCATTTTCTAGATTTTATATCATATTTTTTATAGGAAATTTCTACAAAAATATAAAACTCTGAGACTAATTGTATTTCTTTATTTAGCTTTCTGTTTAGTAGCTTTCTTCAAATATAAAACAAATAAAATTTATATTTAATAAAAACAAATGTTTCATTATAATATTCCAATGATATCATATCAGTTTTATATCCCGAGTAAAAAAAAAAAGAATTGCGCAAAATCCTTCTCAGTGATTTGGATCTAGTCGCCATCTAGTGAGTAAAATAGATAATAAACCTTTACCTAACGCATTTTGAGAGCAATCGTTTGCAACTTTTAAAATACGATCGTGAAGTTCATTTCAGATACTTCGAAGGTGAGTTAATGTAACAGTGGGAGTATTTTGTAGACCCTTGAAGCTTCCTGCCTTACTGATTTTCTCCAAGAGTGGTTTTGAAAAGTTACCCTTAAGGGAATCGGTGGCCGAACACTAAACAACTTGGCAGAATTACGAAGCCTATTTCATAACTTGAGGCCATAAAATTTCAGGTCGTGACGCTAATGGTTTGTAAGCAGAAGTGCGAACATTGTGAGCATTTTATCACTTTCTTCTCAAGCAAGCGTTGCTTTGAAGTTGTCGCCCACTCAATTAAGAGCTTTAACGATTTTTATTAGCGTTAAATTACTAATCAACACCTCCTTCAATTTTTTTGTTTTTATTTACTTATTTGAGATTAAAAAACCGCACTAATCGTCTAAATGGGATAAAAAAAAATGTTAGTTCGTGTGTGTTAAATTACAATGTATCCACGAAATGCCGTTGCCTAAATTGCTGTATTTCGGGTTTTTTTTTTTTTTTATTTTAGGTTAGTTCTCATATAGCATTATCTATTTATAGCATCCGTTTTATCTACTCCAGCTGCTAGATGGCATTACTTAAAAATGGATTTTGAAAATAAGTAAAAACAAAGGCTCAAATATAAATTCCTTCTAGAATTGTTAAATGAACTTAAAGCTTACTTTCCTTAATGGTGTTGCGTTTGTTTTATAAAAGTCGTGAAAGCAACAAACCTAAACTCTCTGATTTTTTTAAGATGTTAGTAAACTTTGATAGCCAAAATAAACAGTAAAAATTTTCCCAATTTCTGGAACGGAAAATAAAAATGTGCAGTTTTTAGCTATCTAACTCTTTAGCTAATTTTTGTTATATCAAAGCATGCACAAGAGGATTAGTAAATAAGATCGGTTAAGATATACGGAAAGGTAGAAGAAATTTATTTTCGTTTCTAATGCTTTGTCTATGGGAACTTGTTATCTTCACATTCAAAATCCTCGATAACGATCTACAAAAGAAAATTTTCAACTGTAAAAGTTATTTTTTTTTTTTTTTTATCGTCTCTGTTCATAAATACGCATGTCAAGTTTCAAGTCTGTACAACAGTGGGAGGAAGGGGAGAAGTCATACGAACTGACGGATTTCTTGAGTTTTCCTTTGCTAGGTAATTAGAGTAAAGTGTTTTTGATAACAGTTTCACCTCAGGAACCCATTTAATGGGTTTGGAAACCCTGAGTGTTCAGGGGTGAAACTGGATCACGTGTCTCTAGAGGATGTCGATACAAAGACCAGGTTGGGGGTTAAGCGCAGATTGATCCTATGAAAATAAAAGCATAGCTCAAGTATTAGCGGACGGCCATTGCGAAGTCGATATCGTCATGGTAGTAAGGATATGAATATTGGATTACGATTTAAATTTGAAACTTGGAACTGTGTTACAAGTAAGAGTAAGGGAATACTGTTGTTGAAGAACGTAATAAAAGTTTGATGGATGTTAATCTTCATAAGATCAGTTGAAAGGGAAAACTTATGATTAAGAAACCAAAATATACTTCTCTGGAAATGAAGGTAAGCAAGTTCTAAAAGGACGGTATTTAAAAGTGTCCAGTAAAGCGTATAGATTTGTCATTGTTTTACACAAATATCCGAGAGGTTATTCTTAGAATTAAGACGGGGGAAGGATTTCGTAATGAAAGAAGAAAACTATATTAGTGGGTTTTATGATGAACTTCAATATGTGTTAAACATGATGCTGTTGGAATGATAGGAGACATTAAGCCTTCTCACGTTTATTTGGTCGAAATAGTCTTCATGAAGAAACGAGCAACAACTGTCTTCTAGTTAAGAGTGACCAGGGATTGCACGCACAGTCTCGAATTTTAGTGAATTGTCCTGCTTCAGTGAATGTCCCGGAAAATGTCCCCAAATTCTGAAAATAGTCCAGGATTTTGTAAATAGTCGACGTGAATTTTGCTAGTGCCATTCCTTACAAGGATTGGCGATATTTTTCGGGGATCAGAATAAAAATATGCTCAATAATCCGTTAATCGGACATTTTTTTTTTACGAAACTCACAAATAAGCGCATATATTGTGACTCACGGCCACAACTATTTTAATCTGCAGAAATTTATTGGTGTTATGAAATGTTTGATAGAATAAGAATTGTTAATTTAATTGTTTGAAATAAAACGTAAGTTTATTAAGGCTCAAGGTTTGTTTATTATTAGTATTAGTCGTCAAAGTTGTCTTTTCCCGCATTGACGTCAGAAAAATCTTATCACCCTCTTATTGTGACACGTTTGCTGCTGCCAATAATTTTGAAATTCTGAAACCTGATTCCAAAGGAAGGATATATATTAAGGAATATAAGGGAAGTACATAAAAGCTAATCATGTATTCAACTAATGGATCGCTTCTTTGGAGTAAACTCGAATGAGAGCTCAGGTGAAGCAACAAAAAAAATAGCTAATAGATAACATGAAAACAGAAAGAGAAGAAAGTCGAGAAATTAAATGATAAGACAATGATAGGTTCTGCATTGAAGATACAGTAATAAATACTGCAAAGTAAACCCTTAGGAGGGATTGAAAAAAATCAAGAAGTGAAGAGTGGTAGACTAATAGCGAATGTCAAGGCGAAGCGAAGGTCTTCAACGAAATACTTGAGCTAATGCAAATGACAAGTAAAGAACTCTGGCTGCCAGGATATGCAGAAGAAAGAAGCGTTTTGAAGTAAAAAGTGGAAGAAATAATTGATAATTGCCACAAGAATGAGAGTAGAAAATTCTGTAACATCAAAGAAAAGAAAAGATTAACTGGATAGAGATGCAAGTAAACATAATACAAAATTGTTTGCAGAGAGGAAAGAGAATCCTTGGAAAATATTGTCTAGCGGAAATAGAGCGTTTACTGTATTAGTCTTCTGAACCACAAGATCCAAATTTTGAAGAGAGAAGTTATTCTGTGCCTAAATAATTACGAAGCACCTGGTATGGACGGAGTTGCTTAAGGAACGGTGGAGAGTTATTTATGGAAAAGAATACACAGCCTTATAAGAAGAAGAAAAAATCCTGTAGAACGGACATAGGAATTATATAACAAATATATAAAAAGTGGCCGAGCGGTCTGCTGTGTGGCCTATATGCCGGACACCTGGGTTCGAATCCCGGCGAGGGCATGGCTGTTTCTTTCTTCTTCTGTGTTTCGTCCGTTTCTCCCCTGGAACTTACAATTTCAGGGTTATTCTAGTCGAGATGAGAATCTCGTCCACCCTTGACTGTTCTAGTCTCTTCCTGACGTTGTCGGGTCAGGCTAGCGCAAGGTCCGTAGTTGGCCGATTCGCGATCAAAAAAAAAAAAAAAGACAAACTACAATGTGCCAAATACAGGCAAATTCAGGAAAACGTTTATGAATATAGTATTGATTTCTTTAATATTTATATATGTCATGCAATCTTCGACATCAGCGAAAAAAAATCCTTGATATACCAAAACAATATGTTGAACTCATTGAAGCAACTTTAACTGGATTCAAAGCAGTGGTAAAAGCTAATAGTGAATAGAGCTGCACACTTAGCTATGTCGTTTAAGTTAACTCTTGAAGCTGTCAAATGAAAACTCTGTATATTAGCATTAGAACGGTACAGCTATGGTACATTAGTATCAAAGTCTGTAGAAATAAAATCTGCATTAGAGGAAACGGTAAACAAACTTAGTGAAAGGGTCTTAAAATGAAAAGACTAACATAATTATGTGGATGCAGATCAGCTAAGGACTCGAAACACTCCTAGGATTTCACAAATAATGCAACTAGTGAGATTAAATCTCGTATTTTCAGTGGATTTACTACTGTCATTAGTAGAAATTTGAAAGTACAGCTTCGGGAAATTTATTTCCTACTCCCCCATACCCAAACATCTTGAAATGACAATAAACCTAATATAGTGTAAAACTATTTTTACTTGATATTTTCGTAAAATTTTGGAAAAGAAAAAAAAAAATCATAGAAATCCTGGATGTATTTTTAATAAATCATTTTTTTTATGATTCCAAAATTAATTCTGTTTTCATTTCTAGAAGTTTATAAAAATTACTGGAGACACACAATGCGTAATTAAAAAAGATTTTAAGTTAAAAATCTTAGTTAAGAAAATAAATAAAAATAAAATATTTAAAAACAATTCCTGTACAGTTTCAGGGAATCATAGCTCCCCATCCTCAGCAAGATGGTTACTCAAGGGAATGCTGGGTTATATAGGTGGGGATTTAATTATTCATAGTTTTGATTCAGTCATTGGTATATATTACTTGTGCGTTGCAGTCTAAAGATGACGTTGTCTATGTAGATATTGTGGCATAGTCGATTTTATTTTGTAGGGTTTTTTTTTTTTTTCCTCGGAATGATTGGGGACATGTAAGTTCCTATATTGATGAATAATGCAGGAGGAATCGTCTAAGTTTCTTGTTAGGTTAAAAAGGTGGTTTCCTGTGGAGATTTTTCAGTTTCACGTTCTATTTGTAGTTGAAGTTTTTTTTTTTTTTTTTTGCAGAGTAATGTTAGTACAATATTTCTTTACATTGTTGTTTGACAATTTTGTGTTGTATGAACTTGACAAATAAATAAATATTGATTCTTTCACCTTCCTTTTTGTTGGGTTTTTTTCATGTTTTTTAATGAGTGCGTTTTCAAAGTCAGGATAATGATCACATTTGCACATATGCTTTGATATCATAGATGAGTCGGTATTTTGGGTTCTACATGCATATTGATGGTCATATAGTCATTTTTGTAGAGAATATTCAGTTTCGCCTATGTAAAAACAGTCTTTGTTTCTGCAATTCATTTTATAAATTATACCTTCACTATCTTGCTTCAGGGGATTTAAAGTTACATTTATTTATTGAAGAAATCCAGCAAAATTCATCTGACAAACAATAGTGAACACTGAGTTTGTAAACATGTTTTTCGTTTGTTAAAAGCATGTGCAGTGTAACATTGTAAAAAAAGAATATAGATAACCGTTGATGTATGTGGTTGTGTTGTTGTTACGATTAAAATTATGGCGAAACGAATAACAAGAAAACTAGGCCATATTTTATCTTCCAGTTATCAACATATACATCGAATGAAGAATAATATAACTACGGATATATTGTTATTGTGTTATGCCAACGCTAACAAGAACAATATGTATGTTGATAAGAAATATCGGAAGGAGACATAGTTATGCTGTGAATAAGGAAAAGGATATTGTAGTGTTTTACTTCTTAGTGAATTTGAAATATAGATGAAGACTGAACAGTAAGTATACACTAAACTTTTATACCAAAGACGTTGAACTTTTTTTTTTTTTTTTTTTTTTACAATCAACGATTCTTTTTTTGTGATATGTATTTTTTGGGGGGGATCACAGCCAAGTAGTATCGTTAAATATTTTTACTTCATCTCCAAAAATGATAATCTCATTAAATTAAATTTCCTAAAAACATAAAAAAAAAAAAAAAATTCAAATTGTGGACTCCAATTATTTAATTTTCAAACAGTAGGCCTATGTCGCTTTATGGTTGAAATGTTAACATTATGAAATGTGTTTTTTGCCGACTGGTGTGATTAGTAAAGTAATCAATAGGTCTATCAATCTGATTTTTAAATTTATTCTGGTTTAAGTTTAAACAAATAATTCGAAGGGTTAATTCTTTTTAAGATATCAGTTAATGAAAAACGCTTTGAATTCAACACCTTTATTTAAATAATGAACAACTCATAGTTTTAATGTCCATATAATAATAAAAACGGTTTAAATGCAGTATGTGTTAACCGGAAGTGGATGCTTTGTTGGTATTAACTGAATTAACAACCATAACCTTTTGTAAATAGTAAGTATGGCGCATTCTAGCAAGAGATCCTTTTCTTGTATTCGATTTCGATTTCTCTACTAAATTTCAAACATTTAGTTCCAAAACAGCCATGTTTCGCAAAGAGGAAAAAAAAACCACTTCCGGTTACCATAAACGATAGTTTTACCAATATCGATTTGCAAATCACAGCGCGAAGGAATTTTTTTCAACCTCAACAAAATAAAGAAAATACACAAATTACTAACAGTAAATAAGAATTTATTCAAAACCTAATGCTCATAAAGGAGGAGCTTCATAAGTAAATTTTGATCCATGAAGAGCGGCCAATTAAAATCTTCACTAATGTTCCCAAAACCAGTCGATTTCTACTAATTGTAACAACTAAACAATTCATCACAAATACTTCTAATTTATAATAAGAATTTAACGTCCCTGATAATATATAAAATGATAACTAAAGAAAGGCACAAAAGAATTAAAAAGATTTCGCACCCCCAACAATTCCATTACTTTGTTTTAAAAGAGTCAGTTTAATTAAATACATCAAAATTCTTTCACTGTTAAGTGGATGACCAAAAACTAATACTTATTTCCTTTAATAACGAACAAATTTAAGAACACTTAATAAGTATAAGCTTTTTTTTTTTTTTTTTTTTTAACAGCATAAAATATCTTTTTAACTTTCAAGTTTCTTGACTGCTGACCTGTTCCCCTTCTCAATAAACATGAACTCTTCTTAGAAATAAAAAGCGTTGAGAATCCCGCTTCAAGCTCTTCAGAAATTATAATTTACAAAATTCAGTACTTACCATTTGTCGACTTCTCTTCAGCAATTCCTGAATCGTTGGTGGAATGACGAATCTTGAATTATTCTAAATGGAAACACTCGCATTTCCGATCTTAGAAAAGTGTCGTTTTTGAAAGTGCTTTCTCTGTAGGACGACTTTTTACTGCTTAACTGACGGTTATGAACTATTTCCTTATCCTGCAGTTTTTAGCTACACTCTGCATGGATTACAAAACCCTTTCCAGTTCTTGGCGACTCGGCACAAACTGCTGCTGGCTCAGCTTCTCACAACAACCCTCGGTTTGAATTACGCGGTACTGTTTTGTTCAGTGCGATACTGTTACGGAATTCTGATTGGTTAAAAATAATTTGACTATTGAAATGATGAGATAATTAATTCTCCTCTCAATCGAACCTTCCTTAGAATGTGCTGTCATTTTAACATTTTCTATTAGAATCATTGATGAGTATCTTTTAATATATTAATCCTCTTTTTAATTTTCCTTAATGACACTCTTCATTGAGCTGAAGTTTTTTAAGTCTTAAACAGTTCATTAAAATCCTTCTTATAATTTTTTTTTTTTTTTTTTTGAAAATTCGCGCTATTTTCATCATTACTCAGTAACATTCGATTTTCTAATGTTTTCCTTTCTTTCCTGTTGTCTGCTGCTTCTCTTTCCACCGTCTATGACAAATCTCTGAATGTAAGTTTCATATGACTGACATAAGGCTGTGGGTAATAGTGGGGTGGCCTCTATAAAAAAAAAAAAGAATATGAAACTAAATTAAACTTTTATATTAAATTAATGACACATGAAAATAATCTGTATTAATTAGAAAAATATTAAAATCTTTAATTACCAATAAATAATTTAATTTAACTTTGTAAGAATTGGAATAAAATAAACAACATATAACAATGGGTGAGACCAAGTGTTTGCAAAGTGACATCCTAGAACAGCTGTTTCACGCTAATAAGGCGATCATCAGCTAGAAGTAGTCACCAGTAAACAACGCGGTCTCGATACACAATAAACAACAATTTCGTTTAATTTTATTTGGCCAAATAATCCACAAATAAAACACCAAATAAATAAAGTCAATTAAAAATTAAGAAAAAGTAATACACTAAATAACTTACAACAATATTATTCTGATTTTCCTGTTTCTTTTTAACGATTACTTTAATATTTGTTAATTATATTTTTATTTTTAATTGACTGTATTTTTTTTTACTCATTATTAATTTATTAAATCATTGTTTATTTCGTTTATTTATTTTACTTTTTGAATTTTTAGTGGTACATATTTGCAAATTTTTCTTCACAATCACTCATGTCTTTTCAATTTTTCAAAGACCAAAAATTTTGTAAAAGCATTAAATTTGATAAAATTATAAATAAATTATTAAATTTCTCGATTTAATAATTTCATAACTATTAAAAAACGCACACTGCTTATTTTTATTTAAGAAATACATATATTTAAAATTCAATGGAATTCCATTGCACGGACACGCACAGACGCAGTTTTTCTTTTTTGAGAATACAGAAGATGAGCAACCGGTCCATCATAGAACTCCAAACCTGGAGAGTCAGGTGCTTTGTAATCAAGGTTCTCTTCCTCTAGCCTTTGAATCACATTTAATTTTATAATTCACAATAATTTACAATTTGTAGCATATTTCCTCATGGTCGTTTATCTAAAAATATTTCATTTTCTAAATTGTTTTACTTTTCTGCTGTTAGGTCGTTGTTTCTTAAAGTCTGGTTAATTTCGAGATTTATGACGTTATAGTTTAAATACAAAACATTATTATAAACTTTAGCAGTAATTTCTTTTATAAAAATTCTGTTTTATACATTAATTTCTATCGCAATGAAATATGATAGATAATAATATATTTTTTTTTAACAAAATTTGATGAATTTCTACTTTATATCTATGTCTTTCTGGTCTTTCTTTTGCGTAACTAAAAGATGGTGACAGTACTGAATTTTGTAGGCAGCAGGTCACCAGTGGGCTAGCAGCGCCATCCGATGTAGAAATTGAGAACTACATTGAATTATAATCACTGCGATAAGTGGTTGTGTCATTTAAGATATTATTTGCGGGCTTGCGTTTTGTTTACATACAGGTAATGACATCCTTTTCATACGGCAGTGCAACATCTTAAATTAATAAGTCAAAATATGAAGATTATATATCTTAAATATTACAACGCTTAATAAGAAGGAAAAAAATAAAAAGTGATGATAAAGCCTGAGATAAAAGCGTCTTGTTTTTGGTTCTTCCCTTCCGTTTCCTGTTAATGGAGGCGCTTTGAAATGCATGTGATTACGAAAAAAATTGAAAAAATCGGAAGCTGGTAATTTTTAAAAACTAATCATTTACCTTCTTTTTTATGTAATGTAAGGGTGTTTCTAGAGATAAAAGTAGTCACTGGCAAATGGAAATGAATGTTTTTTCACTAGATTAAATACGTTGTAAGGATCTGAGCTATCTTAAAAATGAACAATTCTTGAAAAAAAAATCAAATTTAAGTAGGATATGAGAAAAAGATGTTAATAAAAAAATGTTTTTTACATATCAAAGATCAAAATTTAGTAATCGACTAAAATCACTGGTTTTTTTTAACAAAGATTGATGCACCAACGAAGAAGATCGAAAACATTAGGAAGATTAATATTTTTCGAATTTAAAATTTGATTGCTTGAGTTCTTTTTAATATTATTTTGAAACATAACATTAAGCTCCAAACTGTAGTCAGTTTTTCACATTTCCACAATTTGTGTTTGGCATAAATTTTGTTATTTTTTTTTTATTTCTTTTAGTTAATAAGCAACGTTAGATTCGAAATTTAGAAAGAGAAATTGATAATAATGATTTCCTTAAGATTCAGTCCTATTTTAATGCAAAAATTCTAATTAAAACTTCCTACGTTAACAATAACAACTTTTTTTAGTATCCAAATAGTCCAAATCCTAAGCAGTATCCAAACAGAATAATATAATTTCTGTAATTGTGGGTGTAGTGGCCGTGGAATTTCGCAAACAAAGATTAGAAGTTTACTGTACAAAGCACTGGCATCTCGAAGCAGAGATCGAATGGAAGGAAATCCTAGTGTGCCCAGGAATGAGGGTGAGGTCCTCGACATTCAACCAAAATTAAAAAGAGGGAGGAGTGTGAGAATTTTTTCTGGATAAGGAGGTGACAAACAAAACAATGACTGCAATCAAAAAAGTCTCAAATGCTGGATTTCTCTCTTTTTGAATGCAGTGAGGATTACAAGCTCCCCACCCTTAGTACTGCCATGAAGGAAAGCCTCATATAAGACGTAGTTCCAGCAACTTCAGATGACCGAAGAAAGGAACATGATTTAGTCGTCCGCTAGCATTTGAGCCAACCATAATTGACGATTGTTAGTGGAGTTTTGACTGTCGGATGCTGTATGCATGATAGATGCATAGATGGTCAATTTTATTTCAGTAATTTTAAGTATATTGAAGATAATAATGGTAATTTTTTTAGTCAGGTTACCATTAATGAAATAAAGCTCACCTGTTAGAACCATGAGTATATTTCTGTGTCAATATACCTGTATATATATCAAGTATGGGCATACATGAGGTCAACGAGAGCCACATTCTGGATTTTCATGTATATAAAGAGCCACACCATAGTCATGTTCCACAGTATTAAATACACAAATTCAAATTTAATTAGATTTCCACACAAATTTTAATTGCTATATAAAGTTTAAAAAAATATATATAAGAAAATTAAAAAATGAGAAAGAAAGCATAAATAATTTGTTCAAAATTTAATATTTTTTTAAATTGGGTATTTCTGTCAAGAGATATTGGGAGTCGCATTTGCCCACGTCTGATATATATTGTCATTTAGACATAAAATACAAGCAAACCAATCTTTTCTAAGTTATTTTATGCAGTGCATGATTAACACATCTTATTCATAGATAACGAGCATCCACAGATATTTCTCTTTAGTGTAAACTAATTTGTAAATATCCAAAGGTACAAGGCCTTCTGCAACAGTAAGCAAATGTCACAAAATCAATTATGAACCTAGAAATGTTTTTTTTTTTTTTTTGGATCTGAAGAAATGGGATAAACCTGTCAATTTGCTTAGACTTACATTTGCTTAGATTATACACACCATACTCAAAATTCATAACTACCCCTCCCAGCTGCTTCACAGCCGCCTCAATATCCTAGCACATAAACTCAACAAAAAACCCAACAATACTACCTCCAAACCCCCTGTCAAATACATCCCCTTCCCTTACTATCCTCCCCTCGAAAGAATTCCTCAACCAACACCAATATGCCCCTGCCTTCAAATCACACAACATTAACATAACACAAACAAAGAAACCTAACAACTCTTCCAACACAGTATACTGGATCCCATGTGGCCAATGCTCCTCTAGCTACGTGGACAAACATCCCGACCCCTATCCACACGCATCAAAGAACACAAACAGGCCTTTAAAAACACAGATCCCACAGGCTCATACACTGTTACTCACTTTAAAGAGACAGGACACACCCCCAACTTCTCAGCTGCTAAACCCCTTTCCCACCATAATAGACTATCCCACCGTCTCCTACCTGAATCTTTCTATATAATCCAGCTTAAAGCTTACAACCCAATAACTGGTGGGCAGAACGCCCTTCACTATTGCTAAACTTTCTTAATCCTCTCACTTCCCTCACTTTCAACATACCTTCCCTCATCATGTCGTCCTAAATGTTTGTCTGTATGTCCTATATGTTTGTGCCGACCCTGATGAAGGAATACGCACAGTATTCCGAAACTGTCGGATTATTACCATGTATAATTCTCTCAATTTTTTGTAAGTAAGTGCGTTTTACTTATTTCTATTTTTCTTTATTTTATTCCACGCATGTTAAGCCTACTTAGTATTACATTTGTCTCGTGCCTTCTCTTTCTAGCTGAGGTTCATCCCCAGCTCCTGCAACGTTGGCAGTTGACTTTTCCCTTGGTTTTCTACTTTATTGTAAGTTATATTTATCTTCTATCACTTTATTGTTACCCAGTTTCCACTTGTCCTGTTCTGTGTCATATACCCTGTTCTTCTTGGCAATTTAGCTTTCACAATCTGGACAAACTTTGTTCTATCATCAATTGGTAAAGTTTTCAGGTTCCTTTTTCCTTACTTACATGACCCCAAACTCTATATCCAATTTATAATCTTAGACACAGTAAAATATAAATTCAGAATAATTAGCAAGCAGTGAGTTATAATAGTGCAATATAATAATTTGCTTGTTGTAATTTTAGTTATTTCCTTCAGAAAGAACTTGGGAATTGTGAATATCTTTATTATAAATTAAGTTTATTATAACAAATAACACTATAATTTTTAATCTGTTTATTTTACAGAAACCCCATCAATGTAGTTATCTTTTGAAATGATGTTTCTGAAAGGTCCGAGATATTTATTACAGCGACTAAATAAGATTCAACGCCTGTTACTGCATAGTAAAGCACAGGATACCTACTTCATCACAACTCCAATTTTTTATGTGAATGCAGGTAAGAAATCGTGAAAGTTGATAGTAATTAATTTTGCTTATAATTTTTGAAAAATCGTGCTCAGTATCCTTGTTAGGTCTATGTTTACTTATTGTGAACAGCATTCATAAAAGCAGAATTACTAATTCAAAATGAATCATTAACAAATCAACAACAGACACACATACATAAAAATCTGTATTAAGTCTATTTAGAAGAAACCTAACATTGCAGTGTTATGATCATGTTAATATTTTATAGTATACAAAAATCTAGATTTACCAGTGATTGGTGTTGATGTTAACCTGTGATGGACTCTTGGCAGTAGCTTTATAGGGTAATATTTCATCCTGTTTCCTCTGAAGACTGAAAATTCTCTGAAGAAACATTTGTTTCTAAATTCTTGCCACTGCATCTGAATTGAAAATTAAAAATAATTAATCAGAATTTAATAATATTATTTATCCTAATAATTTATTCCAATTAATAGTTAGTAGATGTACACTTATTGCCAGAAAAATTGCCACACCCAGAGCAAATGATCTAGGAAAGACGAAACTTGATATGTGGACCATCACACATAGTTGTGCCATTGATTGCAGTTGAGCTGTGATTGTCTGCTGAGAACTATCATCAGGATCATTAGTATATCTACAGCTGTGGTCATGTAAACAGCTGTCATATGACTGGTGTGTCCTTTAAAATCAGTGTGGTTATGGAGTGCAGGTCTCTGAGTCTACAGCATGCCTCGATGATGCATTCCACAGTTTGAAACAACTAACTGAGTGTGAGAGAATTGGTATCATTGGCCTGCAGGAGCAATGCTCATCGTTCCATCAAATTAGCTGGACTTTTCCATCTGTACTGTATTGGGAGCAATGGAGACATGAGGGAACACATGTGTGCAGGGAAGGCACTGGGAGATTTGGCAGACAACCATAAGAGAGCATCATGTGCGAACTGATCCAAGGGTGTCCCTGTCATCCAGACACATGTAGCGGCTTTACTAGAAATCCCTCTTTCTATCTGCACAATGAGGCGACTTCCAGAATGAGACTTGCATTCTCAGTGTCCCTTAAGCTGTCTTCCATTAACACCCCACCATCTCCAGCTTTATTTGCAGTGGTGTAGTAGGTGGCATGGATGGCTATGGACTGAGAACGAATTGTATTTAGTAGCTAATCTAGGTTTTTGTCTGGACACGTATAACCACCTTACTTGAATATGGAGAAGCACTGGGCAGTGCACAAATCTGGACTTTATTGTTGAACAACACACCATATGATGTGGGGAGCCATCTCCTATGATTCTCAGTTTCCACGGGAGGGCTGTGAGGGGACGGGCAAACATTGTTTAAGGATATTTCTATGGGGTTTTTGAGATAGCTAGAGATTTTCGCGATCGATGTAGATTTGTAATGATCACATGGATTTTTTTATGAAGTGCAAAAGGTTTGAAGTGATAGGTGTGTAGAGAAAGGAGTGGGAAGTTAGGGATCTTGAGTTACAAAATTACAAATTTGAGTTTCAAAATTCAAGTTACAAAGTTCAAATATAACATTACTTTGTAATGATCACTTATCATGTGATTTTTGTACCAACTGGGAAAATTTTGAAGTGATCTCACAATTTCAGTTTCTTTTTTATCCACATCAGAACAACTTTTTTTTGTAACCCGTAAGAATGGGTACTCTGCTAGTAATAGTATAAAAGTGGATAGATAAGGTTGATTTTTTTTTTCAAAATGCTTTTTGATTGTAATGAAATATTGATGTATGAGAAAAATACATCATTAGTGTTATTGTTTTTTCTTATGTGCTATTGCTATTGATAACTTTTGGCACTTATATTTCAGCTCCGCATATTGGCCATTTGTATTCTGCATTGTTAGCAGATGCACAAAATAGATTTCAACGGTTACTTTGTAAAACAAATTGTATCTTAACAACAGGAACAGATGAACATGGATTAAAGGTTAGGTATAAAATCATGCTTAATCTAAATTGCAATAAAAAAAAAAGTAATAAATAGATTAGTCTATTATATCACTATGCTATGTTTTCAACAGAAATAATTGATTCCATTTTTTAAGTGCTTGACAGAATTCACTAATTGCTAAATTTCGCTCAAACAAATTATTTTCCTATTCCTTATGATTAGGGTTTAATGTTTGAATATTTTTATTCTTTCAATTAAAAATGATATTGTCATATTTCTGTTAGTGTTGCAAAAAAAAAAAGTACTAAAAAATATATATATATTTTTCTGAATATTTAGATACAACAAGCAGCAGCTGCAGAAAGACTTGATGTTACCCAATTTTGTAATAAAGTTTCTTCACAATTTAAGGTATGGTATTAAAAATGTTATTAAAAAACATATGAATTACATTGAAGTTGTAAGAGCAATATAACTTCTCTAGCATTATTTCCCATTGTATTGAATCAAAATTGAAGAAAAATTCAAACAGTACATTCAGTTACATTATCTAACAGTACATTCAGCCTTAGACTGACTTTCACAAGGTTTGAGAGCTCAAGAAAAAAAAGAAAAAACAGAACATCACTAGAATTTGTCATTTGGGCAAATTTACACCATGACAAAAAATCAAAGCAACATGAAGGAAGCATCCAATTTCAACAAAACTCCATAGACAACAATTTTCCCATTAAATAGGCAAATGAATAAAGTTTAGTGGTTTTAATGGTTTGGGAAGCATTTTCACAGCAGATCCCTTCTCATAGTGATCTGAAGAACTTTATATGTAAAGCTTTACAAGCAAGTGATCTTGCAACCTGTTGTTTTGCCCTTCATGTCATGCGTGTTTCCCAGCAGTACCCTCAAGCAATCAAACCCCTCCTTAGCCAGGCAGGTCCCCCCAGACTTGTTCCTCACCAAGCAAGTCTGGGACCTGCTAAAATGTCAACTGAATCCATAATTGAACATTCAGCACTTGGAGCAGCAGATGCACAAGCTTGGCATGATCTGCCACAAGACAACATCAGGGACTTTGTTTCGCCCCATATGGCGCACCATATATCAGCATGCATTGTAGCCAGAGGCAGTTTAACACAATGCTAATAATGTAACAACAATGCTGCTAATACAAATTGTCTTTTTACTGAAATTTGAATCCATTCCAATTCTCTTCATCCAAATGCACATTCCTTCATGGTATTTGAATTTTTTTGTCACAGTGTGCATTTGTTACAATCTCAGTGAATTTTAATTTTATTTTAACTACTTTGAAGTTATAGTACAACCTAGAATTTGTAGATAGTCAAATTTCATTAAAACAGCTATTCACTCCACTTTTCTGCAACTGCTGATGGTTTAATAGAACTCGTTAATCATAAGTTTTGATTAATTTTTATGAAAACTCACCAAAAAAAAAAAAAGAGTAAATATTGATTTTAAAAATATTACTTATTCATAGCAAAAATAGTCAGGTTCTGGAGTTTTTTTTTTGTTTTGTTTTTTTTAATCAGCATGTTCCTATGTTAACAACGAATTACAAGTATACACACAATTGTACAGTGTTCTTAATGAATTTGGAAGTGCATTCTCAAACTTTTTCTTATGAACTAAGTATTTTATTACTATCTGTTGTAAGTTTGTGTGTTACTACACAATTATACTGCTTTGGGGAAAAATGACAGAAAAGTTAACTATTTAGAATACTATTAATCCACAATAGAATTTCTTTCCTAATTTATAAACAAGTTTTACTTATCAACAATGTCAGGCTATAGAATTCGATCGAGTTTTTGAATTGGATAAATTTTAATATTAGCTTTCTTTTTTTTTTATTTCTCAATTGTTTCAACAACAAAAAAAAACCCTGCTAAAGTGTTTTTTGTTTTATTTTGTTTTTGTTTTTTTAAATTAAAATCAGATTGTATCAAGTTTATTAAGTATTAAAGATTTGGCAGAATTGATTGGTTGGAATTCAGAAATTTAGATCTAGAAATTGATTGATTATGAAAAAGAAACAATATTGTGGATTGAAAATATTTTATTCTTTACTTATTCATTAAGTAAATCTACCCAATGTAATGCTTTGTTACTGTTTGGGTTAAGCCTTTTGTACATTGAAATTCAAGAGTCTTACATCTTTTTCTTTCATCACAAAATAACATGAATGCAAAATTATACAAGTTTTAAACTTTTAAATCATTAAAAAAAGTTAGTTTCTCAACAAGATAGAAAGTTTCAAATTTGAACTACTTTTAACATGATTTGTTGTTTTTTTTTTTTTTGTTTTGTTTTTTCCACATCTACTTTTGATTATGTTGTTGGATTTATATCTTAATGTTATTTTAATATTATTTCTTATTGATTTTTTTTTTTAAATAATAGATGTAATGTGTATTTTTTTTCTCTCCTCAAAAGGAAGCATTTCTGCTGGCTAATATTGAATTCTCGGATTTTGTGAGAACCACTGAAGAAAGGCACAAGGCTGCAGTTCATCATTTTTGGGTATTTAAATAATTAATTTAGACTAATCAAAATTAAGGAATACTATAGAAAATTTTTGATCACATGAACTAGTAAATTTAAAAGAAATTAAAAAGCACAGATAATCCAAAACATTTCATACTTCACAATTTCCCATTTATTTATTTATTTATTTATTCATTCATTCATTCCTTCATTCATTGGAGAAATAGGCTATAAAATTTATTTTTGTTTGCTTCTTAGACGTCTCCTAATGATAATTGGACATTTTGTTTTCACATTTACAAGCACTTTCTAAACAAGATGGGTTCAAACCTGAGGATACATTTACAAATTACTTAAAAAGTATTTATTTAAAGTCACTTAAAAGTATCATATTTCAAATCAGAGATCAGTGAACTTAGGAATCGAAAACTTGGCAGCATTTCCATCATCATCAGAGAATCACAAGATCACAAGAGCTAAGTCAGTTGGACAAAGACTACAAACATTACACCATAAATCATACACATTCTGTAAAGTGTCATTTAAAAATTTAAAGATATGAACACATAAACTATCCATGGATTCTGCTGTCAGTGAAGAGACAGAAGTCAATGCCCTCCAAACAAAAACATGTATCTTACTTGAATGTCAGTGTCCATAGAGTGATTGATAACATTTAATTTTTGTCCATTTCTTTCTCTTGAAAGACCTCTTAGGAATTCTTATTAAATTTTTCTCTCTAATAATTATTTCCTTTTTATTTCTGTTTTCTTAAACTGACCCAGAAAAGTTCAATCCTGCCAAATTCCTTGTAGCTCCAATTCCTAATCAGCCTGAAGGATGCTCTTTTTGCTTAAGCTATTTTTCATTCTATTTCTAATAAATTTTGAGTAATCACTTTGCTTTTATCAATTTTAATCCTTACAATATTACCATTCTATCAAACAAACAAATTTATTTTAAATAATAAAATAATTTGTTCATTATCTTTTAACGCAAATTATATTTTGAAATCTTACAGCAACAGTTCGTATTCTTCCTTGAATTGGAGCATGCGCAGTAGAACAACCATATGAAATAACAGGACAAATCTTCACTGTATTGTATTTTCTATGATACATTTTTTTTTTATTCATGTTTCCGTAAATATTTATTAACATTGAGAAAGAATAATCTTTTAAATAGAGGTTAATTCTATCTCATCCTCTGCCACTTTGATAACCATATTGAACATCTTTACATCCTAAATTCAGTGCAAGTTCAAAATCATGAAGTTGCAAATCTTCTAAAGTCCTATTTCAGTTGGATGGATGGTTGTGGTTATAGGGAGGCTGAGAGAATGCCTGATATCAAATCATGCCCACTTGAATATCAAAAGAAATCGCATGAAATAATATTGTTTTTTCATTGCATAGATAGGTGAAATGCCTTACCGTGATTCAATAGGTGAACATGTAAGCGGGAGGTAAATAGAGAAAGAGGAAAAAAAAAAAAAAAAACAGAGGTTACATCAGTGGAAGGCTAAAAAAAAAAAAAGCAAAATGCTGGTCCCCATTTTAGCTTCACTGTAGAGTTGAGTAAAGTAGAAAACCGAAATATTAAGGAACCAAGAGATAGATAATTTGGTCGAACCGGGATTGCTGAGGAAAAGTATGCCGACCGAGACGACTGTTTGTAAACAAATTGGGGAAGAAGGGGATGGCTACAGACCCTCACGCAGCACCGAGGGATGCATTTAAAAGGGAGAGGTGAGTATAAGATAGGAAGAACTCAATAGCTTGAGGCAGATACCACACCCCAAAGTGCTGCTCTCTCTTAAGTTAACCTACAGCCAAGTTATGCTCCTTTAGTATTTAAATCCCAACAGACAAAATACTGAGAACTGGTTAGAATATATAGCCAGTATAGTCTGGGAAGCGAGAAGCATAGCACTGTTGACAGGATGGAATTGAAGAATGCACATAGATATAACAAATCCACAGTGAAAACAAATTATGATCTTTCACTTTGCAGGAGATAAGGAATTGAAGAATGCACATAGGTACAACAAATCCATGGTGAAACGAATTATTGCAGAGTCCCACTCTCAGAACAGACCTCAACAATTATCAACAGGGTCAGGCCGAACCAGGCTTCGATTGTTGGCCCAATGGCTGTCGTTTTTTTTTTTTTTTTTCCAATTGGAGCAGGCGCTCAAAGGGCAGCTAAATATTAAGCTAGATGTTCCCTAAACTCTATTTTTATTTGTTTCCACAAATCTGCATTGTCCCCTTGAACGTTACCAAGGAGAGCAGCAGGTGAGGAAATACATGGCTCCTGTCTATCTATGAGCACATCTGTTGACACTTGTCCACAGCTGAAAGACAGGGGAAACAAAGAGGTTTAGCTGTAAAAGAAAGCTAAGAGCAATAGTGGAAAGTAATAAAGCAAAAGGGAGGCCAAAATGGGAAGGAGAATGAGGATAAAAAGGATGCCATCTGAGAGTGTTTGGCGAGGGAGGATCCCAAAACACCTGAAAGACACTTGTTGAAGGGAACAAAAGGAGGGACACAATAAACTAAGGAATGCTTCGACCATATGTTTGGGAAAATAAATAAGATCTGTAAAAAATTCTTCTGAAGAACATTGCTGACAAAAAATGAAAAAATAAGGGGTAGAAAGGAATGGTGGATGTAGTGAACCCAGGATCATTATATAGATCATTTCACACTTTTGCTAGGAGTCAAAAACACTGAAGCCTGTCTTAATATTTTAAATAATTCTCTATAAATACAGTAGGGTTATAATGATTTTGTCTGTCAGTGTGCTAGGATTTCGAAAGTGATCTTTGTTTTAATAGGATAATGCCTCATAATTGCAAGTGCTATTACAAAATAGTTCACAGACATATATTTACAAAATTGCAATTTCAGGTGAAAAGTTATTAAAATTATTAAAATGCCTACAAGATGAATAGAAGCACTGCTTAGAGCTAGATTAACACATCGCAGTTTTAGGTACAGATGCTGTTTACATTGTGCAGATAGAATGATTGCAGCCTACTGTTTCCTGATAAAAAAACCTATGCAAAATCATAGAGTTTCGTTATATCGACCAAAGTGAAATAATACATTTGCGAAAAATGATATCTAGTATCATTACGAAACTAATGTGTGTGAGATTGGAATAAGCACACTAACAATAATTTCAGACTTTTCGTTATAAAAATCACATGGAAATTACTTTCTAGATCTCAAAGAAGTTTCTTTCATGGTAAAGCAAATGTTTCTTGTTGTAAAATGATATAGATACTTGAAAATAGGGTTAATGAACTCATCGTTCATAGAAAGCGCTGTATTTGAATATGAATCTGATCTGATAAATCCTATAAAAAAGTAAAAAAATAACTACTGCCACTGAATCAGTAAATAACAAATAATACTGTAATTAACTACTGTAAATACCTTTACTTATAAAGTAAATAATTGAATACAAGAATGTTGATAATGATTATTGAATGTGCATCAATATTG
Organism: Thereuonema tuberculata; assembly: GCA_023159025.1. Classification (NCBI taxonomy): domain Eukaryota; kingdom Metazoa; phylum Arthropoda; class Chilopoda; order Scutigeromorpha; family Scutigeridae; genus Thereuonema; species Thereuonema tuberculata. The sequence goes on along the minus strand of JAFIDM010003189.1, from coordinate 59,665,411 downwards.
CACCATTGTGAAGTCGAAATATTATAAAAAGCAAATCATCATAAAACAAGGAGCATCTGAATATCTATTAAAGATTATGATTGGAAACGTACAAAACAAATGTTCTTCTCGTGGGAAATCAGGAAGTTACTACAGTTTGTTTTTATTCTCAAACTAGCAGAAAGACCCGTTCTTCGCCCATAGTACAAAAAACAAATGTTCTGATGTGGATGATAAAGAAATCACTTCGAAACTTTCCTGGTTGGTACAAAAAAATAAACAAAAACTCAAAAGGTCTGATCTCATTACAAATCTATATCTATATCTATCCCAAAAAATCAATCGACACAGCTCAATTCCACCGTCAATTGCACTGAAACATAAGAAAAACAGTTAAAAAAACGAAATGAAAACATTGAAAAAAAAAAAAACTATACTCACAAAATGAATGCTATGGTAAATGACACAGCTCAATTCCAACGCAATGTCACACAAAATAATTAAATCAAAATGAAAATAAATCGAAATCTATGAAAATTCAATTTAATAATGCAATCGGAAACATTTAAAATGCTAAGTGACCGCAGCTGTCCGGCATGAGCAATGTTTATTATTGTGTATGTTGCTTCTATGTCCAACAGTTGGCACTGTTCTTAAAATAAAAGCATGTTTTTTCCTGTCATAGGTGTGACATCTATATAATAGGTATATAAAAACATGCGCATATTCGAATGCAACGTTGTGTCAAAATTTCAAAGCAATCGGTGAAGAACTTTCGGAGATTTAAGATTTTGAACTAACGAACATTTACATTTTTATTTATATAGATGTGTAAAAATAATAAATGGTTTTGGTTAAAAATAAAAAAAAAAATATATTGCTTTTGATTTGTTGTTAAGATCTGGTATAAAAGTAACGTATGTTTCCAATTGGTTATTGGGGTTCCACAAAGTCAGTTGTAGGTGAAGCTATTTAATTGTAAGGGAGGTGTGGTTAGTGTGTCTTGTTTTGGAGTATCTAGCCCTATTCATTGTATTATTAGTGTTATACTATAAATTTTTTCCTGATTTACAAAGTTAAATTCTAATTTTTTCTGATTTTCAGAATGTTTTACAAACCAAAGGCTTCATATATAAAGGTCAATATGCAGGATGGTATTGTACTGCAGATGAAGTATTTTTATCGGAAAAAGATATTTTAGAAGTAAAAGATTCAAATGGAAATCTTCAAAAGGTAACTGTTTTTAATTTTATAATTAAAAAATGGGAGGGAGGAAATCGCACACAAAGGACTCACACACACAATTCAATGATAGATTTATAGAAAATATACATTATTAGTATTTTATTATTGCACTGATTATGATAGGCCATCAAAGACATATGTATTCTGAAATTTTATGTGCATCGGTTTTCTTTCTAATATAACATTTTAGGCATATTTGTAAAAAAAATTTATGTAGTTAGCTTATTTAATGTTTTAGGTCATTAATTAGAATTTTAAATTAAAAACTAAAGTTTTGAATTTACATATGCTAATCTAATTATCCTTATTATCTGCCATTATCTTTGTTTTTTCATTTCATATTGTTTATTTATTTACTTTTTATTATAAACATTCCTTTTCAAAAATTAATGAAATAAAAAAAAAAAAACCTAAAAACTTATAACCTGCAAAACAGCTTTATCTGATCATAAATTTCGAATACTTTTCATGAAAATGATTTTTTTGTTTACTCGAAAATCTAAAGCTTAATTCAGATACACAGGATTAAAATTCGACTAATCTTGCAAACAATACGAGTAATTGTTCAATAGTAATTGTTTAATAACAAAAAAATTGTAATTGTATAAAATTGCTTCTATACTGATCGGTTACCAGCTGAGATTGAGGGTAATTTAAGGCTAATTGAATCATCAATAGATAATTTAAAATGGGCCTTTTCTTGTTCACTGTTTTTGATTTTTTAAAATTTCACCTCTTTCACCTCAAGAAATTATCTTGATGCCCATGTGTGAATTCCAAAAACAAAATTTAAAAAAAAATTCCTTTATAGGAGTCATGCAGTAGTTAATGTCAGAAATTATTCCTTTAGTTTTCCTTGCAAACAGTATTTCTTAACAGATTTCATATAGTCTGATCTGGATTACATAGGAAACTTTGGAGAGATGAGGAAAACACTTGGGTTAGTGAAATTTAAAAAAATGGAGATGGTGAAGAAAAGCTGTAAAAGACTTGTAATGTTATTTGTTGTAATGTTAATTGTTTCAACAATCCATGTAATACTGTTTTTCACTTAATTTTCCTTAGTTTGTTATTTAAATTCTTTTTTATTTCGTTACATTTTCATTGTAAACTTGAAGAAGAGGAGACGATTTCTCTTTGAAAATTTGCGTTTTAATAAATATATATATATATATTTTATTACATTTATTTATGTTGAGTATGTTGATGTAAAACACTTTCTCCACCCATTTACAAGCTCTATAAACATTAGTAAAAGAACAAAAATGTAGTGTCCCATTCATTGGAAAGCACAATGTTTAAATCAAAATAAAATTAAATGTAGATCAGTTTCTAGTGTGGCTGACAAAACTCCGAGTCAGGAAGTTGATGAATTAGTCATCATATCTACTAATATTGCTGGATTCTAAAACGGAGGCACAGCAGGTAATACTGTACTTCTCTAATATTGAATGAAACATTACCAGAACAAGTGTTTTTATAGTGTTGAGCACATCTCCTATGACAGCTGATCATTGAAATTTTTAAAAATGTGCAATAAGTTGATAAGTTAATCTATTGTAATCTCTTAGATAGTACACATTCCAGGGGTCACATTTTAGCAGGATAATTTCCATCCAAATACAATTCACATCTTTTAGGGATGTCTTCATGGTGTTGGCACACTTCTCTCACAAACTAGTTCACTTGATCTGTCTCCAGTCAAGCATGTGGACCTTTTAAATGTCAGTTAAGTGCCAGACCTTAGCCACCACAGAGCATTGTGGAAACTAGAAAATTATTGCAAAATGATATGGAAAGTACAACAGAACATAAGACATCTATACAAATGTACGTCTGCTTGACAAATTTCTGCTTGCATTACTGCCATGGGTAAATATATTGTATAATGATTTGTAAATCCAACTGTTTTGAAATAGACTGATCCTTTACAATGGCAACACAGTCACTTTATTATCCCTCCATTACCAGTATATGTGTAAAGCTTGGTTACAAAAGACCGCATTCTTTTAAGTATGTAGATGTTTTTGTTAAGAGTGTAACAAAACTGGATATATCTCAATATTTTTCTTATTTGTTTTTAGATTTCAGGTGAATCAGGTCATCCAGTCGAATGGACGGAAGAATCCAATTACATGTTTTCCCTTTCGAAATTTCAGGATGATATTCTTAATTGGTTAGCAAAAGGTAAAACTTTAGCAAATAATGTTAATTCGTTATTTAATACATTTCCTTTTCTCATTGCTTTCTTAGTTCATTAATTGTGGAAGTAAATAAAATTGCAATGTGTTTGGCTCCCCCCCCCCCCATTAACGTCATATATTCCCAGAGAATAATGTTCTGTAATATCATGAATATCATCTGCAGTTGTCATCTACACTAAAATCCTTAAATTGTTAGATTTAATGGAATGTAAAATAAGTTTTCTTTTTATTTCCTGTAAAGTTATCAATATGAAATTACTCATTAATAATTTTGTTAGCTAATTCTGAGCCCTCCAGAATATAGAAAATTTCAAATTTTTTTCAACATTTTTCAGAAACTAAATTGCAGTAAAATGATATAGGGAAGCTGAAGAAATTGTCAATAATATAAAACAACATGCAAAAATGGAAGTAATTAAGAATTAAATTAATTTTAAGAATTAAATGTTGAGTGACAGGTGGGGAAAAACTGCAAGAAGCGCTACTGTAATGTTAGAAGCGAAAAAAAAAAAAAGACGAAACATGTAAATAGTATAAAAATGCATGAATTAAAATATTGTAATCTTTTATTTATTAACTTTGCTATCAGTGAAGGCACATCTTATATAACGGGTATCAATATAAATATGTAATGATAGAATATAGAAGACCATATATAGATATTATAGAATATATAGATGTTATTAAAACTAACATTAACTTTTTTACATAAAGATCCAGTCGACAACTCCTTTTAATATCTTCTAACAATACAATATTTCCTTTCCTTAAACAGGAAACTTCATCAGATTCTGAGGACAGGAAAAAACTTTTCCTCTTCCTCTCTAGAATCCGTTAAAATTCCTATTTAAGGAAAGGAAATATTATATTTTTAAAAGATATTAAAAGGAGTGTGTCAACTGGATGTCTATGTAAAAATAGAAATATTATAGGAGTTATGAAATATCTTATAACATTAACTTTTTTTGTGATTTATCTAAGAGAAGCATATGATTAATGATGTCTTTCTATTGTTTATTCCTGTTGTAATCTATTCTACTGTGAATCTAATAGCCTTTTTTCTAAATACAGACATATCCTGGTATTATACATCTCGATAGAAGTGAATAACACCACTTGTCTTAAAGTGAAAATCATTGAATTATGAATCATTGCTATTTTTTTTTCACTTATTGATGCATAATGTATTCAGTTGTATATAAGTGCAATGAAAATCAATGATGTAAGACTCAGTCAGACTGCAAAGAGTTAAATTATTTTATATTTTAATCACAAGAAAAAAGAAAATGAAAGTTAACACTTTAACATTCGCTTAATCACAGAGCATAACACAATAGAGATGTAGCTCATACCATGTTTGCATGCAAACTGCTGCTATTAGGATGCCAAAGAAGTAACGTCATGTCATAAAAGTATCATTTGAGCAAATCTGCTGTCACAAAATCCAGGAGTATTACTAAGTAAGCTGCAAGATTTTAGTTCCCTTTTGTGGGGAGCACATCCACAATGAATACAAAGGTGACAAGAACGTATTTGATTCAGTTATTTATTTATTTATGGAAAATATTTCGTTAAAAACCTGTCTATAAAGGTATCACTTCAAATAATGCATTGAATTTAAGAACTGGAATTTCACCTAGTATTATAGAAAATTCTTATAGAAAAATTAAAAAAATTTGAATAAAATTTGCGAAATATCACGAATAAAGGATTTCTGAAAGTTAACGTGTAGTTATGGAGAATTTTCTTTAATGCATTGAATTATTTTGAAGAATATATTAATAATATATGGTTTTGAAGTGTGCACTACATATTGCATAGATTTAAATTGAAGGATTGGCAAATAATAAGCAAAAATATTTTTATTTTGTAAATAAATAAAATGCTGTAGATTAATGTTAGCAAGGTATTAACTCAGTGAAAAAAAAGTAAAGCTGTTTGATTAAGATTTTTTTTAAATAAATTCAAATGTACGAAATCAGATAGTTCTGTCAATAATGTAATGTTCTGTTCTATTAATCTGTGGCATGTAGATGCTTAAATTACTTTTTACGAAGAAAAATTTCTCAGTCTGATTTTTATTACTTATGACTATTATTTCATTTTTTGTAATATTATATTTTTATTGCTACTATTTTTAGAAAACATAGTAAAGCCTAAAAAATTTCATTTGATCCTTCAGCAAATGGTGAAAGAAGGTTTAAAGGATCTCTCTGTTTCCCGTTCTATTAGTCGTTTACAATGGGGAATTCCAGTTCCAAACGATTCGTCTCAAATTGTAAGTGAAAAAAACTTGGTTCCCTAAAATTAAACTTATTAAAGAAATACCACTAAGAAACTTAAAGCACTTCTTTTTTTATTGTAATTTAGAGATGTGTGCTAATTTTAAAAATAACTTATGAAATAATTTATACACTCATTAACAAAAAAACCGACTACCTAGAAGGAGTTGTCCAATGGAAACAAAAATTGGTGGAGAGGAAGATTATGTACAGAATAGTTTAATCATTTTCTTTCAGACAAATTGAATGATTTATTTCAGAGTTACAGAGTTACAAAGTAACAAGCTCAATAAGGTGTTGACCCACCTCTACCCTGAATGAAAGCTGCCACACGACGTGGCATAGAGTGATAAAGCTCCCTGATGGTCTCCTGCGGTATTTCTTGCCAAATTTGCTCCAATTGTCGGGCTAGGTCATCCACAGTCTCTGGTGGATGCAGTCGCCTTCCCATCATATCCCAGACATGCTCGATTGGAGAGAGATCTGGGGATCTGGCTGGCCAAGGAAGTGTTTCACAAGCTGCAAGACAGGTCATAGCTACATGTGCCGTATGTGGTCCGGCATTATCTTGCTGAAAAATAAGGCCAGGGTACTGCAAAAGGAAGGGTAGCAAAACAGGTCTCAGAATGTCGTCGACACTGTGCTGTAAGTGTGCCGCTAATGACGACCAAAGGGGTCCGGCTATCAAGGGAAATGGCACCCCAGACCATAACTCCTGGTGGAGGGCCTGTGTGGCGTGCAATAGTGAAAGCAGGATCGGCACGCTGCCCTGGGCGTCTCCAGACACGTCTGCGACGATCGTCAGGACACAGTTGGAAGCAGGATTCGTTGCTAAACACTACGTCCCCAGTCAGCATCATTCCAACCGGATCGAGCCAAGCACCACTGTAATCTGGCCCGACAGTGTGCAGACGTGAGTGGCAGGTGGTGAGGCGGTTGGTACGAGCGTAGATGTCGCTCTCTCAGCCTTCTGTGAATGGTCATGGTGGAACTCATGTGCGTATCGCACAACTGATGGTTGATAACGATGATTCAGGCGCTGTGACAGCTGATCTGACAATCTCTCTATCCTCCCGCTCTGCTGTGGCCCTAGGTCGACCGCTACCTTCATGACGCTGAAATCAGCCATTGTCCACCCATTCCTGCCAGCATCTTGTAATCGCCGCATCACTTCGACCCATATGACGAGAGATTCTCCAATTTGCCCAACCTGTCTCTTTCAATCCAAAGATACGACCTCTTTCAAACTCTGATAGTTGCACGTAATGAGCTCGAATCCTGCGGCGAGGCATTTTTTCAGTCGTTGAAAGGTATCCTAACTCGCAATGCAACAGAAATTTTGAACATCAGATTGAGAATCGCTTCTTATATACACCTGCTGAGTGCGCAGTTCCGATGCGTTGTAGCTCTCGCTATTCATTCATTGGACACCAAAGTTTAATCATTTGCATGGGCGGTCCCAATGTCTTCGCATCCGAAATTTCATTACAATCAGACAACTCCTTCTAGGGGTGTCGTTTTTTTGGGTAATGATGTATAGAGTTAATATATTAGAGTTTAAAAATAGAGAAGTAGAAAATTATAGAAAATAAAGAAGTCGACTTGAAAACGGTCCTTGTACAGAACTGAAACCGGTTGTATATTTTATTGTATTTTAAATATATGCTATTTTTACAACATAGTCTTGTGTGTGAGCTTCATTTACTTTGTTTCAGTTATGAAATTGTCACACATTAAATACTTTTTTGATAGAAATAGAATATGTCTTGGCATTTGTCTCTTTTCCATATGAGAAGTCTTCTATACGGAAAAAATTGTTTCAGAATTTGAGAATTTGACAAGTCCTTCAAAACATATTGCAAAATTGAATAAATAACTTCTGGAGCTCTCATTTATATTTTCACTTGAGTAAACTAGAAATAAATTTTAATAATGTTTCTTTATTTTCTTAAAAATCTGCATCCATGTATTTATGTAACATCAGAAAGCCTTATCTTTGTGCCATTCAAAACTATTAATTCATAAGCTGGCTAATGAAACTTTGCCGTTTTAATTGGTCAAACTAATGCTCAGTTCATTATATAAAAATTTAATGTGCCAAAAGATTTGTAAATTCTACATTATTCAGTGCTTAACGCCCTTCTGCAAAACAGAAAAAATCTCAGTATTTGAAATTACCAAATTTAACTGAACAAATATACCTTTCCTTAATTATGGCGGCCTCTAATTTATTCTTCATTCTCTTTGATATCATTCTTATTTCTTGATGGCCCATCTCATCCACTCAAGATTGAAAATCAGCAAATGCACAAGACCCAAGACAGTCATATAAGAGCTTTACAATATATATTTTGTAATATTATTTTGTTTTGTAGATTTACGTGTGGCTAGATGCTCTCGTTAACTATTTGACTGTCAGAGGCTATCCTAACCCAGAATTCTGTTGGCCAGCAGACTGTCATGTCATTGGCAAGGAGATACTGAAGTGAGTGGCATTGTTTGCATTTCTGCTGTTTTTCTTATCCTATTTTCATTATTTTTAATAATGCTTTAACTCCTATTCCATTACTTGAATAACAAAGTTCTGAATAAATTTGTGTTTTTAATTTCAAACCTAAGTATCTTAATACTGCTTTGGGATTGTCAGCATTCAGCAATTATCATTACACCCAACAATTTAAAAATTCTTTTTATTCCCTCACTTGTAATTTTAAATATTGAAATCTCTGGAAGATTATTGTAATATAGATAAAATTGTTGTAAGATCTTTTCAAGATTTGAAATTAAGATTTGGTTATCCTGTATTTGGTTATCCTAAGAAAAATATTTTGTTATCCTGTATTTTTATCTTTTCTTTTTTAGGTTTCATGGCATATATTGGCCTGCATTTCTTATGGCTGCTGGACTGGAGCCTCCTAAGTCAATCTTGTGTCATTCACATTGGACTGTGGATAATGAAAAAGTAAGTACTTTGCGCATATCTCTTCCACCAAATTCAGTGATAACATAAAAAATATTAAAAAAATAATGATAACATAAACACACTGGTCAAAAAATTACAAACATATATTCAGCGTTGTTTTCTTTCTCTGCATTCTCAGTTTTTTTCATTTTTTTTCCCATTGTTTGTTCAGTGTACTGCAATGCCTATCAGAATTCAAAAAGCTATAACTAAAAGTTTTTTACAGATTTTGAATAGTTATCATGTTGATAAGAATGCATTTTTCAGCTCAATTCATAATGTGAGACCTAAGTTTGGTGTTACTTGGTAATTTTTGTCTTTCTGTAACCATGGAACAAATCTCGCTGGATAGGAGATGTTTCCAGGGCTTTACTTCAGAATAGAAATGAAATCGACACAAATAAACAAATAAAAATATAAGATATTAGGAAATGTATATTATTGATGATTTAATTCTCCATCTGCATTAAATTTCCCAGTCATTAATCATTTTTATTAATATTTGTTAATAGTTATTCTACAAATCAGTTCCTAGAAATTTTTTTTTTCTTTCACAAAATTTAGTTTGCATAAGAAAGATTTTTGTGTAAGATTGCTGTGATAATTTTAACCGAACTGTGTTCAAAATATCCTTAATAGAAATCAGAATTATGATTGTAATCCTTTTTAAGTAGATCTCCTACAGTGGCGCACCAGGATTAAGGTTTGGGGGAGGCTAAGGATGTTGTAAAAAGTCCATTCAGACGTAGGCCTATTTAAAAATAAACTGTTTCAAAGATCACTTTCCAAAATAATAAGATACAGACACATCAGTGCTTTAATAATGATTTTCTTCTAGTTTTTAATTTTTTTTCTTGTCTATTTATTTATTTTTGGGTTCCGGGAGGGGGGAGGCATAAGCCCTTTAGTGCCCCCTGTGGATGCACCACTGGATTCCTACACAATTACTTATATTAATGATAAACAATAAATTCATAGAGACAAGCACTATGTGTATATTTTGAACAATCAAAACTTCTTTATTTGATAAGAATAAATTATTTAAAATATGTACAGTTGTTAACAAAATTAGCACAAATTTAATAAGCATAAAGCTTGTTCCCCAGTTGCAATTTGATGTTCGACATTAAAACATTGTAATAAATAGTAAAACAAAATCACACTTACAATAATAAAAATAAAACTTAAAAAAACAACAACAAATATTAGTATTCCCTTGAAATTAACTTTGTAAAAGGAAGCTTTATGAGCTGGATAGAAGTGATTGTTCTTTATTACAATGTATGAAATATTTTATATATTTTTTAGATGTCTAAAAGTAAAGGAAACAGTGTTAATGCCCAAACTGGAATGATGCAATATTCGTCCGATGGTTTACGTTACTTCCTGTTGAGAGAAGGAGTTCCTCATGGTGATGGAAGTAAGTAATTTCTCTCAATCTACTTCCTTTATTAAATGTTCAGGAATTCCTATCATACTTAGAAAGTCAGGGATTTCAATAAAGACTGACAGAAATGATATTGGAGGAAATTACTTTTGTCAGCCAATACCCCTTGAAAATCTAACAAATTGGGGGAATAAAAAAACCTTTAAGGGTCGACTCAAGCAGTTCAGGTGACTGCAAATCTTTTATTTATTTTATATATTTCTTTTACCAATGCACCTAAAATCCTGAAAATATGAACTTCTAAAGCATATGGGATTTATATTTTCTTGTTTTTAATTTTCATAATATTCTGTGATTAAATTAATCAAATCAGTCAAATTTTTGGGTTTTTTTCGAGATATTATTAAGTACAGTAGACTCCCGATTATCCGTGGAGTTGGGTGGCGCGGCAACCACGGATAAGCGAATTCCGCAGATAATCCGAAATAGGACGAAAAAAGACGAAAATCAACACAAAAATGCTTTTAACATGTTTTATTTACATTAAAGTGGCAGCACAACATTATAAACAATTACTTTATTTTAATTTACTTTAATTTCTTACTTTTTAACAAAAAAAATCAGTTAATAGTCTTTGTTTTTTTGTGTCGAAACACGAAAAACCTCTACTTGGAAGTCGCTAAATGTGCCTCTTTTATTGTTTACCTTATTCTAGTATTAAAATTTTTTTGTTAATTCCGTAATTTCTTGTACAGTAAAAAAAAAACGGTTTCCAGAGAGGTCCGCGGATAATCGAGAGTTTACTGTATTTTCAACTTAAAAAACTTGATGAAAACCTGAAATGATAAAAGATTCAAAAAATAATTATTTGTATTTAAAATATTTATTATTAGTGCAATAGTTATTTTTTTAAAAAAATAAAAATTATATTTTTATAATATTGTTTGAGATTAAATTATTTTTTTTAACATGTTATCAAGTAATCATAATAGAAAACGTTTTCATTAAAGGCTTTCAAAATATCCTGCAAATTCATTTGATGCTGTTTGTTTCCAAAAATAAATTTGTTTTGAAGCATTTTTTATAGAAACAGATTTCTGTTAATAATAGTAAAATCGTATTTCTTTAAAAAAATGCTTCAAAACAAAATTATTTTTGGAAATGAACAGCATCAAATGAATTTGCATGATATTTAGAAAGCCTTTAATGAAAACGTTTTTATTATGATTATTTGATAGCACTTTTAAAAAAATAATTTAATCTCAAACAATTTAAAAAAACAAAACAAATTAACTATTGGCACTAATAATAAATATTTTAAATACAAATCATTATTTTTTCATTATTAATTTTTTTTATCATTTCAGGTTTTCATCAGTTGAAAATACCAAGTAATATCTCGGAATAAAAAAAATTGACTGTTTTTGAATTTTAATTTAATTAATTACAGAATCTTTTGAAAATTAAGAAAGAAAATATAAATCCCAAATGCTTCACAAGTTCATATTTAAATTTCAGAATTTTAGATGCATTGGTAAAATAAATAAAAGGTTTGCAGTCACCTGAATTGCTTGAGTCAGAACCTTATGTGTTAACAAAAATGTGTTCATTAAAAATTTGTAAAAGATAAAAAAAAAACAATTTTTCTGAAATAAAAATACTTCATTTTTGTTGTTTTAATGCCCTAGAGTCATCTTTTCCTGTTGTTTCGTGTTTTTCACTTCAGTATTTCTTGGGATTATCTTCATTTAAGAATGGGATTGGGTTATGATGTGATTCTTAACCTATTGGTAGCTCCGAGGGAGGTGTTGATTACATGAATTAATATTTGAGTTCCTTCCATATAGAAGGTAATTCAAATTAAAGTATCCCTACACAGAGCATTCTGGAGAGAGAACCAATGGGTGAAGCAATGTCGGACTTGGACTGTATACATTCCAGATCATGGAGAAAAATTTCTGCAATAAAAAAAAATAAGTTTTAAAAATGACCAACAGAAAGAAGGGAAGTATGGCATTGCGAGTGATACCAGTTGTTGAAATTTGCGTAGCATGTACATCATAAGGCGTCAAATCAGATGTAACTGAAGTGTGAGGCTTTTGGAGACATTCTTTGATGAGTACGATGATTCTTAAGTTGCTGAAACATGCCTTACTTTTAAAAGTATTCTATCAGAACGGTGAAAATTCTGCTGCAGTACTTCGTGAGTACATATTCCACAAATCATTGCTGAAAGATCCATGAGTGCATTGCGCACATGATTCATAAATTTCAAGAGACAGATTGCTTCACAGTCCAAGCAACAAGAGGATGGATATTTCAAGTGGCTGAAGACATTGCAACGGCAGTCGTTGAGCAATCCCATGAGAATGTTGGAGATAAGTGTACTGCTTGTGACATAGCAAGATCTACCATGCACAACAGTATGGAGATATTTGCACAAAGCATTGCATAACTATCTCTAAAAGCTCAGCCACCTCCAAGAGCTACAACCAGGCGATAGCGACATCTGAGAAACATTAGATTCCTGGAATGCATGCAGGTGGATGAGGATTGGCCCTGGAACATCCTGTGGAGTGATGAATCTCATTTTCATTTGTGGAACAGTGAACATGCAAAACGGCAGAGGATTCTCTGTAGCCCAGGTGCAGCAGCACCTACAGAGAATCCTCGTCAGTTTCAACAGATTCCCTTGCATTCACCGAAGGTAACAGTATGAATAGGTTTACAGTCACATTTCTGATCTATCCGTTTTTCTTCAAGGAATTCCAGACCTGTGACCTGCACAGTAATCACAACTCGTTATTGGGAATGTTACACAGTTTTGTCATTCTGCCCCTTCAGCAAAGAGGCTACTCAACATTTATGCAAGATCGAGCACCTCCCCACATAGGATGTCATGTTCAACAGTTGTTGCAACAACAATTCACGGAGGATGGAATCATCAGTCATGCATTCCAAACAAGATGGCCACCACATTCACCAAACCAATAACCCTTGGGATTTTTGGCTTTAGGGTTAGCTCAGAAGCAAGGTTTAAAGGGGCAATGTTCTTCACCTGGCAGATTTGAGGACAGAATCATACTGAACACATGAAATATCTGTACAGATCAATTGTATTCTGCTGTCGAACGTGTCACTTGGTATCAGCTTTTGGTCCTGCAGAACAGCCAACACATTGGAAATGTCTATGACTATCCTTCATAGCTCTCTGTGCTATTAACCACTTTTGCATAATGTATGGAATGAATGAATAAAAATCACAGTGGTTCCTTTCTCGTTCACTACCATCCAGTTGATCCTACTGTAATTGATACCCTCAGACAGCACCGTATTTTCCCATATAAAGGTCATTGCTTTTAACTAATTTTTTTTTATTGCAGAAATCTTTTCTGCATGATCTGGAATGTATACAGTTCAAGTTTGGCATTTCGCCCACAGGTTCTCTCTCCAGTGCTCTGCTTAGAAATATTTTAATTTGAATCACCTTGTATTTACCTGTATAAACTTTAAAGGTAGGTCAGGAATTCAAAAACAAACCGTATTCATAATGGAACGTATGTCCCCAAATGCCACCCGAATGTGCTAGACGGACCTGAATATGCTGTTTGGCAGCAGATTAGTTGGGCAGTTTGAGTTGTCCTGCATTGATTTCTTCCTCTGGAGTTAGCTCAAAAGCATCATCTACAAGACCCCCATTGCCTCTGACACTGACCTCATCGCAAGAGTCACTGTGGCAGCTGGATGTGTCTGTGAAACGGCCTCGCATTTTGCATATGTTCAGCAATTCATGCGTTGACGTTGTGAGGTGTGTATTATTGTTGGTGGAAGGAACTTTGAGCACCTACTGTGAACCTGTAAGTGTACACCTTACTGTCATATTCTAAATATAAAGCTAATAAACATGATGTCTACCTTACTTGTTGTCTTTTATTTCTGAACCTTCCTGTATCTTCTATATTCAGGGGCATTTGCAGACATATGTTCCACTATAAATAAAGTTGGTTTTTATATTCCTGATCTATCTTTAAAAGCTTGTACAGGGAATTTTGAATCAGTTATATATATATATATATATATAGAGAGAGAATGAAATTCAAAAGGTGTATCAAAAATTTGGCCATAGGTAAAACAAAGTTCAAATAAATAAGGGTCCAGAAATGAATAGTTTCATAAAAAATGTATGTTTTATTATTCATTATGTGGTTGTTTTGTTTTTATTTTTAATGGCACATTATGATACGATAAAACGTATTTCAAATATTCATAAAGTAAAACACAGATATGCAAAATAGGTAAAGAATGAATTAATAAACAGTGTTAAAAAAAAACATAATTAGATGTGAATCAGGTATGGTTAATGTCTGGGCATGAATTGTAGGAGACCATTTTTTTCTTTTGAACAGACTAACAAGGGAATCATACTGTTATTTCTTACAAAATGATCTTCTTCACCTACTTGAGAATATTCCGCTTCATTTGCAAATAACATGGTACATGCACAATGGTGCATCAGCACATTTTCATCAAATTGTAAAGTGCCATTTAAATGACCAATTTGGTGACAAATGGATCACTCCTGGTGGCCCCCATCAATGGCCTCCATGCTCACCTGATCGTAATCCTCTCGATTTCTGTATTTGGGGATATTTAAAAGTATTAGTTAATTCCAGTCCAATCAACAGTCAGGATGAGTTGTGAGAATGAATAACCAATTGCTTTCTGGAAATATGGTAAATTCCCGCGATTTGTGAAAGAATTCATATATCAATGAAAAGGTGAGCAGATGCAGGCATGTAAGCCAACAAACGACATTTTGAACATTTATTATGAGGAAATAAAAGTCGTTTCCATGATTTGTTTTGACTTCTTATAATCATACAAATGAATAATGAACACTATTCATTTCCATACCCATGTTTATTTGAATTTTTTATTTGTTTTACTGAGTAGAACTTACTGCCAAATTTTTGACACACCTTTTGGAATCATCCTTTGTAAAATATATATATATATATATATATACAGTGGAACCTCTCATAACGAGTAATTCGCATAACGAGCAAAAAAAAATGTGAAAAAATTGCTCCCTTAACGAGCGACATTTCGCATAACGAGTGATGCAGAAAGGGGAAGTCCCATCTTCACATCACTCACTTGTGAGCCGGGACTTCCGGGCATGTGCATCAGTCTGTGTTTAGCACTCGTTCCGCTAGCACGTTAGTGTTGTAGTGATCACACATTTTTCCAAACTTGTGTTCAGACATTATTTGTAATTTTTTTGTGAAAAGTTTAATAACCCTTGCAAAGATGTCCCCGAAGAAAAAGCCACAAGAAGACAGCCTTAAGAGACTAAAAGTAACTGTCGAAATGAAACGTAAAATCATTGAAAAGCAAGAACGAGGTGTGAGCGTGGCTGATCTAGCACGCACATACAATCGGTCTACATCAACGATTTGCACTATCCTCAAGAACAAGGACAAAATTAAGAAGATAGATGCTTCAAAGGGATTGTCAAGAATGTCTACGAAACGGTTACAAATTTATTCAATGATAATGATGTGTAACATTTTCACCAAATTTTGAAGCGTCGGCAAAAACAAATGTCTCTAGACAGCTTTCTAGTAAAAAAGAATTAATTATTTCTCATAAATTCATAAATAATAAAGTAGTTATTTCGATTTTTTTATTGTTTTTTTGCAAATTGAAATTGCATTCCAGGTTGTTACGCTCCTTAACAATTTATAAGTACAGTAATTTTATTTAAATAAATGTTAAAAATAAAAAAATTGAGTATTTTTTTTGGCATGGAACGCATTATCGTATTTTACATTGATTTATATGGGAAAAATTGTTTCGCTTAACGAGTGTTTCACATAACGAGTAAGATTCTGGAACGAATTATGCTCGTTATGAGAGGTTCCAGTGTATAATATACTTTTATTTATTTATTTTTTTTGTAAATGATGCACTTACTGATTACTAAAGAACTTCTTTTTATCATCATTATTATTATTTTGTAGATGTGAATTTCCGAACAAAAAAAAGTAATACAGAGTACCATACAACCATGTATCTTATAACAAGATAATATGAAAAATATCCAAATGCAAATCAGAAATACGAAGAAGGATCTTAAATAAAGATGGCTCTAGCTTTTACGTATTTTTTTTATTTCAGAAGAATTTAAAAAAAAAAAAAAAAAAAAAAATCTTTTTGTGTTTTTTTTTTTTTTTTTGCAATTTAAATATTACATATTAAGTGCCGTAGCTGAACAATTAATAAAATTAATCCAGCCAAAAGGAAGCAAACATTTCAGTTGCTGCACACCTAGACCTGTTTTTGCTGTGCTTACTTTCACTTTGTCTATCCATTGTTTATCTATTATAGTGATCTTTCCTGCTGTTTGTTCTTTGACATGTAATTGGCAAGTGTATGTAGTCTTTGAACAGCTGATTGTGGCAGTTGAGCAAGGATGCTAGCGAGCATGAAACAACAGTTCCATTAACAATAGTTCATATTATGCATTTGAAACAGACCTTTCATCAGTTCTGTTTAAGTAAGAATCTTATATCAATCTTGCAAATCTATTTTAAGTTCTGGGTTAAATTTAAAAATAAAACATCTATTGATAACTTTTTTTTATGATTGTTGTATTATATTTTCTATTTCCTTATTATTATTATTATTATTATATCGAAAAAGTTTCAAACCATGGGTTTCCCCAGCTAAGACAATATGGCGGGTCAAGGACCAAAACACATATTGCCAAGTGTACATAAAAAAAAAAAAGAGTTGGAAGAATAGTTAGGGATGGGTGCTTGTGTCCATAAATTTCCGAACTACGCGTGTTGTGTTGAGTACCACAGCCTTGTGGAGTTGTGCTTAAGTGTTTTTATGAAATCCTAGTGTGCTGAGGCTGTGGTGCAATGTGTGAGGCACCAGACCAGTAGCGGACAGGGTGATGGGTAAAACACATATTCGGTCCTGCCTCCACTGCTTCTGGTTATTATTATTATTATTATTATTATTATTATTCCATATATAGTAAATGTAGTGTGGTTTGTCTGTCCTTGTAAATGACAATGAAACTAATGACACTAATGATAGTGCCTAGAGCACTACTTTTGCAAAAGGGAAATGTACAAAAATATTAATTATAAATATTAATTCCCACTAGATCAATAAGGAATTAATTTGATAATGAATAAATCTAATTTGTTTCGTTGCTCAAATGAATATTATCAATTTTTGGAGTGTAAGACTAATTTACCTAGCATACTATCAAAATAAAATAACTGACCAAAATAACTTAACTTTTTAATTAAAAGTACATTAAGAGCTAACTTGCTATTACTCATTAATTTTTACAGTTTATTGTTGCCCAGAATAGAAAATAAAATGTATGACGTTTAAAATATTAAAAGATATGAAGTAGAGTTGTTGTTTTTTGTTTTGTTTTATTGGAAGATTGTTAGTTTGTGTTATTGTTGTCAAATGAACTGCAATGTCGGTTTATAAAAAAAAAAAAAAAAAAAAAAAAATCACTGGAATACATCTCATCAAGTCACATTATTAATAGAACATATTATCATATGCTATAACTATAATTGGAGAAAAATATATAAATAAAGCTTAAATCCCCCTCTCCTCACATTTATTGAAGGATTTTATTATATCAGAAATATGTATCCTCTTCTATAATTGTTGATATAACTGAAATATTTTTATTATTGAATGAAACTTGTCAATAAAGTCATAACAACAAGAGTGCTTTACAAAAACGCTTCATAAATGTATGAGGTTCATTTTGAATTTATTATCACATTCCAATTTATAAATCTCGCATCTGATAATACAAAATAAACACTAGAATCAGCTAATGATAATAATGTAACTGTTTCATTAATCTCTTTGATTAATGATTGGCTGTTATCCTGTATCCTATTTTTATCAAGTTTTGCTAAGGATAAAAACATTTAAGTTTTATATGCATTTATAATAGCATTTACAAGCATTTATAAGTGTTTATTAATTGATCAGTAAAGGGATCTTTGATCAAATAATTATTTACTAATAAAGATTTTTTTTCTTTTTTTTTGTTAAAGTTTCAGTTGTGGAAAAGGGAATCTTTTTTTTGCAGTTTGTAAATCTAAAAAGGTTTTTCTTCTTCTGCATTCTAAAAATGTATTCTGTTTTTGTTATATTTTTATCGTTAGTTTGTTTACTCTTTGTGAGCGTATCAAAATAATCAACTGGAATCAGTTTGTAAGAATCAAAGTTCAATTGTATTTTTATAAAAGATAAGGGTTTCTCTTAACTTTAAGATAGGAAAATCTAACTTTATCTCCTGCAGATATCCGAAGGAAAAAAATGAATCAGTCATTTTTAAGGTTTTTATCTCATGATAAATACTTGTGTGTATAACCGAGTTACATAGTTACTTATCTATTTAGAATTTTTATTTGTTGTTTTTTTTTTTTTTTTTAATTTCAAATATTTGTCAAATAAAGAAGTTTTCCTGAAATTTTAACCATTTTTTTTAATGACTTAAGGTTAGTTTTGCTTAAATTTGTCTTATATTGAAATAAAATTAAGATTTTGAATCAATGTCAGAAACAAAATCCAGTCGAAATAGAAATTGCAGTATTTATTCTTAATGCAGCCAACATGTTTAGTATGATATTACAACTTTTGCATCATATTACATACATTTTCAAGGCTTAACATTAAAGATAAAAAAACTCAACAATAGTTCAAGATGTTGTAATGCTAAATAATATATTACACTAGTCGGGTACCTTCGCTTCACTCCGGAACCCTTGCATACATAGCATAAAAAAGAAAAAAAAACCTATTTATTTAAAAAATTGTGGCCTTTTCCGGATAACTCAGATGTATTGCGCCACACACCTACATATCGATAAAGCAACTTTAAAGCGAAAATATAAATCCTCTTTATTCCCTATCCCGTGGGAATTTCAAAAAATCCGGCCTTATTCCTTGTCTACATCATAAAGGGAACCTCTGTGCAACATTTCAGCTTTCTAGGTCCAAGGGTTTGGGTGGCGTTGATGAGTCAGGACTTTTCTTTTTATATAAGTAGATTATACATATTAAGCCTTGATAATGTATGTAATATCATATGAAACATGTTGGCTGTATTAAGAATAAACACTGCAATTTCTACTTCAACTGAATTTTGTTTCTGACATTGATATATTTTAACAGGCTTTGTTCTGATAAATATTTAAGATTTTGGATGTTTATATTTAAAGATTGAGTTTTCTAGTGAGCAAACAAAATAGTAGTCTAGAAGAAGAAAGGGCTACTTTCCTGATTTCTTCATTTTATTCAATGATATTTATTTCATTGTTGTGTTAGGTTGTACTGTGTTTACATTTTCTATCACCTAGTAATACTGTAATAAATTCTAATTAAACTGTTTATAGTTCTCAAATATATAATTTCTTGAAGTTTCAGGAGATTTTAAAAGTTATAGGGTAAATTGCCGCAGAATTTTCCATAAAATGCATGTTTTGAAGCTGAATTATAAAAAAAAAGGAAAATTGATAATTTTTCTATCTTCAACTTTGACTTATTCATCTACAGGCTACGTTTTATACTACTTTTTTTTATAAATAGCACACTTTATCTTTTATATATAATACCATCCTGAAACAGCCTAATTGTTAATAAATATAAAATGTTTAATTACCAATGCTGAGTCGTCATTCTAGGTCGTCATTCTCTTTTATACTTTTCCATTCTCAAATCCTCAAAACTTCTGTGCTCTGAAGTCTTGAGCAAGATTTAAACCCATTAGCAAGGCTTCCAGAAGCCATTCCTAGCTTGATCTGATATACAGTTATGTGTTTGACACTTCTAATTAAACTGAGTCATTGTAAATTTTACTGTGATAATAAGTTTAACTTGTTAAACTGAATTTGCTATAATTTTGCTGTAATTATTTTTACAGATTTTAGTGAAAAGAAATTGGTGCGAATTGTGAATGCTGAATTGGGTGATACCTTAGGAAATTTATTAAACAGAATTATGGCCCCAACCCTTAATCGTCATCAGGCTTATCCTCCTATTCATCAAGAGATGATTCAGAGATTAAATTCTGACACAGCTGACTTTATTAAAAATGTTCAACATTTGCCAGGTATTAATTTTTGAATATTTTATAACAATATTTTTTTTTTTAAATTTAAGACATTTACTTTTTAACCAGAATTATAATTATAACATAATTTCATTCCTTTTATTTTAGGAGGATGCTTTTTCTATTGTTTTTATTTTGTATTCTTATTGTTATAGAAAATAGAAAACATCACTACATATATATAAATGCAAAAACCCTCACTCGTATCTAATTCTCCTACTTCTCAAATAGCCAAGAACCTGAAATTTGACAGAAAGCTTCCTTAGGTTGTACTTGGAAAAAGTAAGCTATTGAGATTTCGATTAACCATTCCTAAAGGGTTGAAAAGGGCTGAAATCCATTAAATAGTGCCACATATGCATATGGTAGCAACAATTGGAATTAAAAAAAAATTGTTGTGCATAATAGCGCCGCATAGCAACCTGGTGGCAACAATGGGAAATAAACTATTGCTGTACATAATAACACCACATAGCCACCTGGTGGCAACAGTGGAAACTAAACTATTGCTGTGCATAATAGTAACCTGGTGGCAAAAATTAGAACTAAAATATTTTTTGTGCAGGATTCTCTTCCACATCCTGTCCTGTTCTTTGTGAAAATCGAAACAATATGTATTAGGTGAAGTTTTTAGATTTTGATATTTGGATCCTAATAGATGTAATGGGGAAGGCCACGGGAAACCACCCCAGTATCTTTCCCTTGAATTTCTAGGGAGTCTGCTAGGGGTTCGCCATCTTGGGAACACTAGCGCTCCCTGGAACACGGAGGCTTCGGCTACGAAGCTCGCACTTCGGTGCGTACCGGCAATACAAATAGATGTAAACAGGTGGAGGGAATCTTTCTTGAAGGATTTGCTTATCTCCAAAATCACTAGAACAAACACGAAAGTTGCCATGAGTGTTTTGTGTCAAAATTGAAAAGATGCCATTTTGATATCGAGCCCTAAGGGGTGTAAAACAGGGAGGGGGTAGTGAGGAGATTGAAGGATACGTCTATAGGGTTTTCGAGACAGATATAGGTTTGTAATGTTCACGTGATTGTTTACGAACTGGGGAAGATTTGATGTCATAAAGTTGTGAAAGGGGTGAGAAAATTCTCCGATCTCAATATTAATTTCATATCTAGGGATCTTGAGTTACAAATATTCGAATATAACATTACTTTGTACCTATCACATGATTTTTAATCCAAGTGGCAAAGTTTCGAAGTGATTTCACAATTTCAATTTCTTTCTCATCTATATCAGGACTTTTTTTTTAGTAACACATTCAAAGAATGGGTATTTCAGTTAGTTATTTATAAAATTACATGATAGCATTAGTAGCATGCATTGCAATTACTTGCAATTTGAGCCAACTTATCTTGATAATAGAGAAATAGTTCTGAAGGTGGCATCATAATTTTGAAAGTATTTTTTTCCTTTCAGTAAAATAATAGAACAATGTGAATGCTTCCTTTGGCATTATTGTAATTCAATAATTTCTTCAATAAATAGGCTAGGTATTTGGTTGTTGTTCATCTTACTGTGGTTAATGACAGAGATATTGAACAGTTTGCTTATTCACGACAGAATCCTTAATATAATCAGTACATTTCAAATTGTGGACCTGGTAGCCGAGTGCTGGCCGAGGTGCTGGCCGAGGGTTGGAGATGGCGGATTCGATCCCTGCCTCAGCGGAGGGTGGGGATTTTTCCACACTACATTCTCCTCCAAACGGGTCCCAGGATATATCCAGCCCTCTGTTGAATGGGTACATGGTTTATTTCCCGGGAGTTACAGATGGGCAGGTGTCTGGCTGACCACCCGACCTCAACCTAGTCCCGTAGGTCATGAAGCGCCAGGCGGGAGATTCTCATTATATCTCCTAAGATAATGATTTTCAGAATTAGCTGATAAATATCTTAAATTAAAATAAGCATGTGAAAATCTGCCATTTAACATGCACTACGGAAATTGCCTGTTGCTATCGCTCAAAGTAAGAGGTAATGTACCACTAGTTCAGAAACGTGTCTTTTATAATATTCCTCTTTCCATTTCCATTAATATAATCATCAGTACGTATAGAGTGATGAGGCGACCTCACCTCCTGCCACCACCACCCCCCACCCCCATCTAAAATTTCAAAATGTGAGAATAGATGATTCTAAGGAGTTGTTTTAGGAGAATTGAGATTGAAATTTAGATATATTTGGTAATAAGACTAATATTATCAATGTATAGTCATATAGGATATCAATAAGTCATAAAGATAGATAAATTACATATGAATAATGATGATGTGAAATCTGCAAAAGCAACTGTTCTCAATGCTCAAGAACTTTTGATATTATTCTTTTTCCAGGGAACTGAAGTTTAAACAAGTTCAGGTTTTTGACTAAAGCACTAGAATTAGTTCATCATATTTTCAGGAACACTTCAAGTTGACTACCGTTTGTTATAACTTGATGTGACTGTTGTCTTTCTGATTTCAGACCAATAGGTCTTCTTTATATTTGTCAAAAGGAAGCAACAGTTTGTGATTATTTCATCTCTTGTGTTATCATTTGATCCTTAAAAGACTGTTGAGATATCTAGCAATCAGCTGCTTCAGAGACCTGTAACACTGCAAGTTTGAATTTAGCATTGTTCTACTAGAATCCCTCAGTTTCCTTAAAAAGTCGGGTAAAATGTTGTAAATCATTCTATATGTATTTGTATAGTACAATAAATTATCCTCTTAAATAGTCAGATAGCAAAGTTCAAAAAAAAAAAAAAAAAAAACTTCAAAATTTTAAATAACCTGTGAAACAAAATGCAAGATTTTGGCAGTTTTGTTGTATGATACCAGCAGAAGGGTAAAAGGAAAAAAATTCTCATATTAACATTAAGTTTTATCATTTATATTTTAACATTCCTTATCTTTATCTACCTACTATTTTTAAAGTGCCATATTCTCAGAAATCTATTTATTCATAATCTCTGTTAAAAAATGAAATGATGAAAGATTTATATTCCAAAAATATAGATGGAACAGAATGAATAGTTTGGAAGATAATTTTTGATTAAGATACTTCTTTAATAAAGATTTGGTTTATTTGGATACTGCTATATTTTTTTCTTCATATTGGTATATTTATTATCTTATATTGAGTTAAAGAGATGTGTCAGTTAAATATTAATTAAAATGGCAATAAAATACGAAAAAGTGATTGCAACTGAAAGAGAAAGAACTGAAAGAAATATTTGTTGTAATAACGCTTATATATTTATGAGTTTTATCAGTATTAAATATTTCAAAATTAACTATTCTGTGATGATTAAATTTATTGCAAACTACAGTATTTACATAATAACAAAAAATTGCCCCTCCCCCTTCTAATTAGGTCATAAAAAAATAGATAAAATTTCCCATTAGTCAGCACCTATTAAATAGTTTGACAGGTGCCTCTCTCTGACGGCAGAAATTAGAATTATTTGTAAAATAATTTTATCTATAACTCACTTATCGTATTAGACATTATTTCTTGTTTCTTCTTAATTCATAATAACAAAATTAAAAAGATCAACAAGCACCAGTTGACCACAATTTTTTTTTTTTTTTTTTCCGTTACAACTTTTTTAGCCCTATCCATATTTATAAGCAATCTTTTTATTTCTTATTAACCATTAAATTGATTCGGAGATTCATTTATTTTTATCCCTGCATTTGAATCGTTTGCAGGAATAAAATAAAACAAATTTTGAAAGATTTTAATTTGCATTCGACTACTTTCTTGTCCTCTTAGATCATACCAAGCTTTAAAGATTTTGATGAAATTTGGCATAAAGAAGACACTAAAAGTCTTTAATTAGTTCCAGTTGCTAAGAATCAACTTGTAAATTTTGATTTAATGAGGGAAGAAAAAAAAAAAAGAAACCTTACAGTATAATATATAAGTTTATCCAAAAAGACACAATTTTCCTCGAAAATATCAGTTTATATTACTCGTAGTAATAGAATAGAATTTTTTTTGTTTTTTGTTTTTTAATTAGGGCAGATTCCGTAATTAAACTAAAATACAGAAATAGTGGTTAATATTGGAGCAATGAGTAACTTATATTCATTACAATTGTAGGTCATTGACGAATTGCCTGATTTTTGAATCGGGACTTTGAATTAAAGGACTGGGAGCAGGCGTTGTAATTTGCAAAACTGAAACATTCTTCTATTGATCTTTGCGATGTAGAACTATCGAAACAGGTTTTATTAATTCTTGAACTGACGAATATTTATTAATTTTGAAATAATATTAGATACAAGAATAATAGTATTTAAGTTTGTCTCAGTTCCCGTGATGTGAGGGCCGAATCAGATTTTATTAGAATCGATGAAATAACAAATAAATACAACGTAATCATACATTGTATAATAAAGCTTCGTTGAGGTCTGAAGGATGTTTTCAAATGTTACGTAAGGCATTTTCCCAACAGAATGGCCTGACTTATAATCACAACTTGGAACCTATTACTTTCACAAACACCGCCTTCGAGTATCTTGTTAACAGATACGTTCTCGAGGGTCAGTCATTCGAACTTAATCATTAAATTTCAGTGATTAAAGATTAAAAAAAAAAAAAAAAAAAAAGTCAGTTGCCAACTTTTTAAACGGAAGAAAAGAAAATGACATTTCCTTTGAAACCTGTTTCTTGCAACCTTTTAGGAAGTAGGAAATTCTCATCCATCCTTAAAAAAAAAAGTATTTCTGTAAACAAAAATACATATAGTAAATGCTACAACTTTGTTATCTTACATCGTTAAATAATTGAAATAAGCTTGTCTTGATTCCATAAAATTTGAAATAAGAAAAAAAAAATCAAAATTTAAATTTTAACGATGAAAATTTATTTATTTATTTATTTATTTATTTATTTATTTATTTATTTATTAATTTTACTGTATAAGTCTTACAGAATGTTAATTCGAAAGGAAAAAGCTCACAAAACTAAAAGATGAGACGCAGACATGATAATAGCAAAAGAAACATTTATCTCAATACCATTGTTACATGGATTGTGATTGAGAAACCTTGAGATGGGAATTCCAAAACAAATTACTGAATTATCTTCATATTACCAAAATCATAAAAAAAAATTCTTATTCAAAAAATATACCCCCTTTTGTCATGAATTGATAATTACGAATGTATATCCATTAAACGAAAAAAAATAAAAAAATAAAACTACTCGTCTGTACTTGAGACAAGGACAAAGTGAAAGCGGTAAAGTTCCTGTAATTCTCATCATCTCATGAAGGCGGCTCAAGGAACTGAACCAAAATATTGAGTAAAACTTATTCGAATGGGAAAATTCCTCATAGAAGAGTAGATCTATTATTATGGCCCACTTCTCCTTCAGAACCAAGTTAAATACTGTATTAGAGGTGGTTTTGGGTTGTACAACAGCATTAGCAAGCAAAACTCTGAAATAATAAAAGAATAAAGTAACTTATATTACACAACTATATAAAGCAGGACAGAAATAGTATAAATGCCAATTAATCTTTGCTTCATTATTTAAGTGCGAGAAAGATGCTTTGCCTAAAAATGCTTCTGCTTACAAACTATATGATGGACATTCTCTTTCTTTTAATTCACAATCATTATTTAAGATTTGCTTTGACTTTGATTTTATGAATGGAAGTTGATACTTCACTTGTTGTATAGTATTTAATTTTTCCCAGATCGATTTCTTTTATAGACCATTTAGGATTCAGTGATTAATGTGTTGTTAACCCTTTGTTTTCGTAGATAGTGTTTACAATCACTACAAAGACTTCAACTTCTATCATGGACTCGAAGACATAATGGATGTTTTGAGGCAGACGAATCTCTTCATACAGACGGAGAAACCCTGGGAACTGAAAAACCAGCCACACGAATACAAACTCCTTGACACCATCTTAGGCGTAGCGACCGAGGCGTTGCGGACATGCGGTCTGCTCCTGTTGCCGATCGTACCTCGGATGGCCGGGGATCTCCTGGACCGCCTCAACGTACCAGAGACAGGGAGGTGTTGGACCGAAGCAGAGCGGAGTTTCGTTGTTTTAAAAGGTGAAATAAACGAATACGAAGGAAGGAAACTCAACACAAAAACACAAGTCCTTTTCAAGAAAATTAGGCTCGAGGAAGACTGTAAGGAAATACCAACGAAAAAAAAGTCGAGAACTGTATCTTAAATCATTCATGTTGCTAATTGTAAATAAACTATTTTATTGTGAAGATGATTCATAAATGAAGTTCTTGTTTCAGATTTTATAACATACTAGACGGCTGCCAGTCGCTTCGCTCCAGAAGCCTCGCACATGTATCGGAAAACATTTTATTTATTCAAAAAAAAAAAAAAAATTATCAAGTAAACTAAGCATTTAAACTTAAAACTAAACAAAGTACGGATAGTAATTAGTAAACCAATCACAGTGCTTCGCAATGGCTTCAGTCACCTTTACTTTAGAATAGACTGCGCCGGGGTGGTCTAGAAAATACTCGCGCGAGTCTGTTTGCAACCCTATGCTATCTTACCCACCCCTATTTATATGGATTAATCGTCATTCTTGAACTCGAACACTGAATTCCTAATAATGATTTAAAAAAAAAAAAACTTAAGTTGATGAGGGGCTCGAACCCACGACCTTCGCGTTAATGCACGACGCTCTATCTAACTGAGCTAACAGGCCACCTACAACTGAGCTAACAGAAGCCGTTGCGAAGCATTATGGGATGTGTCCACAGACAGATAAACCGGGGATATAAGGCCTCTTTCAGAAGCCTAAAATGAGATAAAGTATAAATTCTAAAAAAAAAGTGCAGTACACTATCGAAATCCATTTCCAACAGTCGGAAATTTGCGCTGTTGAGTTGCCCATGTACTAATGCTCCTGTTGACTGAAGATGCGTGTGAGAATTGTTGCGAAATTCCATTATTGTGAACATACGTACGCGCGCGAGCACACAGTTTATTTAATATAGATTATCGTGGAAACATCATAAGATGTTATTTTTTCTAAATTAAAAATTTTTGTCCAGGTGTGCTGGTTTCATTTTTGAACACACACGTTATGTTCAGCAAACGTAAAACGTTCCTGAATTTTATTTTTTTCTTTATGGATTTGAGTAATGATTTGTGAGCTGTAAAAATCCTTCTCAATAACCCTATCTTGACTTTTTAAGTAATTCATCACCCACACATGTTTAGATAAACATGCCTTTAAACTCGAAATGACAAATGACAGAAAATGTTACACGCATTTTTTTTTTCTTTTTTTTTTTCTTTCATTTTTGAAATATTTACCTTATCTTTAGAACTTCCACTTGAGGAGGAAACTAAATGAAAGCAATAAAAGATTTTAATGCAACAGATATAAATTTTCCCCGAGCGCTGCGGCCAGTTTTATTCTATTCTTTGAATTCTTCGTTCCGAACAAATAAAAAATATTACTTAGGTTTATCTATTAAAGCAATCGTAACTATTTTTATTAAACAGACGCCAAATAAATATACGAAACACGTGCCACTTTAATGGATGCAGTCAATAATATTGATTTTATTTATGACTGTTTTATTATTAATACAATTTTTCGAAAGGAGTATTTCACAACTTTCGTAGTTCGAATTATGCATCAACTTAAAGACGATGTTTGCGGACAATGGATTAATATTAACTTTTTGATTTTGATTACTTTTGTGAATTGAAAATAAATTAAAAGTAAATAGATGTCCTTGACGCATTTTGTTTACCACCCCTTTTAAAGTACACAAATCTTTTACACTATGCATGTGTAAAATCGATTATGTCTGCACTACTTTAGACTGATAGGACTACTATGTCAGATTTGAATAATCCTGTCATTTGCTGGCATTAGTTTCGCCCGTTGTTGGACATATGAATTTAGAAAAAGAAAGGGTGCAGCATTAGAATATGTATAATAATTGTATAATCTATACATAAATATATAAAAGTCAAAGTTTGTATGTTCTCTACACAATTACACTGTTTGACTGAACGGAAGCAAATTTTGTATTGATACACTACTAGGCTGCGGAAAATATAGGCTATATTAAAACCGTGTAGTTAACCATCCCCAAGGGGGTGAAATCTCTTGAAATAGCGCCACGTTTAATGGATCTGGTGGCGACAAAGGGAACTACACAAATATTGTTCTGCAACAAATGGGGAAGCTTTGATATGATAAGGTTGTGGAGAAGGAGAGAACCAGCACTCCTCACCCCTCTCCCCGGTCAACGCCGGGTACTTTTAAGCTAGTTAATAATAATAACTACAATACGCAACAGATGGTGCTCAAAAGATTGATCTGAACATTCGACTAAAATTAAAAATACAGTAAAACCTCGATATAGCGCTCCCGCTTAGAGCGCTATCCCGTTCTTTACGCTCCTTTTATACGGTCCCTGGATGTTTTCTATGTACAATAAAACCTCGATATAGCGCTGTCCCGCTTATTACGCTTTTAGGTCACGGTCCCTTGATGAGCGCTATAAAGGGGTTTTACTGTATTATCGTTTTTGGCTTTTTTGGATAGCGCAAATAATAAATATAAAAGAATACAAATTATTTTATTCAAATTAAAAAATTTTTAGGCTGCAATTATCAGTGTAGGCTTGTTCTTCTATCAATTACAATTGGATAAATTGTTTTTAAGCTCGGAATCTTTTTAAATTCCATATTCGATTTGATTTTACAGTTCTTTCAATAAGATAATTATTGAAAAGAAAACACACAACCGGCCCACTTCAGCTAATCTTCATAGCAGTGTGATACTAGAGCCGCAGACCATCCCCCAAAGAACAGTATAATTATGTTGCTGAGGAACCACAGGTGGCGACCCTTGTCCAGGTTATATCAAATCTTTTTAATGCAGTAAAAACAATTATCTAATGGTAATTGTTGCCATCAGCTATAATTGTTCTTATAATATCAAGTTATAGATTTCAGATGCTTATATATCTTTCGTTAATTCATTTCAGCAAAATTGGATTGATGACTTGCACGGTTAGAGTTTTTATTTTTTAATTAATGTCCACTTTTTATATATATTATATATTCTGTTCACGATTAACGATTTGAGATCATTATTTTAAGACTCATCTCAGCATTTTGTTTTCGTCAGATATCCTAAATTAGGCTTATAAAATTTGTGATTAAAGTCATCTCCCGCGATAACTTATACTCTGTCCAAAGAAATGTGGCAGCTGAACGGCTAAAGGACCTTGGCCGTTCAGTGGCCACGGTTCTTTGGACAGAGTATAATGATTTCAGCAGATACATTTTATTGAAACTTAGCATGCACGTTTTTGGACAAGACATGTTGTCTATGAAAATTTTTTACTGGGTCCTTGCTGAGAAATCAGAGTATGAAGGAGATATTCCCCTAGCAAATTATAAGAAGCTTAACAATGGATTTTTATCGATGTCTTAGCAATGAATATTAATCCACTTCATACTTAAGTTGCGCGTGCTTTGATATTTATAATTAATTAGATTTGATTAGAATCCACTCGAGAAAATTACGTGGGAAGGCGATGAACAATTCTTTTAGAAACGAATTAGTGATATTTAGTTCATTTGAATTTAAAGATGAATGTTTGAACTTGTCAATACGGATACACAGGGCCGCCCAGAGGGGGGGGGGGCAAAAGGGGCAAATTGCCCCGGGCCCCGCCGTTTTTTTTCTTTTGGTTGTTAAAATAGGATTGTCCTTTTTTTTTTTTTTTTTTTTTTGGTTGTTAAAAAAGATTTGTTTTTTTTTTTTTTGGGGGGGGGGGGCACAAATCCAAATGTTGCCCCGGGGCCACCACTAGTCTCTGGGCGGCCCTGCGGATACATTTACTTTGTTTCGTTTGAACCGTTTTGAAAAACAAAAGAAACCATTTGGCCAATATACAATCCATAGCCTAGGTGTTCTTGGTATTCTACGAAGAATAGTTTACCGAATCAGCCATTGCCAGGGAGTACATGATGAAAGGCAGGCGACATTGTATAAACAATGAATAAACAAACTCAGAAGGTGGGAAAAACATCCAAGCCGATGACAGCGTACTAATCGAACTAAGCTTAGTAGCAAAGAATAATAGCTCGTCCAAAATAACAACATTAAATTACGAACTACTGGTTTATTTTCTAATTTTATGGATAACCAGACCTAAATATATTAACATACAAACATTTTACATTCACATATGTCCATTTCTTTATTATACAAGGGAAACAATATGGAAAAAAAAAATTGTTACTTTTAACGATACGCTTTTGGGCAAATTAATTATTTATCATATACAATAATAATTGCAGATTTTGAGTTCACAAACGATATTCTGAGACAGCTGTTTGCGGATATTGGTGAGGACAAGTCATCTCTGAACATTCAGGTATGCAGTCTGGAAAAAAGTAAGATCTCCAAAAATTAAGAAAACAATGAAAAATTACTAAAAAAAAAAGTGAGACAACGAATTTCTGTGAGAGCATTCACTCATTATTTGTCTAAGTTTTAGAATGATCTTTTCTTTTTTAATCTTTTTGGAGGTTGCACTGTCTTTTTCTACGATCATTTCTTTGTTACTTTGCAGATGCTATACATGAGCAATCAAAGTAATTTAGCAAATTGACCTTACTGGTACCATACATGTAAGATAAGAAGTTTTCCGACCTTCCTTGTGGAATATTGCCAGACAAGGCTATCGAATTGGGTCTGTTGCAGCCAAGGAGTGTGAATGCCCTTGAAAATGAGAAAGACGCGTCACTGACGCTTCAGGATTGACAGGTTCGTCCAGATGAACTTTACAAGCAGCAAACGCCAAGAAACGAAGTTTTTCTTTTATGGATTGTCACGACACAGGAGCTCTATGGCCATATAAGGTCTTATATGGTCTGAAAGAATACCTCAGAGAAAAGACATAATAAAAGAAAGAGAATAAGAAAGAGAAAAACAGGTAATTAATTGTTTTCCACTATTCAATTTGTATTTGGGACTTACAAAGTTCCCTAGAAAAAAAATCTGCGAATAATTAAATAAAAAAAATATTTCCTTACAAAATACTGCTTTTTTTCTCCTTTTTAGGCTACTGAAAGACGCCTTATATCCCCGATTTGTCTGTCTGTATGTGGACAAATATCCTACAATGCTTCGCAATGGCTTCTGTTAGCTTAGTTGGTTAGAGCGTCGTGCTAATAACGCGAAGGTCGTGGGTTCGATCCCCTCTTGGGCTATTCTTATTCTTCAATTTTTTTTCTCCCCATGTTAAATCTTTTCACAGTTTCTCAACTTATGACATTATGAGATATTGGTTATCCTTCAGAATTGGGATTTTGATAGCTACTTTATTTCCTCTAAAATTAGTATCAAGTTGTTTAAAGTAGATACTTAGGAGCGACTGTTTTAGGATTACTTGAGTGTTGTAGGTGGCCTGTTAGCTCGGTTGGTTAGAGCGTCGTGCTAATAACGCGAAGGTCGTGGGTTGGATCCCCTCATGGGCATTTTTTTCTCCCCATTTTAAATCTTTTCACAGTTTCTCAACTTAAGTTTTTTTGTTTTTTTTTAAATTATTATTAGAAATTCAGTGTATTAACAAGGTTTGAGTTAAGAATGACGATTATTCCATATAAATAGTGGTGGGTAAGATAGCATGGAGTCGCAAGAGACTCGCGCGCGCATCTAGACCACCCCGGCGCAGTCTATTCTAAAGTAAAGGTTACTCAGAAGCCGTTGCGAAGCACTGTGATTGGTTTATCAATCACTATCCTTACCTTGTTTTTTGTTATTATTAAAGTAATTAAAATAGTATGTATGATAATTTTCTTTCTCTAAATTAAATATTTAATAATTGTAATATAGTATTTAATCTAGTCCTGTGTGTTTTATTATCAAAGTTCCAAGCATTGATTACAAATCATTCTATATATTGAACATTGTATCCTTAATGTTCTTGGTATGCGGAAACCATTTCATGTTGCCAGGCAACAGGAGTATCGTTACATGGTAAACTCATCAGAGTTCTTTTAGATAAGGAAAATTTTTCAAAATGTAAAACCAAAAATATTGTATAACTTATAGAGAAATTGTTTCGAATTGTAAATACTGAAGTGCATGTAATTGGTAGAATGTAAACTTTAATTTATTGTTCGTTTTAGTTTGTAGTTTATCTGATGTCATGTGGTTGTTTGAATAAATGCAATGTTTGTTTCCATTCATTAACTGTAATCACGCTACTTATACGAGGCTTCCGGAGCGAAACGACGGACAGCCATCTAGTTTAAGAAAAATAATATTACAGGAGCAATTTAATAATATTTCTTTTATGAAATGTATTATTTCTTTATTTATTTATTTATTTTTGGCAGAAATTATAAAACTGCAATTAAAATTAATACCTCGAACCTGAGAATTCTTGGATAGCACTTGCTTTACTCTAAAAATGTCCACACACCTAATTTCATAATCACATTACAAAAATTTAAAGATTTGATCTACGTAGCTTTTGGGTGACTGAAGGTACAGTAGAACAGAGCCGGCGCTAGGAGGGTGCGGGGCCTCGGGCAAGATGAATTTTGCGGGGCCCTTGACAATCATATTTTAACAACCAAAAAAAAAAACGGAAAATCTTTTTTTAACAACCAAAAAAAAAACGACAATCCTATTTTAGCTTCTTTCTGCTAACCAGGCGTGGGGCCTGGGGCGACCGCCCCATTCGCTACCCCCTAACGCCGGCTCTGAGTAGGACCTCGATTAACCGAAGTGGATGGGACCGGACCTCCGTCGGTAAATCGCAAATCCCGGTTAAAAGAGAGCAGTTAAAAATGGCCGTCAGGAGATCTCAAAAATTTTAACACTGGATTTTAAATAAGTACACATGTATAAAATAATTAATTGTGATGTTTTTAATTATACCGGTACTACTACAATTATAAACAATAAATTTGTTAAATAGAGGTCACACAAGTCAGAAAATGCAATGTAAATGTCTATATGACATACGATACACACTAACATTGACTTAACGGAAGTTTCCTTTGCCCTAAGGATGACTTGACGTCACAAATCTTTATTAAAACTCCAAAACACTGCACCATAGACCAATATTTCGTCTTATTTTTCAAAGACTTCCTCAAGGTTTTTTTGGTAACATAATAAACAAATAAATAAAGGTTTGAGAAGGTTATTTCTCTTTCCATTTTGATCTTTACTTTTTTATTTATTTATTTGTTTATTATGTTACCAAAAAACCTTGAGGAAGTCTTTGAAAAATAAGACGAAATATTGGTCTGTGGTGCAGTGTTTTGGAGTTTTAATAAGATTTGTGATATCTTATAGAAGATCTAAGATTTCGATGACTTGACGTTGTTTAACGGCTCTGGTCCGAAGTTGTTTCAGTAGCATAAGTTCTGTAGAATCAGAGTCAGTCTGTTGCTCCAATCACATCAGTCCATTAGCAAAACATTCAAAAGCATCGGAGTTGCTTATTTAGAAGTTTCGATCACCTCATCTTCATCACTTTCGGTGTTATCGTCATTGCGTTTTTGTTTAGTGGGCTCCATGACATAAATGAATGTTCTACATTTCGGTAAAGTCAACGCTTCTGAGTCGGACAGAAAGTAGCCAATAGAAAGGCAGAAGGCAGATGGTCTTGGAGACAAATGGAATTTCCGGCAAATGGGGACAACAGAATGGAATAATAAGATAATAGATAGATAGAATAGATAAGATATCGGCATGTCGGCACTGCCTGCAGTAGGAATATCTGCCGCCGAAGGTGACCTTGAAGGGATATTGTTTATTTACCAAAAAGAAAAAAAAAAACTTAAGGAAACCGTCGGTTAAACGAGGTTCCGGTTAAAAGAGTTTCGGATAATCGAGATTCTACTTTATTATTCACAATAATTTCTTAAGACTTATTTCGATTAATCCTAATTTTTCTTATATTTCTTAAATGATTTGGTTTACGTCTTAAGCTTAATTTTTCAGAGTACAATGAATTAAAAAACGCACAGGACACAATTTCTGCAATAAAAATTTTTGATTCTCAAAGAATTAATCAAGATCAGATAGAGAAATTGCATGGTTTTCACGGAAGTTTTAAATCAGTGAGCCTTTTACCATATCCATTTTTTTATGATATTTGTTTATTGGAAACTTGTAATTTCCTAACTAAACTAATACAATACGAATTCTTAGAATCATTTTCTTCTTGAATCTTAAAATCCATCAACATACGTTGCCAGGAATGCTAAAAACCCCATGCTTTGTTTTTGTTGTCCCACAAGAGCTCTTACCATGTGCTTAATCACATGATACGTGATGTCAGGGGACGTGAATCTCAATTGGTCCATTAACAGTGGAAAGAAAACTTTTGAATCGATATGTTATTTAATCAACATTTATTCTAAACAGTAAAAAAAAAGAAACTGATTTTTTGCTATAAAAGAATATTGATTCTTTTCGATGAATGATCTTACTATAAATTTCTAATGGTTCTTTTATTTCAAATGGGAAGGTTAATCATCATATTTGGCGATTCAATGATAGCAATAATTTTTCCCACAATTCCTTTCGCATTAGTAGATGAAATTCGATTTTGTGTAAACAGCGTCGGGGTTTCATTAGCATAGAGTTGGACCCTGATTTTTTTTTTTAATCTCCCCTTAACCTTAATAAAATTGCGGATTTCTGTCTAGATTTCTGACATTTCTATAAGATGAAGCTTGATATTTTATTACTAATTCAGACCTTGTTCACTGTATGTATCCAATTGAACAAACGCCAGCAGATGTGAACTAGATAAATAAGCTCTTAATAAAAACCAGATTTATCAGCCTGATCTGTATAAATACTCCCATTCTGACGTGTATTTAGAATAAATTGCTATTTACATCGACTCTTTTGATTTGACGTTATCCAAATTAATATCTAACAAATGAGACTGATTCAGACTCTGGATGGAAATAAAAAAACTTACAGCTTATTGGTAATCCATACCAAATAAATTGCTACAGATTTATAAATGCGTTCTCTAAAACTCAAAAAACTTAATTATAAAATTACAATAAATGCTATTTGTGCAAGTTTTGAATATGAACAATTCATCAATAATTTGTTTGTGCCATTTGAGTAACTGTATCTCTAGCAATCGCGTATATTTATTGTTTAAATAAATCTGTAAGCAGGCACGTAGCCAGCGGGGGGATCCGGGCCCCTCTCCCCTTTAGGGAAGAAAAAAAAAGAAAAGAAAAAAATTATGTTCAAGTGCACATGTGTAAATGATGAAATTCAAAGAACCTACTCTCGCCATAGATTTTAGTATTAAGATCATTTTACTTTTAAAGTTTCATTTAAAGAAAGCAAAGTCATTTATAAAAATGTAAAGTAATGGACCCTGCCTTAACAAAATCCTGGCTACGTGCCTGCTGTAAGTGAAATAATAATTATAGTAACTGTGGTCGGAGATTGTAATAGAAAGAAGCGGGATTCCATAAATCACGGCCGAAGAAAGAAGATGGAAAAATGATTATAGAAAGAGTATTAGCCCTCGATGTAAAATATAAAAAGAATCCGTTTGTATTGTAGCAGCCATGAACTAGTAGAATATGTAAGTCTTTAATATAAAAGAGGCGTATAGGAAGAATGTGTATGCTAAGATGGATGAGTGGTGGAGAGAGA
Source organism: Thereuonema tuberculata (assembly GCA_023159025.1). Taxonomy (NCBI): domain Eukaryota; kingdom Metazoa; phylum Arthropoda; class Chilopoda; order Scutigeromorpha; family Scutigeridae; genus Thereuonema; species Thereuonema tuberculata. The sequence continues at coordinate 59,629,499 of JAFIDM010003189.1, read as the reverse complement.
GAAGACAGGATTAGGTATGAACACATCACAGAAACAGTGAAGGTGGGACCGGTGAGCAGGAAAATTCAGGTAAGTAGACTGAGATTGGACATGTAGAAGAAAGGAATGAAGATTACGTAGTGAGGATGTTGGAGGTGCCTGGAAAGAGAAAACGGGAGAGATCTAAACTCCGATAGAGAGGTTGAGGTAGCTGTAGATCTGAGGGAAAAAGGATGGATGAAAGAGGAAGCCCTAAACAGAAAGGAATGGAGAAAAAAAAAAGGGAACGCCGATCCCACATAGAAGTGGGAAAATGATTAGTCAAAGAAAAAGATAGAAAGAATGTGAATCCGATCTAAAGATACAACCGACTTCTGACTCTTCAATGGACAGGGAAGCAGTTATCCGTGGTTGAAGATTAATAACAGATGAACAGTAAAGATAGTACCTAAATGCTACAAGGTTCTACCTCAAGTTACTTATATCTATTTGAAGAGAACATGTTCTGAAGCTGGAAAATAAGGCATTCCTATTATCCGAATGGAATTAACATTAACCACGTAATGTTTAAGATTTCAAAGAATACATTGTATGTATAAAAGGAAACATTGTTGTTGTTGTTTTCTGCCCGCTACTCCTCCAAAACCATATGACACAGAAATACCAAGAAAGTGTCAAATGTAAGATACAATATTGAGGATGGCTACATTTAATTTTTCATCGACGAGGGTCAACCGAAAGTCACGTGACGTAAGGTCAACAACTTCTAAACCAAAATGAAAGACAAGCTGAGATGAACTCATTGAGATGAACTCATTGAGATGAACTTTTTAATTAGGTAGTCCGGTCGCGATTAAAGGTCCCGTGACTAAGAAAATGCCCTCAGAATCCAAGGTCACGCTAAATTTTTATTTGACAGGTTTGCTAGTAGTTATTAAACTAGGCTCGAATGTTTATTTACCGTGTCTGTAATTGCAAGTTACTACCATCTACACTCTGCTACTTTGCAAAGCTTTTTATTTTGTGCCAGCTTCAACCGAAGATAGCTTTAAACTAAGATTTAAACTTTTAATAAAATTTAACGTGAATAGAAGTAGCAGTGACAAATACAATAGAACAATGAATAATTATATCACTAACAAGGGAAGTGCGTGACATCGAACGCTGAGAACTCTCGAAAATGTGATTAGAATATAAATCGCTCATTCCAAAAAACAGTGATATGAGTTATTTCCATGCAAAACTCAGCTGTTGTCTGCTAGCGCCATCCGACGGTGACATGTTGTATCTGCACTAAGAAGTACTTAATCTAGTTGTGTGAATAGTATACCTGCAGTAGGAGGCCGTCTTTTGGAGTGTTCGGTTGTGGGTTAGAGTGTAAACAGTGTACATGGGTATCATGAGGCGAATTAATCCCATGAATGTTGTCAAAATGTTAGAGGTAAAGTTGCGACGTGCTGAACAAGGAAACGTAATCGAAGTCGAGGATATGGAGTTAGCGAATATATTATATAGCATTACAATTAAGAAATACTATGGGGATGACGCAGAAATGCATGAAGATAAATTACGTATAGTGATTTTGAAGGACAGCCCGTACTGAAGTTGGCTCTTCCAGCAGTGTAAGACGTTCATCTCCAGAGCAACAGGAACCTTCAAGTCAAAGTGAGTACGAATCATCTCAACCCAAAATGTCGAGGCCCAGTGTATTACAAAATATTGATGACAACATACTGGAGAACATTTATGAAGACTATTACAATCGTAAGTTTGTTGTTCAGATAGCGTAATTATTTTAAGCAGAGGGAAATATAGCAATATAGTCACGACATTGAAATATGTGTTTTTGGTCCTATTATATCGATATTTTGTTTCTTCGTGTTATCAAAGTCTCTCTTGGACCTTCAATAGGTGATCATTCAAATGTCATTCAAATGTGGTAAGACGTGCAGTTTTGCAATTTGCATGAGAATGACTCCTGCCACTGTTTTTGGGTTGAGCGATTTATATTCTAAGCACATTTTCGTGCGGCTCTCAGCGTTCGAGGTCACGCACTTCCCTTGTAAGTTTCTTTTCATAATTTTGCTGATGATGGTTAGTAAATTCAAAACAGGCTTTCAACCTGTATTCAAAAAGCAGATGTGACTGCAATCCTTTGTTATTGTAATTTGTCATGAAACTATTGTGAAATTTTCTGTAACTTAAAACATCTCAAATTTTTAACACATTGCCAACTATATTAGCACTTAAAGAATTCAACGAAAAATAAGACAATTACATATAAATATAAACCACAACGACGTACGTTTCAGAATCCCGTAATAGATTCTATTTTCAAGTAAACAAAAGAAAAAGAAAAATAAACGACCTGGATTATGGCCTTTAACAGCGACGTTTCCACTCTACACCCTAGCGGCCAGATTAGAAAAAATGGGGAATATTAAATGTAAAAACGCTATAATACTGGACTATAGACCATATTCAAGCACATTTTTAGTAGACAGGTCCTGATTGTAACTCTGAACCGTTCTAATGACACATGATTCGTAGAATTCTCGTAGGTATTTCAATTTACGTTTACCAAAAACAATTACATTTTCAGAATTTAATCGATGTCCCGTGCTTTTACAGTGTTTTACGGTGCTGTAGTTTTCATTGTTGCTTTTGACTGCTCCTACGTGTTCGTTCACTCGTACACCTAACTCACGTTTAGAATTTCCAACGTAAATGCAATCCTTGGCTTCACCATCGTGTGATAAACATTTGATACCATAGATAGTACCCCGCAATTTCAATTTGTCCTCATTAGAGCATTTGGCACTTTTTTTATTTAAAAAAGAACCTATTGTGTTAAAAGGTTTGCAGGCTATGCCAATACCCGCAGTAGCTAAAACCGGTCTAATTCTTTGCAAAATAGTCTCATCATATTTGAGAGTTACGAAGCTGCGCAAAATGTTCTTACTTTTAATTTTAACGTTCTTATTGTCCACAATAGGCATTACATTTCTTTTTCTAAACTTGTTTTTGTAGAAAAAACGAAAACAACTCTGCACAAACCTGTCCGGGAAGCAATTCTCCTTAAATATCCGTCTAATAGTATTAAGCTCTTTACTTAGGGTAGCATTCGTAGAGCAAACCTTGTGTGCCCTGTCAATGGCCATATAAACCGAAATCCTTTTATATGTAAGTGGGACTGAGCTTAGGAAATTTATAGTGATGAGTGCATCAGTTTTTTTGCGAAACACTGATGTTACAAAACAATCATCTTGTTTACTAATAAGAACATCTAGGTATGGGATTTTACCTTCTTCCTCCTTTTCCATTGTATATTGTATATCAGGGCAAATACTATTAACATCATCAAGAATATTATCAATGTAATGATTTTCGTTGAATTCTTTAAGTGCTAATTTAGTTGGCAATGTGTTAATTTTAATATAGCACGTTAATATTTAATCTTGATCTCAAATTTTTTTTTGAGAGCTAAGTTAATTTTTGATATTTGTACATAGTTTTAATGCACTACACAATGTGAATTTTCCAACAAAGAGGCAGATGTGGATTGACGTTGTGTAAATAATACTTAATCATACGCGGATTAACTAATATTAATTGACTTCATTAATCATAAACAGATGCCTATAAATTTCAATTTAAAAATGAGGTGAGCAATTTAATAATTTGAAACATTATCCGCCGTGTTTTGGCGATGATGTCAATCGATGTAAAAGCTTCTAAGTGCTTCAATGTTTACAAATTGTTGTTAAGTGAATTCCTCATAAATTGTTAGTCCCTTTCCTTAACACGAATTCCACCAATTTACATGAGTTTATATCAAGTGGTTTATAACAAAAATAACTAAAATTTATTTCATTATGATCGACTGAAATTTAAGGACTTATCTGCACTTTTTAAAAATATGTTTGTTTTTTTTTTTACGTATGTACGTGTGTGTGTGTGTGTGTGTGTGTATGTGCTTTATACTCGTATAGTAGCTGATTACAGAGGGAATTATATGTTTAGTCTTACGTCGCTTAATTTTTATAGATTAATGCATGTTTAGAACAAAACAAAAGTTTTAAAATGCAATTTTCAGTCGAAGTGTGGTAACCATCCTTCTATCTGCGATGAAGATAATGCAATTATCTCAAAGCTGAATCCTTAATAACTACACAGTAGGCTTCTTTAAAAGGCCAATCCCTACTGACTTTAGTACATATCGGGGTCTATTAAGTAAAGAGCTGTGGACCAAAAAAAAAGAAACAAACAAAATACCATTCACTTCACCGCCAAATCTACTGAAAACAAATCCTAGAATTCGCTTCCCTGTAAACATTCTTTTTTTTTTTTTCCCTCCTCTCCACCTATTCAATTTAATTTTTTCTGAATTTTTTGTTGTTTCCAAACAGTTTCTCTTATTTCCTTTGTTCTGGATTTTTTTTTTTTTGATCAATAAACAATTGGATTACTTTTTTTTCCATTTGATTAATGCTTTTTTTTTTTTTTTGTGATGTTACAATGTTGGACATTGAGAATGTCGCCACCCACTTTAATGTAATTTTTCAGTCAAGTGTCTTTCTTTAGTAACACGTAATTTCATTTGGTAGTAATTCTTATATTTTTATTTTCAAAAAACTCATAAACTGAATAATCAATAGCAACTGAATGAATCTTTTGACCTCCCTGGCAGGAAATGGTGACCATTTCAATTTTACACAAGTTCTTTACTAAGTCAATGCAATGGACAAGCAATTGTGGTTGTAGGTAGAAATGAAGCAAGAAAGTGAAACAATACAAAATACAAAATACTATTTCCTAAGAAATAAATGAAAACAGTATCTGCAAACTGACGAATGTTTTACATTAACTTTTGAATGCCCAATGTAATTAATTATTTCTATGATTTTTTTACAATTAAATTGTCAGAGGATATATATTTGTCGCTTATATACTTCCTATTCTTATTACTGAAATACAAACACTAATAAAACTCCTCTTGTTGTCGTCAGTGTTTTCTCTTCCTTGTATGAAAACTAAATTGGGGTTCCTTTGGGATCGTTACCTCTCAATAGACAAAACACTGTGGCAAAAGTCTTTAAGAAGCGAAAGAGTTCTTAACCTTGGGGGGGTCGCCGCGGTAACTTTTAATTGCAATTATTTTTGTAGGAAATTTCACTATGAAGGTTTTTAACATTTATTTATTTCAGTATGGCTACACTGCAGTATTCTACTAGTGATTCTAACACTGGTGTTTGATCACTGAAAAGAAGTGATTTAAGTGCTTGCTTGCCTTTCTGGTTAGACTTCCATTGACCTTTACATATCTCAGCGAGAGTGGATTTTCAATTCTTCTTCGTATCAAAACAAAGGCAAGAAACAGACTAAATATTGAAGATGACATGAGATTGGCGTTAACAAACATTCTGCCGCAAATTTTGAAGCTGGTTGCCCAGATGCAAATACAGAGGTACAACCATCGCATTAAATATTGAGTTAAGTAAATAAAAGGTTAGAATTATATTTTGAAAAATCTATTTTTAGGACGGCACGGCGTGCACCAACACACTGTCAAATCAGCTGGCAACTGATGAGCCGTAAATCTTAACTAGTCTTCAAATAAAAATTTGTGTACACCACACACAATACAACAAAACTTAACTGACGAGTCCTTGATAGCGTACCGTGATTGGTTAATAACATTTAACGTCATTTCAAAATGGCAGCTTCCATGGAGAAGAAGAAAAACACGCAGGCAGAATTTGTTTCTTGAAGACAAGAGATGTCAAGGCAAGAACCTTCAAAGGAAGTAAACGAATTAAATATTATTTTCGGAACTTTTCTTAGGAAAAAATACATCTAATTCATCGTCAAATCACAGGAATCTGTTTCAATCAGGACCGACACGTCAGCCATTTTGGAAAAGGTGAACGGCGCGGTGGCTGATGGAAGTTGACAAGCGATTTGACGGACCAAATATGGGCCGCTAAAATTTGACGACTCATCAGCGAATAACTGTTAAAACCCTAATGAATGTTTATGCACAGAAATGTCGGTTGATAGGAGATTTAAACAACCGTCGAAGTTAACGAAAGCTTGGTGCACACCGCCCTTAATATGTTTTCTTTACTCTTTTACAAATATATTTTTGTGCAAATGTGGCAGTGATTACATGACTTATTAGAAAAGGGGATTACGACTCGAAAAAGGTTGGGAAGCACTGCAATTGTCGTGAATTGCTTGCCTTGCGGAGAAGCCCACCCGATTATCCCAAATAATGCTAGTAATCCATCAATCCATTGATACGCTCCATTATCCTAGGTTGTGATAATAATGCGATCCTATCATGTTGTGTCTGAAAATTAGGTTAACAATCATTTCTGAATCATTATTTAAGTTTATACAATTGAAGTTGCGTAATACTGTTGATATTTGCTATTACATCGACTAAAAATTATAGTTATGTTTTTTTTGCATTATTTTCGGTCACAAATTCTTCTGGATCCTGATCTTTTATTCAAATTTTAAGACATATTCTTTTTCTTACATTTCTTTTACAACGTAATTAACTTTTTATTGACTTCATGTTACTACAAGTTTTTCGTTTGTTTTATTCATATCTGTTTGCAAATTAGTTGGTTTCCAGTTCTGCATTATTCAGGATTTCCTTGCTAATGTTTATTTAATTAATCTGTTAAAGGAATGACGTAATAATTAAGTCTTGCGTTCGCTCACGTTTGTTGCAATTTCAGTGTCGTCCTTCAACTCGATTAGCTTCGTAAGATCTTTCAATCAACATTCGCTGTTTTCAGATGTTTTGCAAAAAAGGATATTTTTATTTAACGATCGCTGTGTAAATAAAGTATGATTCTTCCTTTTGCTGACTTCGTTCTTCCTTTCCAACGTTATTTCATTTGGTGAATTTCTTATTTCTGTGTTCTTATCTAAAATATGATTTATTGCTTCACAAAACTTGTTATTTATCATTCTTTTACAGACTCAAGCATTGCAGAATCTCGCAGAATATTAACTTCAAAGCAATTACAGACAGAATTAATAAGAAGCAGATTCAATGGTTGATATGTTGCACGGAATCAACTGAATGTATTTTTTTTAAATCCAACAAATTGAGAATTGATTCTGGAACAAAATCCCCTTTTTCAGAGATAACATTTTTTATTTCCAAAAGAAATTAAAGAAAAGTAGCATTTCAGTTACGTTTAATCAATGTAACTTTCAATAAATCCAATGTTTATTGATCGGAATATCGTCTAATTGAAGCGAGGCGGAGCTCCTCTATAATCCTGAAGTATAATTTTTTTCTCAGGAACGATACGATCGATTTTGATGATGTTTGGTATTTAGGTAGAGGACATTAAATTATTGGTTACCACTTATCAGAAGAGATTCTGCAAAAATAGTCCTTCAGAAATTACTTAAAAAAACAAAACAAACAAAAAAAAGCTTTCTTTTTTTCGCGAAACTAGATTTTGTCTCTTCTCCGAATTAATTAATTTAATTTCTGAACTACTTGGCCGATTGGGCTAAATTTTGGAAGTTGCGAGGAAAAACGATAGCAGAATATCAATTGATAAATGTCGAAAGCTATGCTCTGTATTGGCACCTAATCTGGTCCTTAGTATTTTAAAAATATAACGAAAGAAGCAAGATAATATAGCAAATAAAAAATTAAAAAAAAAAAAGCAGCTTCATTGAAAAAAACAAAAACAAAACAAAAGCTTCAGAATTGCTCTAACAAAATGAATCTAATCAATTTATATGGTTATTTAGATGTAAAGGCTTGAATATCATATGTAGTACAATAGAATAAGTTTTCACAGTTATTTACACAATTAATGAAAAAGCTTCAGAAATTTAAAAAAAGGCAATGTATGATACCAACAGTAGTCGATTTTCTCCTAGAGCAGAGTCAGTGCCAATCGTTCCTGAATGACAGTGCTAGGATTATATGTGTTAATACTATTTTTGAGATCCGCTTTTAATCCTTTTAACTGTTTAAACTAAAGGAGCAATTATTTGGGCTG
>JAFIDM010003189.1:59518822-59604089 GCA_023159025.1 Thereuonema tuberculata | reverse complement strand
ATAAGATGCAGTTAGCAGACTAATGAAATACGCTAAGTTTCATTTATCGAGCTTTTATACTTTGGATTTTATTAAGATCTGAAATACGTCGCACCCTCAATGCTTCGGCCTAAATAATACTGTGTAATAATGTGATTTCTTACAAAAGTGCAAACAGCTTGTGTATACAAGTTGACCAATAGAAAAACAGAAAAGTAGGATATTGAAAAAAAATCCATTTTCTAAATAATCTTAAAACTAAATTTAGTTGTAATAGATAATCCCACCCAAAACATTTCATGTAAAATAAGTTGCCAAGACTCACCTGCTCATAACGCTTTCACTGTTAAAAAGTTATCAGATCTCATCTTACAAAAAGAAATGAAATCCCACCCAAAACATTTCAAGTAAAATAAGTTGCCAAGATTCACGCGCTCATAATGCTTTCACTGGTAAAAAGATATGAGATCTCATGTAGAGCCAAGCCCCTAACTCTACAAGGCCTAACTCTACAAGCCCTAACTCTAAAAACCCTATATCTTGGTCAAAAAGTATGGCTTGGCCGTTTCATGGAACTATAATATCCCACCCAAAACATTTCATGTAAAATACGTTGCCAAGATGCTCATAATGCTTTCACTGTTAAAAAGTTATCAGATCTCATGTAGAGCCAAGCCCCTCATTCTACATGCCTAACTCTAAAAACCCTAATATCTTGGTCAACAAGTATGCCTTGGCATACTCCATATCCTTTACATAACTCCATGGGATTGTCTGTGCGACAGCCACGAAACGGCCAAGCCATACTTTTTGACCAAGATATAGGGTTTTTAGAGTTAGGGCTTGTAGAGTTAGGGGCTTGGCTCTACATGAGATCTCATATCTTTTTACCAGAGAAAGCATTATGAGCGTGTGAGTCTTGGCAACTTATTTTACATGAAATGTTTTGGATGGGATATTAATATATTTTATATTCCGCCAAGGCAACACGTCCTTCCGTAGGCCGTTACTATCGAGACCAGCAGCTCATGTAAAATAATATATTTTTATTTTGATATTTTAATTAATGACATTATTACTTTTAAAAAGTCCATTTATCCCTACTTCATATTAAACTTGGAATCATGAAGCAATTTCTTACCGGTCTTGCCAATGAAAGCAAAACGGAAATTTACTAGAAAGACCGAGACAAAAACTAAAGCTTGTATATTCGAAGGACCATGGATACGCGATCTGATGAAAGATTCAAATTTCACGACCGTCATGAATGAAACAGAAAAATCTGCATGGTTGTCTTTTAAAACTTGCTAGGACACAAAAAAAGCTGAAAATTACGAAGAACTTGTTGATGAAATGTTAACAAACTTCAAACACTGGGTTCCAAAATGAGTGTTAAACTTCATTTTCTATACAGCCACAGCAATTATTTCCCTGAAAATCTTGGTGCTATGAGTAAGGAGCTGGGTGAATGGTTTCATCAAGATATCAAAACATTGGAAACGAGATATCAGGGCAAGTGGAATGAATCTATGTTGGCGGATTATTGTTGGTGCATAAAAAGGGAGTCTTTTGAGAGTCTCCGCAGAGCATTAAAATGGCGAAAGATATCGAGAGACAACTAACCAATCTTATATCAGCAGAATCAATGTAAGTTTTTTTATACTAGTTAGTTAAGGTTTTTCACTTGTCTTGACACTTTCATAACTGAGATTATCCCATTAATTAGTTTTTATTTTAATTATGAAGTTCGCTAAATTTCTTGTTTTTTTGAGTTTAGGTGCAAATTACAAAAAAACTAGACATGATACAAAAATTTTGAATACAGATTCGGATTCAGGATAGTTGAGTTTACTGAAACGTAAAAAATGGCAATGAGTATTATATAATATAGAAAGCGCGGTTTTTAAAAGTTTTTTAACATTAATTATTATTAGTTTTTTTTTACTATATGATTTGCGATACAAATCTCGGAAAGGATTCACGAGTCACAATGTTCAGAACCGTTAGTTTAGTGTGGCTTTTAGCCTCGAGCTTCCACGCATCATGGATCTTGTTATGGACTTCAATTCGAGATCTTTTTAACTTTTAATTTTCTGAGAAAAGCTAATTTCTCGTTGAAGTCGAGAGATAGAAGGAATTAGCTTTTCTCAGAAAAGTGAAGATTACAATGAATTTGTTTTCCATTACTCTAAGCTACAATCTAGCTTTTAATCAGAATTCCATGAAAATTTCTTTATGGATACAGCAGAATGAGATTTGATAAATACAGGGAAAAAAAATTGGAAAAGAACTGAAATTACCTTGAATCTCGTATTTTCAGTCTGTTTAGATCTCAGACATAGATACGTGAAGGCGGATTAATCATCACTGATAAAGAAAATGCAAAGAATCCGATAGCTTTCATTTATTTGGATCGAATCATGATACAGTATCCCACATATACTTATTAAGCAATTGCAACTTGACAGGATCAATCATCCATAGATTGTATGTCCGTGAAAACAATTCATTCATACCATTGAAGAATATTTCCTTCATCTCCACTAGACTCTGGACTACGGATGCTGTTTTTCTTATAATTCTACTATACCTTGTGTAATAATCGAACATTCTTCGACAGTTTGTTTTTTTGGTGAAATTAACAAATATAAAAACTGTGGATGTAAAACTACATTATGTATAAAAATATAACTATCATAACTATCTTCAGATTACAGTCGAATAAATTTTGAAGTTAGTGGACTTACAAAGTCCTTCGATACTCATAAAATACTTTAACGTGTGTTTTTTTTTTTATATTATATTCGTTCTTCAAAGCCAACACATATAAAAGGTTAAAAATAAAGTTATTTACATTAAAAAAACACTACCGGTTTCTCGAGCTCATAAATTTGCCCGCATCGTCAGGTATCCTTCGATACTTTTTGATTTTTAACTGCGTTTGTTCAGTAATGCAATATTTGTCTTACTTTTCATCTTCCCTCAGTTTTTTAACATTGTCATAATAACTCATAAAGTGCTGAATAGATTAATCAAGACAGAAAAAAACCAGACACACGAATATTAAATCATTAAATTAATGATTATAACTACAGACGTTTCGATTTGCTACATATTACAAATCTTTCTCAATATGACCATTAACATTCGCAAGAAAAACCACAAAATGTTTTTTTGTGTTTTTCTTGCGAATACTAATGGTCACATTGAGAAAGATTTGTAATATGTAGCAAATCAAAACGTCTGTAGTTATAATCATTAATTTAATGAATTAATATTTGTGTGTCTGGCCTTTTCTGTCATGGTTAATTCATATCAACGCACGTAAATTATTCAATGCTGAATAGATCTTCAGGGTCTGAGAAATATTAAAAACAGAAGCCAAATCAGAAACGTAAAAAAAATGACAGAATCCCCAGTCTATAATTCTGTCGTCGTGAAGGTTATTCAACTGCTCAAATTTAAAGTCAGAAAGTAGTTTGAAACTAGAAGGTTTCTAAACCAATTAAAGTCAAGTAAAAGAAGCTGTAAAAGGGATGGAATTAGTGAACAAGCTCTTTTTTCCTTTACAATGGTCTGTGATGTTTTTGTAATAAAAACGTAACATGTGTTCAAGTACATTGGCAACAGAAAACGAATAATATTACCTTTTAAATGTGAACAATAATTAAACAACATCAGGACAATAGAAAAAAAGGGCATTTAAAGAAGAAAGAAATAAAGAAAAAGGGAAATAAATTATATTTCAGCATTTATATACGTAATTCACCATTTGGGATAAATACGCTCACTATTGTAAAGTTGATATCAGTATCTGTTAGCAGTTGACAGAAGTATTTCGTAATTGCAGTAATTTTACAACAACTTCTTATCAATCATTCCACAGCTTTCCACTAAAACTGTTGAAAAACTCCTTAAAAATAAAAAATAGGTAAAATAAAATAATGTTGCGAGAAAAAGTTGCTCAGCGTTTGTGGGAATTCGGAGATTCACGATCTCAGGCAGTTTAGGCCTGGTAGTTTTTTTACAGGACAAAAGCAAGATTTGATAAACAAGATTTCTTAATTGTCAAAACTTTATGTAATCATTTAAACGTGATCATATGTAGTTATTACAACACATTTAAAAAAAAAAAAAAAACCGTGCTTTTTTTTAACAATTAGCTAGTTGTTCATTTTTGTTAAAACTTCATATACATTACTTTTTCTAAATATTATTTTAAAAGAATTATTAAAAATAATTTAAACCTATGATTTATTAAGTTGAGCTTATTAATTTAATAGGAATTTTAACTTAGAACTTATTTATGAATTAATCTAAGACTCAATTGATAAACAGGAAATGAAAAAGAATGAAAATTAAAATAAAATACTTTATTTCTTGTTGTAGTCTTAGGTTTTAATATTCTCCTACTTCCATTATGGAAACTATTTATAACGTATTGTATTAGTAATTTAAAAGCCCGTCCAAGAGTTAATTTAGAATTAGCTTATAGCTTTACTAAAATTGGCAGAAGACGTAAACTTTTGTTTTAAATGTCAAAATGGATAGATTTAAAGTTCAAAACAAAATAGTTTTAAAATAGAAAATGAAAACAATCTGTTAAATTTTGAATCATTATATAATTTTTTCATACTAAATAACAATGAATCCAATTTGAGGGCCCAAATTCAGCAGATTTTTTTTTTTTAAATAATAAAATTTTATGAATTTGTATCTATGATCCCGTTAACTTCAAGGATTTTCATCCAAGTAGGTCTAAAATTAAAAATTTGTCAAATTTAGGAGTTGCCATTTCCCACCCTTTCTCTCCTCTTTGACTTCTTGGAGATGGAATTCCTCATTGCCTTCCTGATCCCTGTATGGTTTCAAATGTCAGTTTTGTCGGGTGATTAGTAACGGACAGCTTCTTCCTAATCCTTCACCTCCCAATCCCTCGATCACTTTCCTAATCCTTCAGGGTGAAAAGTTTAGTTGCCTGATTTTTTTGTTCGTGTATATGTGTATAGCATCCCTAATTTCAGTTTTCTAGGATATAATCAAAATCACCTTAATTTACTTATTTCTTTTATTCAGAAAACCAAAAATCTGAGATACTTTTACAAATCTCAGAGTCTCAGTTAACTCTTGCTGACGACAAAAACTTTTTTTTATTATTCTTTTCAAATGACATTTTTCTCTCCGGGCATCCAACAATATTTCAAAGCGCAATGCTCTTGCTAACTTGTTTTGTTTCAGTTTGATTTTGGTTTCAATAAAATTAATTGGATTTAGGTCATTTAAAAAAAAAAATGTATTTATTCGGCTGAATATTATACACAGAAGCTCGGTTATAACGCGATCTTTCGGATCCAAGATCTCGAAGATCGCGATATAACCGCGATATAACCGAACTTTTGTTACTTCGCGACGTCAAGTGTCGTATATCGCACCCTGTTATCACCCACACGATTCCAAATCGATATAAAATGGTCATTTGGCGATTACCTACATCATTCAGAGCTACGTGAGAGAATTTTATATTTATAAATACATAAATCACTACCTTTTCAACACTTTGATGGGTTATATTAGACAAAATCGATTTGGCGCCGCCATCTTGGCATCTTGTACAGACGACGAGTCATGTGGATCGAAACTAGGTATTCGCCTATTAGATTACATGGGCCTCTTTACTGGTTGTCACTGGCAGAAAAATAGATCTCGATATTCATTTTGGTTAAACGAAAAAATCCGCGATTCTGGTATTTTTTTACAAATATATTGTATTTGACGCATTTTCGTGACATTAGGGTGGGTATAGAGTCTCAATTACAGTAAATAATAAGGAAACAAGCATATTAATTTACACCCTTGATTTGATTTTATGCGAAAAAACGGTAAATTTTGCAATTTTACAATTATACACTTTTTCGAAAATAGAAGGGGTCCAAGACCAAATCGCGTTATATCCGAATTCGCGATATAAACAACAGCGTTATAACCGAGCTTCAGTGTAATTTGAAAATACGGAGATTTTTCTGTTATACAGTAGAGCCCCGATTATCCACGAGTGCCGCGAAAAATTTTTTTATTTACGAACCTCAAAAAAAAAAAAAAAATTTTAATCCAACCAACAACGGAAAGTACAATAGGCCCTACAGTGCGAAGGTCGAAATTACTGACAGGTTTATTGTGCATCGTAATCCTATAGGTCTTCTCGGATTTGTGGATGAGTTGTAGGCTCTTGCTGTGCAGAAAGTTTCTGCTTTACTGTACATATTTTAAAAGTTTTGCATATTATGTTGTATAATAAAACATAGTTTTTAATGCTGAAATATTTTTTTTTTCCTCATTTGTTTACACCTCATTTTTAGTCTTTTTTCGGGTTATCCGCGATTTTTACTTCCGCGGTACCCTTGCTATCCAATTTCGCGGATAATCGGAGCTCTACCGTATTATTTTCACGGTTTTTAAAAACAATGATATGGAAGGCCTATACTTCAGCAGAGAGAAGTTCTTAATGCAGATAATAAATAACTTGACGCAAAATCCTTTAACGAGACAGATACAAATTATATTCTCAAAAAAATCTTCATAAATAAATAATCTCCAGGTTTAAAATCTTGCTATTAACGATACAACAATTCGAATTAAGCCATCTCAAATAATAGGCCTAACTAGTTCCATTTTGGCATAAGTTCAAAAAAATCATTAAGTAAAGTTAAGTTTACCTTAACTTTCATCTGTAAATAACGTTGGGTTTTTACATATACTTGAAAAATCCATGGATAGATCAGTGCACTATTAACATTCACATAATTTCGATGCACGTGATCCAACGCTGAATAGATATTTCTTCTAAGTACATAACTTCTCTCCTTAGGAAGTTAATTTCTCAATTTCACTGGAACAAATTTTATTTTGTTTATTCCAAACAACGATATTCTTATTCTGGCTTAGAATATCTTTACATAACGTTATACATTCTTCTACCAGTAAAATATCTTCAGGCACGCAGTCCTATTTTGCATTATTGAAGTAACATTATTGCCACATTTTCGTTCCGTCGATCATCTTTTTCTGCTGCGTCTGTCATAATATTTCACAACTTCTATTGTTCATTGTTTCAAAGATAATCACGAGCTTTTCCTTCTATAAACGATCACTATTTAGATTTAACTATAACAACAATAAAATGTATAGATATGAGACAGAATTATTAGGAGGAGAATAATGAATGATGATGATATAAGAATTCAATTTATTGGAGCTATTTGAGGAATTAGAAGACATTAAAGTAATTTTAGTTTGACATGCTAACGTTATTATTTAACGAGACTTCTCATTAGAAACAGGTGATAATTGTTATAAAATGGTTTAAGAGACCATTGCTTTCTTTCAGCCATCTAATGTATTTAATTCAGTTGATAAAAGATTTAATATTTACTATAATAATTAACTATAACAACGCTTACAAATTATTAATACAATTATTGAAACTTCTATTACACAAATGAAAAATAAAGAAACGTGACATTTTAAAGGGAAGTAGACTTTAAGATTTAAGTTCTATCCGGAACTTCATGTTTATTATTCTCAATGAAAAGGGGTTTCCTTTTTATTTGATTCGCTTTTCCAATAATGCGAAACATTCTCCTGATTTCAGCTGTTACACAAACGATATCAAAAGATACTTTTTATTTCATCTCGAAATGTAAGCAATGAAGGAAGTTATTTTGTTGCAATTCATCACGAAAGAATACACCGCTCCATTGGTCAAAAATGCGATAGGGTAATGGAACATTTTCTCAAAATAGATGTTGGCCCGTTTTCTTTTGCCAAAAACTTCTAAACACATGGAAGGGTTGATGAAAAACAGCTGAAAAGATTTACGAGGGTCCAGCCCCCATTATGTTTTATATATTTACAATTTGGCAATTTGTTTACAGAATTCTTATAAATTACATATCGTTGTCGGAAGTAGAGTGTAGACCAGAAGAGTTATTTGCCGCCAGCTTTTTTTTTTTTTTTTAAATGTGTTGCTTATTATGGCCTTAAGAAACTGTCGTACTTCTCGGAAGTCGTACTTAAAAAAAAAAAATGATCACTTTTAAAGATGCCTGCTTCCAATTTCATTTTTAGCAATTGTGATCCGGTACTTTTGTGAGCAACCACTCCGGGAGGCGTTTCCTCGCTCCATATCCGTCACTCATTTCCAGCGATCCGACCAGATTGCGATCTCGCGGAATCGCGCGAGATCTACGGGATCTGGTTGGAGCGTGGCTGCCAGCTGACTGCCAGAGAACTAGCTGCGAAGGGAAGAGATGGTGGAACTCAAAACGAAGTGTCAGTCGACGAGTACATCAAACAAGGCGGATTTTGGACGGTCGGATTCGACGCTGGCCGCCCAACCTCCATGGCCCGTGGAGACCCCACGTAAGTACTGCACATTATGTTTCTTATCGCACGGGGTGGGCTAACTACGGGTTTTCATCATTGCATCTCTCATCGTCGTAATTGAGGTAATTATAAATTTAAAAAAAAATTAAAAACAGTGTTATTTTTGTTAGTGCATTAATAAGTATTCCAGGTATTGAAATCCTTGCATTTCATCCTTTTCATTCAGCTTACAAAATAAAAATAAAAGAAATGAGCAATTAACATGACAATTAACAATAATAATTTTCATTCAAAGAATAATTCAATACAAATATAGCTCTTTAATAAATATAGGTTAACTTGACGGGATCCCATGAATAGACTTCGTGAATAGACTCACGAATTACAGACACGTGCAGCTGACGGACGATTATTAAGAAAAATGGCTTCGCGGACAGTTTTAGTCGTCAGGCAATTGTTTATTTTGAGTTGTTTTGCAGTGAAGCTTCTCAGGGGACAGCGAAGGAGAAACAGCTGAGCCGACTTCTCTCCGCCGAAAACAGGCAGGCGCCCGCGCTCAGCGAATTTTGAAACCCGTTCGAAAATGTCAGAAGATGGCTGTCTCCCCCCAACCGTCGTACGATGTGATGGTATCTCGTTTTACATTCAGTCAGTTTCCCACCGTGGTTGAGAACGATTTCTGGGCGCCAAAAGGTGTTTTAGTTTTGGGGGGAATGCAATCTCTACTTTGGAGGGTTTAGATGAAATGTTATTGTTTTATTCTGGGCTTTTTTTTTTTTAATATTAAATCGGCAACTATGCATCTATTCGTCGAAGCTCCTTGAACTACAAAGATCGATGTCAAATATTGATTTTCTATTTTTTTTAAATCGCTAACATTAGGCCCGAGTCAGATTTAACAATGATTTCATTTTTAAACTGACTCAGCGTGATTTCCGAATATTTTTTTTATTATTTTATTTATTTATTCATTTTAAATTGTAATGAAATATTAAGAACTGATTATTATCATCCATTTGAAGTACAATTTCGGATGGTTTCATAGTGCGCATGCGCAGCTGCCGAAAAATCGATGACCTTACCCTTGAAGCCTCCGAGTTGCCGAGAGACCTCTACCTGGCAAAGCGCTGCCTTTGTGTTTTGCCTGGATACCGCCGCGTTCCAGGTTTATTTTCGGGCAGGTGAAAGAAAGGGTTGTGTGGCCGAGCAGCTTTTTGGCCGGAGAGCGAAATCCTTGAGGAGCCCACATATAGAACACCAACGCCACGACACAAGGACCCAATTAATGCGTCTTTTGAACTCGCTTCTCCTTGGAGAGCGTGACGTCACCAAGAGAAACATAGCAGACCTGGCCTCCCTTCTGGTGGATTCTGGGGATGTAATTACGTATGCCAATAGGCCAATAAAAGGACGCGTTGAGTGATTAAGTTACAGAAAGATGCACTGAAAATGCCGACACTGCCACGCCACGTCGAATAAGCTTCTTATAGGGGAGGATTACAAAAGCCCAACAAGGAATAAAATTAGCATCGCCTCCGTTTTATTTACAAATAATGTCAAGAACATATCATATCTACAATTTTTATTACATGTTTTCACTTTTTTTCTTTATTGTTATTTTCTGTTGTCTTGGAATAGGATGACATTGTAATATTTTGAAGTTTGTTATTTGTCCTAAGAAAAGTGAGATTCATAAAATTAGTATGTTTTTGTTTCCTAACCCCCTCCCCGCCCCCAAAAAAATATTAATCCATCCCCAATAACTTTCTGAATAAGTTAATAGATTTTCTTGGCATGTGTAGCTTACGAATAAGACTCTAATTTTTGTATTTGAGGCATTTCCTCTTTGGTGTCTGGAGAGAAATTTGAAGGTTACACAAACTCCCATAGCAAAAACCTCAGAAGCAAAACAATGACTTTTTGTAGATGTCTAAATGATATCTATTTTGTTCATAGCCTTTTTGCGCGTGCTTTGATGTTAACTGGATTCTGAGAACTTATTTTCGATTTTTAATTTGAAGCAAATGGGAGAAATTAAGACTTGTCTTTAGCAGATTTAAGATAATCGTAGATATTCCTTTGGATTGTCTTGTTTATTTTAAAAAACAAATAATATTTAAAAAAAAAATAAAAAAGTAAGATTTGTAATAATGAAAAGTAGGTTTCGGGAATTCCCTTTTTTTTTTTCCTCAATAAAGAATTAGAATTTAGAAGATTCAAAAAATATATAAAATACTTTACAAATATTTTTTTCTGAATTAATTGACTTAAATTAAATTATTTGAATTAAAAAAAAAAGTATATTTTTGGTATTGCACTTAATTAAGGGGAAATGGGGAATTTCTCGATATCGGTAAATCTAGAATGTTCCTTGTCATTTAAGAGTTCAAACAGAATTATTGATTCCAATGCTGATTCAACAGATGATTAATGAGTAGATCGAAGGACGTCTTGACGTCTCCCTGTTAACGTCATCAAAATCTGGAGATGAAGTCCTTTTTTTTATTCAAATTTTAATATTAGTTCGAAGTTAATAAGTCTGTTTTTAAAGTGACATCAGTTAATGATTTTAATTACAAATAAAATATGTTGAAGCCTAAAGGTCTACGAGACACTCAGCTTGTGGCCTTGCGCAAGGACATGAGAGTGGCTAAATACAACCTTCGTCGAATTACCCAATCGACAAAGACTCCTGCAGATGTCAAGGTACAAAGGTTAAACAAAAAATAAAAGACTCGATTCAGCTGTATTCCAGCCATTGTCTGTAAACTGTGATCGCCAGCAGTTTAATAGGAAATCACAATAAGACTAATGGTTTCCCATTTTTCTTTTTTTCACCTGTAACTTTATCCTCTGTGACTTAAAAGTCAACGTGGTGATATGTTTCGATGTTTACCTGTGGCTGGAATGTGCACGACCAACAACAACACGTCTGGCACACTTTCCCAAGACACGGTGGGTTGTACTCAGGGGGAATATTTAATTATAAAAAGCGAAAGCTGACTCTTCATTAAAATTATAGACGCTGTATCAGCTCCGAAACCGCTTTTTAACCTTGCATAGACAGAGATTATGATCTTTGGCGGAGCTGACGTCCGAATTGGCGCTAGGAATAAACTACACGTGTGGTTCCAAATTCTTGCGAGAGAAATGCCGCCTGCTTCTATTTTGGCAAATGCTGACATGTTTTTCAATGAGCATCTCTTTTAGGCGTCTTTCATTCTTTTAAAAAAAAAAAGTTTGTGGAAGCGCAGTGTATAAAAAAAAAGGGTGTTTCTTCATTTAAAATATGTAAAATGAAAATTAAATGTAAGTTATACAATGAGAGACAGCCTGCTGTTTAAATACGCAGAGTAGACGCTATCTGCATATGAAAGACAAAGATGTCAGCTGGTGAGACGCGCGTCATGCTCCGTTAAGCGCCTAATTGTAAACGAAGCCGCCTGAGGTCAGAGGGGAAAGTTGACTAAATTCCCGAATCAACGCCGTAATATTTTTGATGCCGTGCACGATAAAGGTCATTGCTTTTAAATCCTAAAAGATATTTCTTCGTGATTGTAAAATTAATATTATTAAAATTGAAACATCCGATAAAGGATATTTTTAATCTTTATTCCATTAAAAAGAAATGTAATTAGGAAGGGCTCTGAAAACCTTAGTTTATTTTATCATTTAATTCGACACTGTATATTTAAAAATACAAATATGTATATTAAAATCGTTACGACTTGATGGTTAGAGTACGTTTATGGAATGATATCAGATTATAAAATTGAATTGAGAAGTTTACAATTCACGTTTGAAATTAAATCGTTGTAATTCGATTTTTATTCAACTTTCATCTCGTTTTACATTTTGTGTTATAACACAAAAAAGTTTCATAATAATGCAGTTTTCTGAATTTATTATTCCTTTTTTATAGGAAGAAAGTTAAGAGAAATGCATTTGATTTGAATTTATTATTAATTACAGAAAATTATTATTGTAAAATTATAGAAGTCTATTTTGGAGCCGATATCACTGAAAATTCGGATAGGAAGAATGTAGAACTAAATTATTAAAAGGATAGAAAAAAAAAATGAGTTCATTAATGTTGTGTTTCGTTTTTTTCTTATCACCCATCAAAGGCGGGGATAACAGGATTTCATCTCGCAGCCATATTGCGCTTGTTGACCGAATTTTTTTATTAAGCATACAAAAGACACATTTGTTGTCCATAAATATGTTTTAGAGTTTCAAGAAGGTCCGTTCAATAGTTAAAAAAAAAATTACCTGAAATGGGGAAACACTTGCAAAAAGAGACTAGGTAAGATTCAGTTCTGCCCCTTCACTAAAATGAGAAGCGATGGCATAACTTTATTCTAACAGTTTTTAAATTTTTCATTAAATCATTAATGAAATCTATCGAGCTTAGCAGGCAACAAGCCCTACATTTTTATAAATTATTAGTAATAATTTAACAGTTTTATAATTTATTAAAACATTGTTTATGATTGTACTCACCTTAAGATAAAAAATTTTTCGTTTTTAATTTAAAATTACCATTTAGAGTTTAATTTTCTTTGAAATGTGTCACTTCCGTTGTCCCTTGGGGGTTACATTTGTGTTGAGGAGGTTATTATGATTCAGCCTCATTTCCTCTCGTTATTTTTCTAACGGCTTCCTGTGGAATAAAACACTTCTTAATGTTTCTTTTCTTTTAGATATCAGTCACTTGAGTAGACTTGGTTTTATTAACACTTCGTTTCTGGTAAATTCAAGTCTTGCGTTTCATTCACAACAAATGACGTCACTCAGATGTCTCAAATTCATGGCGACCTACATACTGTTTTCGTATCCAGAGATACGATCCAAAAACAAACTCGCCCACTCTTCTACGATTTTCATTAATAACGTGGTTTTAGAAGCCGTTGCTACCAGACCCCATTTATTTCGGCATCGAATTCGCCTGTGAAATGAAGTTCCCTAAAGAACATGAAGTACAGAGTTTTTTTTTTTTGTTTTTTTAAATGCGCTTTAGTGTAATATGAGGTCACATAATATCTGACCCCCTCCCTCACACAGCCCCCTAACCCCCACCTCTGACTTGTGTACGTAGTTTAGGGACAATCCCTTACTTCCTTAAATTGCCTAAATCCAATAAACGAATAATATCAAAGCACGTGAACCTTCCAGAACCTTATGAATTTTAATAAAAAGAAACATTCATGTTTAACGATTAAAAAGATTTAAAGCACGTAACTAGTTTCGACCTCTCCGTTCCAGAGTCTTCATCAGACGCTGAATAACTAACCGCCCTACTGCCTTATAAAGTATTCGGAGAGTTTCTATTCTCTATAATCTGATATACGGTAGTACAGATATATACAGTGAATGATATCTGCTAGGAGCACGATCTCAGTACATTTGATAGAGGTTCCATTAATACTCCAAGATTTCGGGATTTGTTGTTAATTATTCCGGGAATTAATTACACATGTCAATGTCAAGCTGTAGGCTTCCTCGAGTTCGCTTTATCCAAAAATTAAGAAGAAACTTTTTTAATGACTTGGCTTCCGTTCTCTCTGGATCTCAATCCCATAAAACATCTACTCGACTCGACGCGAAATGTATTGCTCTCCCTCCAAACCCAGTCTAACCCAACCTCAATTTCTCCATGTCCTCGAAGACGATTCTACTTCATTAGTGACACCTGTTGCCATCCGAATATTATTAAGAGTTTGAATCAAACGCTGCCAGACCGGAATTAGTAGAGTGAGTACAAAAGAATGTGCGAGCTATTGAGGTAATTAAAGCAAAAAACATATTTCCAACATCACACCAGATTTAAATGTAAAAAACTACATTTAATACTAAAAAGCAAATTTTCAAAAACATATTCACTGCAGAAGTGAATCAAGTAATTCATTTGCCTGCTTCGCGGTCGGTTTCAAATGAGTTATTAAAGAAGAAAAAAAAAAGCCGAAGCCTTTAACAGTTAAGCATTAACCTGATGAACATTCAAATCTTGGTGATCACCAAGGTAAGTTCTAGGAGATGAGCATTAACTGTAAAATGGTCGTACTGGGATATTACTTCAAAAAAACAAGGTCTTATTTGTTGATCTTCATTAAATTGGAATTGCAATCGATATCAATTATTTATCTTGTTGCCTGTGGATACAGGACCTTTTAAAATAGGCAGTGTAATTAACATACATTGCCGCTGTCATTGTATGTCCATCGCCATCCTCTATTGCCAGAAGACAAGAAAACTAATTAAAACACTGACACTTGGGGTCAAATTCTAAGTTATTATTAATGCTATTTTGTTGTTGTTGTTGTTGTTGTTGTTGTTTTCATTTCCAAACATAAATTTCAGCATGTAACGAAAAAGCAAGGAAAATTACGATTTAAAATATAACCGAGTATCGCGTAAGATGAGCAAACTGAGCAGTTTCAGTATATTTGAGTGTCCGCATTATCCTCGCTACAAATTCTTACCGCAATAATTTATACAAAATATTTAAAACTTGCATATACGCCCCCCAGTTAACAATGATGGAGAACAAAGTGATGGCTTTTAGTTGAGAAAGAGTATTTTAAGTAGAAGTTTTTTTTCGGTGTTTAAATATTATTTTTAATTTCTTCATTCTTGTCGAGAAATGTCTCTAACGACTCTTCAGTTCGTCGCTGAGGGCGAGTTTCTGCATCTAATGCTCGTCTGTCCTGCGATTGTAATAGGCTAAAAAAAAATGAACATTGAAATTTAAATTTTAATGTAGTAGGCTAAAATTAATGAGGTTTTTTTTTCTCTGGCTCTTCTCTCATTGCGTCACACACACACAGAGGTAGTGATAAGAGATATTTAACAACAATAATTTGAATGTAGTTCCCGTGGCTTCATGGATAAAAGTCTGGCTTTGGATCAGAAGATTGTAGGTTCGATTCGTGTTGAGGACGTTCCATTGTAGAAATTATTTCTATTTTCACACGAAATTAAAATTATTTTCTAGACACAGACAGATCTGGACACAAACATATAATGTTAATGTTCGTTTCTTGTTATCATTCGTTATATGATTTTTTTTTTATTTAAATTTTCATTTATTGAATATATTTGATCGGATGCCTCTTTTAAAATATTAATAAAACAAGAATTGTATTTCCTTTAATTTTTTAGCAACTTTTTTTTTGCACTTGAACAGACACGTGTTTCGGGAGTGAGCTTTAACCCAATTCGGAATAAAAATAAAGGGGAAAAAAATGAGGCGAAGAGGTGATTTATTACGTAACAGAACTTTGGTTTTTTTGCAGATGAAGACCGTTTCAGTCTTTCTCTGTTCTATAAGTGGTCGCGTAAACAAGCCCGACTCCATGAATAGCAGTTGCAGGCACTAGGTCGTCCACAAGCCGAGCTGACGTAGTCACACACACATCAGCTGATACTGGCAAGGCTCTAATATTAGCGATAGGTCCCTAGCGACTGACCGGCGGCATCATGGCGCACCAAGTAACCGTATCTCACGCCAAGTCCCATTGTCGAGTGAAGGGGAAAGCTCGATGGAGAGGGGAAAAGAAGCAAGAGATAAAAAAAAAAAAAATAAGCAGGGACTCGGGTTCCAAGGCGCTTGCCTCATCGCCCCAAAATCTTCTTACAGACAACAGTTCGTCTCCGGCTTTTTGACCCTCGATCCAGTCGCATCCTGTTTTGTTTACAGGAACAACAAGGAAACAGCTGAACATCGCTAGGAACTGGTTTACAAAGATAAATATACACAAGAAATAGAAGCATCGGGTTCTTTATCTCGTCGCATTTCAGTTTACTCAACGAAATTTTTGATGCCTGCTACAAATTTAATCCGGTTGCTTATTAAAATATATCTCGAATTCTAATAAAAAATAAAAATATAAAAATTAACTTATAATAAAATGATAACACATTGACAAAAGGTTACAAGGCATAAATAGAACTAACTTTCGAATATTTATAGTCAAAAAAGTTGACAAAATAATAAAACCACACATCCCTAAGATCCCTCACCCCACTTACATTTTTTTTACACTTCACAGCCTGTGCTTGGTCCTTGGCCCGCCATGTTGTCTTTGCTGGGAAAACCCAAGTATTGGAACTTTTATATAATAATAATAATAGTTGTTGAGTGACAATTAAAAAAACTGGGAATTTAGTAAATCAGAAAAGTACAGTAGTTTGAAGGCTAATGGAAACTGAAAAGAAAAAGAATATAAAAATTTTACAGGGAAGCCAAACTAGTTTTCTAAATACCATGGTATTGGAATTGAATGGCAACGTCTTTAGGTTGTGATTCGTCAGTTCTTGTCTCTTGGTCCGATAAGACTAATAGGCTCTTTCTTTTAGTTAAACATATCTCAAAAATTTTAGTTCTTAGAATATCCAGGGTAACTGGCAAGTCGACGTATTCCTATCAGGCCGTGATAATAGAGCTCATCTGCAATTAATTGAACCATATCTATTTTGCAAAATTCAATAGTTTTTGAAATATATTCATTTTTGTGTTTTTTTTTTAGAAATGTACTCCTATTTCCCAAGAACTATTATTTATAGAAGTAAAAGATATTTCTTAATGCTTTATATCTCATTCGAGGTAATAAAACAGGGAAGTTTTTAAAGTAATTTGTACGCTTATTGTATTATCAAATTTCATTTTTGCTATTATACTACTTGGGAATATATTTCGGAAAAAAAACACAAAAATTAACATATCTCCAAAACTGAGTTTGCATAATGGATATTACGGTTAAATCAATTGCGGATGAGCTGTACCATCATGCCCTGCAAGGAATACGGCGACTTACCAATCACCCTGTACATATATATATGTCCACACACATCAACTTGAACTATCTTGGTCACATACAAAAATAAAATAAAAATACATTCAACTTAAAATTGTATTCTAAAACTTCTTTTTTTATTTTTTATTTCCTGTCTCTCTCCGATGCATGTTTTCTCTTCTGTAGTATTCGCTATTATTAAACAGCTGAAAATATCTTTGTTATTCACAAAAAAAAAAAAGAATTTGATTATATCAAATATTAAAACTAAGAGTGATTCCAGAGTTTTCAAAAACTAAAAAGAAAAGAAAAAAAATCATTAAAACGCTTTAACTTAAAATGACTTAAATCCTGAGAATTCAAATAACTCAGACACATTTTTGTTTTGCAAGAAAAATTAGAAAAAATAAGGAAAAGGAAAAAATATATATAATCCAACCAAAGGTTGTCAGTTTCTCTAATGAAAAGAATGAAAAATTTCAAATTTCATAACGGATTTGGATTACTTTGACTGAAGAAAGACAACAAAACTGAAGCAGGCGAGGCCCTGATAATGAAACAGAAAATTAATTAGAATTTAAACTGATTTAAAAAAATAAATCGGAAAGAAAATATAACGAAAAGCAGGAAAAACAGTTAAGCTTTTAAGAAAATGAAACAAATAACAAGTTTAGAAGGAGAGGACATGGCCTGTATATCGCGAAAATCAATGCTCTTTTGTGAGATGGAAGTACTTTCAAGATACTTCAAATATATATACGGGTTGAGGGGCCAACTCTCGAGCGTTTTTGAGATATTTGGCATTGTTTTCATCGATTTTCAAGTATTAGTTTATTAACTTTCTGTTCGTTCCCAAACCAAGTGTTGTTGTGGTTCAATGCGTTAAGGCGTTAAATATCGCGATGTACAGATCATGTCCTCTCCTTGTTAGTAAAGAAGGAAAACCATTGTTTAGGGATGATAATATCTGAAACTTGAAGTTACCGTTATTTTGAGTTGTACTAAGCAGATATTCTTACTTTATTATAGTTTATCTGAATATCTTTCGAAATGTTTTAATGTAATGAAATTTTTGGCCCCCAGGTACTTGCCTGGGAAAAAAAATCAATTGTCATGAAAGTAGAAACTAAAATATCAGCTTTATAGAGAAACTTTATTAAAATATTATCGTAATTTTTCTGGCATTTTTGAATCCTTTCTTTACTTGAGGACCGCAGGCTCTTCAATGTGTGCATGTGTTACCTTAGGGAGGATAGTGTGGTCATTTCGCGTTGCCTTCCACAGGACCATAATAGACGGAATAAAACAAGAAATAGAATTCAAGGGAAGACTGACAGAAGACTTATTTGACAACTAAGCAGAGGCCGCTGTTTCCTTATGTAGGTACTGTAAGTACTAAATCTTAAGAGGATCTTACTATTATATGATATCTTAAACTTATTACTGAAGTTTCTGCTGCTAATATCTCTTTTGAATTGTTTTCATAACATATGCATTTCAATGTAAAACAACATTCTGAAGGTTTTTTTTTTCTCCTTTTCATATTAAGACGTTATAAACGTATAACCCTTAAAACAAATCAATCTCTATCAGTCTCATATTAATCTGTAAATATTGCACATTCCTCTTGAAAGTTTTTAGAATTCTCTTCGCAAACTTTGAATTCTGTTAAGGAAAAAAAAAAGTTGAATTTCGTAGTGGATGTTTTATTATCAATTGCAGGCATGTGTTAACTTGAGAGAATCAATGAATACGATGAATACGAGACTTCTGAATTGGATTTATTGACTAGGGAAATTACTTGTGATTCAGTTAAGCAGTGGTTTGGGAAATCACGATATTGACTTCAGTTACTCTCAGCTTATCCAAACCATTTCGCAAAGGATGTGGACTGTCCTTAAATTATGATATGAAGAATTACAATCCATAATTCAAGAACATGTAATCGACAGATATGAAAGTGAAAGACAGAATTCGTAAGTAGAACACAAAGTGATACTTAAATCTCAGAGCAATCGAGGAAATCTTATCAGCTTTACTGTTGGAAGTGGACATTGTAGCATGAAAAAAACATTCATAGATGACTAATAGAACCAACAGCAATTGGATTCCGTAGGAATGAGAAAAAGTATAGAAAGGGGTGTTAGATGAGTGTGTGGTTTTACTGGGAGAAGAAATTTTACTCTTTGAGAATTTTCTTCTATAGATCATTGCAAGAGATGATATGCTGTTTACAACCATACATTGTAATTTCATTTATAAAAGATACTAAATACATTTAATAATATTTCTTTGAGAAAAGAATTATTTATATTTTGCATAATTATCATAGCAGCCATGTCGTTATTTCGCTGCGCTGCTTTGCTTTCCCACGATTTCCTGACTTCCGATAACTTTCTGATCACGCCTATTTTTGCACCTCACGAATGACAATCCATTCGAAGAAGCCAGATGCTCTGTGCACTTGACCAATATAGACGCGTTCATAAAAACCATCGCCTCAGAAGACGGCATTCTCCTGCTTCTATTTTCCTAATTTATGATTATAAGATAATAAATCGTACCTTACAATTTCTAACATTTTCATACTGAACAGTGCATTGCTTTGAAACTCAGAACAGCTTGGTTGTACAAAGCCCTATATTTTGCCTGTAGTGAAGTAACGGTGTTGTTCCGTTAGATAATTAAGTCTTCAGTGATTTGTAATTTATTTTTTTGATTAAAAGAAGCAATTGCCGAACGTTTTATGTTGCTTAATCAACTAATTAACTTTGGTCGCTGACTTCGGCTTAGGTCTGGATAATGAAGCTATGGATTAAGAAAATAAGGAAAAATCTCATTACACTGAACTAAACGGAAATACTTCGCGTTTCATAATGAGAACGGTTAGAACGAAATTTCAATACAACACATTTCCTGAGAAATTCGTTATAAAGGATCTATGTTATTGGTTCAGTTTTAAAGGGAGTGAGAGGTAGGACTACAGATGATAAGATCGACATGAATTCTGTGCTGAGAGAAATCTAGCAGAGAAATCTTTCTAGCAAGCCTATGCAGCTGAAACAAACTTTATATAGTTGTGTTTATAAAATTTTATATTAGCTTAATTTAAAACTTAAATTAGAAAAAGACTTAAAAGACTTAAAATCTTCATCAATTGATTCTGAAAACTGAATTCTACATTACCATCTCCGGTCTTTTCAATTATTGCCGCGTGACTTTCAATCGCGTGCGATGGTAAAAATGATCTCGCAACAGCATTCTAATGAGATTGAATAACAAAGAAAATAATGAGCCACGTCTATTTTTTTTCATTCATTCATTCATTTCAGTTAGATTCTAATATTTAATAATAATAATAATAGTCATCCGATCATTACATCAACAATTGTTATAATTTGCAGAACAGCTTTAAAAGGTTTTGGTTGGTGAAAATTCTATGTCTTTATCAAGTTTAAAATCATTCTTTTTTCTTTTTTTTTATTTTGAAAGGAACGCAAGAGAGCTCAGACGCTTATTGTACAGAATATATTTTTTATCAGCACTGGTACGAGAGTTTCTGGCCTCCCCTACTTTTATTAATACATGGATCACCCAAATCTTTATTCAAAATTCCTTTTCATTCAAAGTTTTTGTTTTTGTATTTTATTTGATTAAGTATTTCCCTGTTTCGTCTTTACAGTGCCTCAATTTGTCGGCGATCCCTGCTCTTTGTAATAGAAACTGTAAATTACAAGAACGCCCACTCTCCTTTTCTCTGTGCCATGAAAATGTACTCATTACAAATAATTTCTCATTCAGTAACCGTAAAGATCATTTTCGTTATCGCGTTACTGTAGTTTGTTAGTCAGGCACAAAGTACAGTAACGCGATAGATCAAACGAGTTTACTGATTACTGATGAATAATTTGTATGATTACAAATTATTTTAAAGAATAAACATTCACTGTACAGGGCAAAAGCGAACTTGAATGTAAATGAGCTTTTATTGCGGAGAGGGGGTGGGAAGCAAGCCACGAGATCGAGCTTCCAACCAAAAAATAAAAAAAAATTTCGGCAGAGCCTCCGATGTAGGACAATGAAAGCGAATTTCGCCAGAAGTTGGTAACAGGATAAGTCCTACTATTTGTTCATTTGTTTTATTTTTAAAGTGTTTGATATAAAACAGAATTTTGGGGAAAATTCAGACAATCAGTTTTAGTTGAATTAACCAATACCAAAGTTTGGGTTATTTATAACTGACGAAATTAGACGTTTCGGAAATTAGACGCTCTAGTTATAATTAGTACATTCAACTAACAGGATAAATTGTAGAGTTAAAAATAAAAAAACGAATCTGTTTCTGTTTCTTTTGGTTCTGGGAACTGGTTGAACTTGATAAGGAAAGTACATTGACTTGTCACTTAGTTATTTCGCCTTTATTGTTGTCCCGTGTTGCTTCGTTCTCAAATCTAAAGTTAAACGACCAGGAAGTTAGTCTAACAACTATCGCGGCTTCCAAAAATGGTTAATCAATGAGAAATAAGCCGTACACTGCGGAGATTTTGTCCATTGGACGTGTGCAAACCAGACGGACAGTTTCGCAACATGGCTTAATTATTCAGGGCTGTTGTGGTGAGGACAGTCACGTGGGACTGAATCCCAGCAGACAACGACGCGACACAGAAGAGAAGAAAAGGAGCAAGGGGATGGATCCTTTGTGTGTTTGTGCGGAGTAAAGTCGATACACGGAGCCACAGATCCGGAAATATTCAGAACTTCCGGGACTCTGTAAAGAAAAAAAATAAGGATAGGAAAAAGGAAGCGATTTCCTCTTTTGGATTGCTAGGTCCTGAAAGATTAGAATTTAGGCTTTAGGAAGATTAGAGTTAAGTTCAGGTCGTGCTGTCTTTCTTTTAAAACTCACGTTCTTCTCAGTGATGCTCTTAGGGATTTTGATTGGCTATCAACAATCACGTGATTTATAATGATACATAACAATCTACGACTTTCTGGCTCAATTGAAAGAAAACAAAATGCTAAATGTAATCATACAATACAAATATATAAAGATCATGTAGATAATGATTTTTCTTCTCTATTAATTACAGGTTTGCAATAATTTCAAAACACTCTGTTTATTAATTACTGGAATTTAATGACGTTTTGCGTGTTTGTAATGGACAAGGCCTCCTCCTCCTCCTCCTGGCACTTGGCAACAAGACGTTCTTCTGTTGAAGGACGGAGAAACACCCCAGCAACCATCCAGTTGCCTCATTCCAGGAAACAGCCCCATTTACAAAATGCCCAGAACTAAAAGGATGAATAGCCACCAGCCGAGAATTGTTTATCAGGAGATAGGAAGGTAGAAAAAAAGAAATAACTGGATTCGTAAATTCCAATAATTAAATAAAGGAATAAAAAATATGAAAAGCAACATTCGGAAAACAAAAACAAAAATAGAAGATTAATTAACGATGGATTAATAATATTGCTGTTACTACGATGGATGAAAGCACGAGGTTTTGTAGTTTTTATCATATTTAAGTTGTTTAATGTTAGTATTTCAATTGTATTTTAGCTTACTCATTTATCTTAGTACACTTCCGTAAAAAAAAGCTTTTCTCAAGCCTAAGAAACTAATCTATATCTTTCTAGATTGTACAGAATTTCCTAACATTAATCGCTTCTAATGCTCGTTTTTTTTTTTTTTTTTTTGATGGGATGTTTGTTACTTTACAATTTTTTTCATAGAGAACAATAAGAAGAAATTTTTCAGTTTTTTTTAAAAAAAAAGATAGTCTCACATCCGTAAATATTCATGACGCGTTTCAAGAAGATTCAAGAGTGGAGCATTCTATACACACAGACTTCAACAGATACTGATTTGAATCAATACAAGTTTACACAGGAATTTAAAAACCAATTAAATTATTAAAAATTTAATGCGTCAACAAGAGTTTCTTTGTTATAGGTTACACATGTTGCAAGGGATGAGTCTTAGTCAGTCCGTAACATGTCTAACCTTTCCTCTTGTTGACAAATTAAATTCTACAATTTAATTAGTTTCATTAATTTTTATAATTTAATTACTTTTTAAATTCCTGTGTACATTGATGCTAACTACATCATACAGCAATATTTAAGATATTGAATTGATTTAATCTAATTTTTCGTGTCATGTGAGAGGCACTGTTATATCCTAGCGAATTTAAAGTTTGAATTTAAATTTTATCTCATTTAAGCGCTTTCAACAAACAAAAAAATAAAGAACTCTGAAAACATCACGGTGCTTTGACCTAATTTGAGATCTATCAGTTCTTGAATTTGCAGATAAATCACAAGATGGAAGAAGGTCCCTCACTGCTCCTTTATGTGACATATGTATTTACTGTATAATATGAATATTCTTCATTCTTTCAGAATGCATTAATCGTTTTTAATAAAGAGGTAACTATATAATGTTAATCATAAAGAGATTTCATAAATACCTCCGTGCATGTGGATGTTTATATCGATTTACTTAGATGTGGACGTACATCCTTTTATTCATAATTTTGTAAACTTATGAAAAAACTGTGAAAGGATAGTAATAAATTAAAATATTACGAGCTTATCGTCAAATGAGGCAGAGACTCCTGCGATGATAGGTGAGGAGATGAAGTGGAGGTCAGAGGACAGTCTAATGCTCTTCGGGAAAAGAAATTCATTTTTGTCAGAGGATTGAGTGAATCCTAGCAATTGGTCTGGATAGGAGAAATAAGTTAAAGTAACGGCTATTTGTTTAAAAATATGCTGGTATTTTCTTGTTTTCTGAGTAGCAGGCAGAATGTTGCTTTGTATCAACAAGTTGGACAATCATCTTAGGGGCAGTAAGAATGTTATAAAAGTTAAAGGAATTCCAGAGCTTTTAAAGCCAACCAGAATTTCAACACAGAACGTTTTTTCTTCTCAGTCGCTGAGACGACGAAGCCTATTTTGATGAAATTTACAACTCTATAAAATGGCAAATGACGGCTCAGAGACGCAGAGCATAAATTTTGTTGTAGAAACAAGGAGATCAGCTACGTAAACACTTGAAAATTTTGTAAATATTCCTTAAAAAAAATCCAGACAGAAGAGAAGACCGTTCTCCTGTCTTTATATTCAATTCGTATAAAGAGAAGATAAAGCTAACTAATCTTCTTCTTTTTTTTAAAAAAAAGAAGAATGAAAATATTTTTGTAGCTGATACAAAAGTGAAAAGAATAAGGATTTGTAAAAATATTGTAACTATGACTTACGTCTCATGGCTGCTAATAATGGTCCAAATCCCGCTTAAACACCATACAAATCTTTGATATTTCCCACAGTCGACATCACACAGTTTCTGAACGAGTTGAAAAGGACAAAATAAGCACTCCTGGTCTTATCGTATGAAGATACGTTCCATTGCCCGTCAGTGAGAAAATTAATTATTTGGTTTGTCATGATCTTCTATGGGAAATTTGTCAAATTCACGCGCTAATTCTCCTCAAGGACGGAAATTTTCAGAGAGATTAGACAATCAAAGACAATCTCCTGCCCTTACCTATGTAAGCCAAGTTTCAAGAAGGAACTTCCACTGATTGTAAGTTACTAGGGCGTGACATAACTGTGACGTGCCTAGTTGGATAATAAATTTATGAGAAAAAGAAATGCCAAACAATAACAAAATAAATTTAATGCAGAGAAAATTATAGTGGATAATCTCAAACAAATATTACTTGAACATCAGATTAAAAATACCGTAATGTCTGGCGTATAAGACGACCCCAATTTTTCCAATTAAAATATAGAGTTTGGGATATACTCGCCGTACAAGACTATCCCTCTTCCAACGCACACCAAATAAAAATTTAAAAAAACATCAGATTTGATTTCAATATGGTAATTTTAATTCAAATGCTTATGACATGCACATACTTAGCAGAAAAACTGTCACTTACAAACATAATGCTGTTTGTCATCAAACATGTAAACATAAAACAGTGCAAGTGGATTAAACTTTTCCTTTAAAAGCGATGTACCTTACCGGCGATTGGCTGGTTGTTGTATACAACGCCTGCTTGGATTGATCAGCTCTCCCTGTCTCCAAGTAACTGTAGCTTTGTTTATTCTGGTGCATTATTTTAATGCTACATTTTTTAGAATTTCACTAAAATCATAGTATTTCTTAACTGTAGTCTTGCTTCTTCTGTCCCCGCTCTATCTCTATTTTCCATATCCCGGGCGTCCCGGACGCCTGCGGCTTGCTCCGCCCTTCATCGGGACCGCGTTAAGTCACTTCTTTCCACGAATTCTGGTGAATGGATTTTCTTCTACCGTACTTGTACAGCGCCGTCCTTGCTGCTTTCATACGGTTGCCGCATACGGCGGGGATGCGGCCGCGGCCGTTTTTGAGCTTCCCCCACCATATGCGGCGACCGCAGATTCTCCAGTTCGGCTCGAAAGTTTCAGCACTCGGCGTATAAGACGACCCCTGACTTTTGAGAAGATTTTCCTGGTTTAAAAAATCGTCTTATACGCCGGACAATACGGTACTGATTTTATGAGCCTTATTTTCTTTAGGAAAGTAGGATAAAAATAAGAAGCTTCTACAATTTAGTTGATAAGAATGGCGTAGGAGAAAGGGGCTAAAAAACAGTTGTTATTTTTATATGTAAAACCAAGCATCTGTTTGACCGTTATGTTATGTAGTGAATGTGCGTGGCAGAGAAGCCAAGCACTGCGAACGGAAGTTTAT
Organism: Thereuonema tuberculata; assembly: GCA_023159025.1. Taxonomy (NCBI): domain Eukaryota; kingdom Metazoa; phylum Arthropoda; class Chilopoda; order Scutigeromorpha; family Scutigeridae; genus Thereuonema; species Thereuonema tuberculata. The sequence goes on along the minus strand of JAFIDM010003189.1, from coordinate 59,578,190 downwards.
TGTACTATCCAACGGAAATAAGGACAGATGGAGAGAAAGACTGAGAAAGTATGGTGGGAGAAATGCAGGAAAAATGGAGAACCCCGAGAAAACCTGCCCAGCGTGGATCGTCCACTATTACGAAACCCACATGAGAACCGAACTCCGATACTCAGAGATGAGAGGCCAATGTCAGAGGTGAGATGTCTGTTTGACCGTTTAGTCATCTGATTGTGACGCCTTTATAGCGGGAGAATTGCGAACTAATTACAATAACTGATGGGCAAATCAGTTGAGTATTATTGATTGAGAATGTGTCAACAGATAAACTGAATTGCCAAAATATTCATATAATGACATAAACGACCAATAGTCACCACTAAATGATAAAAAAAAAAGAAAAAAGAAATTACATTCAAAAAAGCTGTTTGGATTCTTGACTAACTTAAGAAGAAGGATCCTTAAGCACAGAAATAGGAATATTGTTTTCTGTTTCCATTTCAATAGACAGCATTGGATAAGTTATTTGCCAAACAGTATATGTATAGTCGTTGATATCTTCTGAAAACTGCAAGTTTAATCTTATTGAATTAACAATCATAATTATAAAAAAAGATGTAATAAGGCTGCAAGAACACATTAATAGAAAGAAACGGCTTCCCAGTAAAGGTGCCTCTTTTCTTAATTTTTTTTTTAAACATTTTAGCAAGCGTAAATGGCAAAGTACTTGTCACATGCTGGAGGAACCTAGTTCGATTCCCAGGGATGGTCGGAATTTTTAGTTGGGTTCATTTCTTCTCCAGACTGATCCCTGGTCTCGCTCATTCCTCTGGTCAACCCTGGGGTTAAGGCGAGCGATTGATGGCCTGGCTTTCCATTCCGTATAACAGGTGATCGCAAGAACCTCTATCTCCTAGGCTACCTACTTTCGAATGAGAATACGGGCTCGATCTACAACGTTTAACCATATTTAACATTGTGCCGGTTCTTCTAAAATTTCAATAGAAAATTCCAAATTCAGAAGTCATCAATATTCGCCCAATTCTCGAGGAATTATATCCTCAAAGACATAACTAGCAAACGACCTTCTTAATGTGGTAACAAATATTTTTAGCTAAGTGGCTTTTTTTATTTTATGTTATTATAGAAAAGCAGATTTGTTTTTTATTATGTAGGAAATATAATCTGCTAACTAATTGCCTTACTTGACTTTAAACTGCTTCACCCAGAAATAGCAGGTTCGAATCCCTGTTTTGGCGTGGATTCCTTTTTTATCTTCATGTACTCATCACCTGTTTACGACATACGGGTAAGGTCTAAAATTGGGCAACAGCAGAGTTTTGAAAGTAGCTCCTTTTTCCACCCTCCCACGCGGCACGTGTTCCTGAACGGAAACGTCCTCACAACGGAATTGAAACATCGCCATAAAGTATTAACAAATGATTTCCGCGAATATATCATTATGAGCAACAGACAGTCCTAGTTTGGCAACTTACGTTTTCCATCTGTTAGAACAGTGAAATACTATCTCGTTTAAATTAAGTTTACATGTGGCTCGCGTAACTAATTCGATATCTCGGAAATTTCACGCGTCTGTGAATTGTTGGCTGCGAAATTGCTTTAAAAATTGATGCAATGGTTTCTTCAAGAGATTCAGAAGTTTCTTTCGTTGAGACGTTAAAGAACAAAGCTTTCTAAGTGCCAAGAAATAAAAATAGAAAGAAAAAAAAAATTAAATAAGGTTTTATTTGCTTGCCTGAGGATTTAGTTTGTTCTGTATTTTAGAATAGTTTTTATTAACTCACGGTTAATGAATACATGGAATAAATGAAACTGTACAGGGGGCTCTGGACAGCCGTTTCGATGTAGGTTATCCAGTTTAAGCATCTTGTAGTCGAGCTTCATCGTAGTTCGGGAGAAAAGCATTTCAGAAGATATAAAAAGAATTCATTACTAATGGCTTTATTCAGTTTGTTAAATGGTTTTTTGATTATTGATTTAATTTCTTTCTGTTTTTATTTTTCTGTCATGTTTTCTGGACAAATACCATCATCGGCAACGTAAAAAAACAAACAAATTGGTAATGATCACAGCAACGACAGTACGGATGTCCTTGATTTTCGGTATGTTAAAGGTAAATACTGAATACAATGTTTAAATGAAAATAAATAAAAAATAAGAAAATCAGATTGACCTTGGCCTTGAAAGCCCGCTTATCGGATGTTAAGGCCGATCCCCCGATGAACACTCATTTCGGCTTTAAAAATTCATCACCAACAGATGGCCTTCCTATTTATTTCCTTGTATTACAACAGGGTCACTAACTCTTTTCATCAAAATGGTTACAATTATCCAGGTTACTAAATATCCAGGTTCGGCAACTCATCAAAATCTGCAGTATGCCTACATTTACTATCTTCAGATTGAAATAAAGTTTTTAATAAGGTACTTAAGGGCCTTGTATTACTTTTAGGAAACGTTAATAGTAAAATTTAAGGAAATATAAATCCAGTCTTTATTATTATTATATATTAAGGTGTGTATAGTTTTATTGTTTCTTGTGCAAGTATAAGAAATATGTTAAAATGTTAGCAAATTTTTTTTTACTTTGACGATTGTTTTTTGATAAAAGGGTTTTAAAGTGTCTGTAATGCATAATTGTGATTGAATTGAATGCTTAATATCAACCAAATAATTTTTCTTAAAAAAATGCATTGTAGTGAATGTTTTCTAGTCTTGAGGACATATTTCATCCAGATGTTTTGAATTTGTTTTGAACATTTGTTTAGTGATTCATACGTTTAACTAAAGAATAAATTTTAATGCTTTTGTGAGGTCTAACCTTCAATATTTACTGCCGTAGTTACTACTAAAGAAGACTAGAATGCGTCATTGTGAAAGACACCAAGATTTCATCTGTTGTCACAGCTGCTATAAAATGTACTACTAGATCTAACATAGTGAAATTCTCCTGGAAAAAAAAAGAGAAAATTTCCAAAAATAAATGTACGTACGCTTTAGAAACCTTTGATATTTTAAAGCGTTTATTAAAAAAAAAATTGAAAAAAAAAGATTATTGTCTATTGAAATTTGCGCCAGCGTATTTTCTATTATCAGATACCGTTAGGCCTAAGTCATTCAGATCGTCATCGACGTAAAACTTTGGCATATGCTGTGAAGGCGTTACTCAAGCTGTAGAATGACTTTGCAGAGATATTGGAATCTGACAGTTATCGAACGCAGGCTTTTGGTATAATTGATATCAGCGGCATCACCAGAATACGTAAAAGCAACACAATTGTATACTGTATATGCGCGCTGGCCTTGACACGGCTAAAGCCACGGATGTTTTTATTTATGACAAACGTAGACTGTAGAGTAAGAAAGCAGAATTGTAAAGAAAACTATACCTATCTAATAAAAATAAAAAAAAAAGATGAAATTGTTTATGGTTTGCATTGTTTCTTAAAATATTACCAAAGGTTAGGATTTGAAAGAAAAGCTTTGTTTTATTCTTTATTAATTTCCTTTTATTTTATTTTTTTTTTCTCTGCCAAGTTTACTTGCATGTCTCTGAAGCCTCCCTGGTGTCCTATTTTGTTTACCTACTTCCCTTAGGAAAGTCAGGCGAAATAAAATCACTTTCTCCACCTTCTCCAAGGGAGAATTTTTGAAAAAGCGAAAATGAATTCTCTTGAAATTTGGTATGACAATTTCAGGCAAAATTATGTCTTTTATATTTGAAAATTATCATCCCCGATCACTTGGGAGATAAACTTGGGCGCGAAGGTGATAAACAATTCCCGTAGAAAATCATTAGAAGCAAGAATAATTAGCGGAAAGAATGTAGTAAATGATTATGAGGATCATTTTAAACTTGGGCGTGATTCTCAAACGAAAATTTGAAGGTTGACTGATGACGAATTTAATAATTTTAAAATAGATTGTCTTGTCCTTTGTATTATTTTCACGACTTTGAAAATAAATAATAATAATAATAATAATAATAATAATAATAATAATAGTAATAAAGGAAAATAGACGTTAGGATCTTTCTTGTTGTTTTACATATCACAAAGAATTTGAATAGGGAACAACAAATGACAGCTTCAAATATATTTCAATTGTTTTTCATTGAAATTAATAATTGAAGATTTCATGTATTTCTTTTAAATCAATTTTCAATTACTATATATATATATATACATATATACTGAATAAGGAAGAAACTGCTCGAGATTTCAAATTTAGGCTTATTTTATAAATCTGCAACGTTTCGCACTTTACATAATTCTCAAGATATTCAATACGTAAATTTATGTACCAGAGATAAGATGTTAGATAAACAATTTTTTGGTGCATAATTCTCCTGTCAATCAAATGAGAATAAAATTAAAAAAATTTAACATTGCCTTTAGGCGCCATCTGCCGGAATTTCAAGAAACTATTTGATTAGGATAAAAAAAAAAAAGTCTTTTGATTTTTGCAATCAGCAGATTACATAAGGAAATGATTAAATTGCTTAATACGGAGAAATATGATTTACAACTTATTGTTTTAACAGCACGTGAGGTTCCTGAATAAATTCAGCAGATAAGAAAAGTAGCTGTTCTTAGATAGTTTTGATAATTCCTGCTTTTTCTTTTTTTTTTTTTTTTTTTTTTTTAAGATTTTTATTACAGCACTTGATATAATTTCTGATCATTAGAAGAAATTTGTTAAGTAAAATAAAATGCTGTTTAGGGAAATAAATAAGTAAAAAAAAAATTATCAAGGATTGTGATTCATTTTTTCTAGCATTATTATTATTATTATTCATTTCGAAATATGTCGCTTCTCATTAATTTTAATGAGGAGATATTTTACATTATCTAAATGAAAAAATAAAATAAAATTGAGCTGTATTTTAATCATGAAATCCTTCCTCATAATTTGTGTGATGATTTTTACCTTATAATTAACTAGCGATTTGATTCAAGTTCAAGAACTAACTTACAAATCCTTGGAAACATAATTATTTTTACCTATTATTCCTAAGGAAATTGAGGCTTATTAAATCAATAAGTTTGTATGTCTGTGCCCAGTTAACAACGTTGGAACCAGTGAATGACAAGGAAGCGTGGAATGACAAGAAACGACTTCTTATGTTTTTTTATTTGAAAATCTGTACATGTGGTTCCCTATCTGCTCCTTAAATGTGACGAAAAATTCCAATAGAAAACATTTAAAATGTGTTTTTCATTATAATCTGTCAACAAAACTGAAAAATTCCTATTTGAAAATTGTTTCAAGTGTGTGTGTATGTGTGTGGTTTTTTTTTTTTGTTTTGTTTTTTTTTTGTAACAATACAATTCTTGTATTAATGGCCTCTATAAAATTAAGAATATAAATTTTATATATATTGAGCGATTTTATACCAAAGATTCACTTACATAATTATATTTTTTTTTTACTAAAATGACTGAACACTGAAGTGATATTTTTATTTAGAATTCTATAGAAAGGACATGACCTCTATAGGTTTTTTGCATTTTAAATAGCGTTCTCTATCTTTCACTCTTTTTTTCCCTAAATTAAAAAAAGAAGAAAGGTCATGACCTACATTAAATTCTTTATTCTCCTCTCAAATCTATTTCGAGGGGGAAAAAGAAAACCTGGCTCTTCTGGGGCTTCCACACATTCCCTAGTCAATATTATTAAGTACAAATATATTACTGAAAGTGCTATGTTCGTGTATTTGTGTGATTCCACAACAATGCTGAGAATCCAGTTAAAGATGCACTTGCTTTTGAGATACGCAAAACGTCAACAATAACAATCTCATTAAAACTTCTAATTAAAAATAATTAAAATAGTCTAATTAAAACTTTGCAATATAATTAACAAAAAGATGTTATTTTTCATGAATTTTTTATGTTCCAAATTAGTACGTATTAAATAAGCTTATCAAATAGCAATTTAGAATTTGAAAAAGTACGTATTATACTGATGGAAAAATGTTTTTGTGTATTTTAAAACATTCTAAAAATCGTTTCGGATAAACCAGATTTTCGGATAAACGCGATGCCAGGGCTGTAAATTGGCCTGTAGTGCCGTACTGTAACTTTATTTGAACCTATTTTCAAAGATTTGCTACTCATATAATCCTGAGCATGTACTTTTGATTAATATGCTGTATTGTAGCTACTTTTATTGTCATTTTATTGTAACTACTTTTATTGTCATTTTATTGTAACTAATAAACATTTTATTTGGTGTAACATCTATTATATCGGAGGAAAATTTTTAAGATTAAATACCGATGTTTATCCGTCCTTCTGTGATCCATGTAACTATAAAATTTTATATCCTAGGAAGCTGAAATTTTAAAGGTAGATGTAGATTGATCTACTGATTTTGATACATATTCGGCCATTAGATAAAAACTAGGGCCAAAGAAATGCTTAAAAACAGTTTATTCATTACAGCGTCACGATAACTCAAAAAATTATCTATCGTTGAAATCTGAAATTGTAAAAAACGATAAATGTTACTAAATATGATATCTGTTAAATTTTTTTTAGAAATTAAACCCACAGTGATTGAAAACAAGCAATACGCGAGTCTCCTAAAAATCGTCATCACGACAAAAAGAAATAAAGAAAAAATACATTAGAAATAATTCAAATTTATTACTACTGTCTTGTGGTATAAAAATGTAGATGTTTATCGAGGGGGAGGAGGGGTATTGGCACATCAACTATATCTTATTTTTCTACAATCTGATACTAAATCGTTTTCAAGCACTCACTGTCTGATAGACTTCATAGGGGAAAGGATTCTTGAACAGCTGCCGTGTTATCAGTTGACAAATAAATGGAGGCATCAATCATAAATCCTGAGGTCATTAATTTCTTTTGAAGTTCGCAGTGGTTTAAGGATCACGTCCCCTTTCCTGTCTTTCGCATCCCTGAATTCTACATTTCGCTTCTTGTAACCTAGTTTTATCACGGTCATCCAGTTGATTAGCAATTTTATACAAGGTACAAGTAAAAGTAACTGCAGAAGAGCATACAGACTAAACACTATACACTAAAGCATTTTCTCTCTACAGGAGTTTCTTTCTCTATAGGATTACTATAAGATTATTTTCTTCATAAGTTACCAAGATTTATATCTATTTTTTAGGATATATAAAGTGTACATTAAGTTTAAGTTTGTCAAAGTGTTCATTAAGTTTATTAATATGAAAAATAAATAAATAAATAAATAAATAAATAAATAAATAAATAAAAAAATAAAATATTTATTTTTTTATTTTCAATTTACGTCGCATAATTTTCTATTATCTTACAGCAATAAAATGAAGCATATTTCTTTATAGCACTGCAGCGGTTCTGGTAGGAGACATAACGCCAAGTGGAGACAAATGAACAACAAATATCAATATCGTATTTAAATATCTTTATAATTTTTGTTAAATTACAAAAACAAAACAAAAAAAATGCGTTCGTAACTTACATTTGCCCCTTTAATACTAATAAACTTATTTTAATTTTCAGAGTTTTCAAATCAGTCATATTTCAGATATTTCAGATCGAATATTTAATCAATTAGAAAGAAATATGAAATATTTCAATTCTACTGCGAAAAAAATTCGATTTATGAAACTAAGACGCTGCCAACAGATTAGTAAGTTGAATTTTTCAGGAGAATTATTGACAGATGTGATTTAAAGTCTGATTTTAATTTGACAAAAGAAAAATCTTTTTTTCTGTATTGCATATCGCGAACTTCCCTGCATATTATCGGTAGAGCTTGTTTTTCTTCGTCGCTTTCCGAGCCAAGAAACGAAATCAACGGAAAAAGCAAATAAAATAAGAATTTCTTATTTTTTTGAGTAATTTTATTTTTCTGCCGGGCAATACGGTTAATGTAATCGTATACTTGAAAGTAATATGGGATATGAATTAGTATACGTTTTATGATACATTAAATAATTACAAATATTTTATAAAGTTTGACTACTTTGACGTCTGACGAATATTGAACCATAATGCCACGATATTTTCGTCTGTTAGAAGCTGTACGATGTTTCATTACTAACACCTGCCAATGAAACTCAACACAGTTTGGTATCACGATTTCCTTCGGTTGTTGTCAAGTAAACAGTGACCTTTTATCTGGCTGTGATTGAACACGATGATATTATCGCTCAAAAGTAAACAGACAAAGTAAAAATGTGCGCTTTGTTCTTTTAGTTTAACCAGCATTGATAAACAAACCATATAAAGCTTATCATTTTGTGATAATGACGTCAGGAGCTTCCTCTGTTATTTATCTCGGAGATTAACAGTAAATAGGAATGTCACAAGCAACCGATTGACAAAAGAATGATACATCGAAAGAGAGGACAAAGTTTAAACAAAGAAGATACGGTAATGAAAGTATTAATTTCGAAAATTTGTCTTTAATAAATTAAGCTTTATTTTTAGCGACCCATTTAAGAGCTTTTGTGATAGCGACCAAAATCGGTAGCTATTGCGTTTGTCCGTCCGTCCGTCCGTCCGTGTCTGTCTTAATCACTCCCGAACGGAAGGTCGGATCGACAAACGGATTTCGCCATCGTATTCAAAGGCCCAAACACTATAGGAATGGGGTATTTTCATGGGATTGAAAATATATTCGAAAAACTACTTCTCACGATTGCATATTGATCCATCATTGTTTATATGTTTCATACTGATTTATTTACATTTTTTTTTTAGGAGGTGTACTTGTCCTTTTTCTTTATTTTCTTCTATAGTGCGCGATTTTCTAATATATATATATAAATGCGAAAGCTCTCACTGACATCCCAAATGACCAGGAAACTGAAATTTGGCAGAATTCTTCCTTAGTTTGTATTTGGAAAAACTAAGCTTTTGATTACCATCCCTAAGGGGTTGAAAAGAGTGTGAAATCCCTAAATTAGCGCCTCATATGCGCCTGCTGGCGAAAATTGGAATTAAAATATTTTTCTACATAATTCTCTTCCGCATCCTCTCCTTCGTGAAACGAAATTTGACATGAATGTATTTTGTCAAAATAGAAACGATATCTATTCGACGAATTTTCGATATCCGGATCCTAATAGGTGTAAAAGGGGGACAGGACCTCCAAAACCGCTTGAGGTGGAAACACGAAATTTGATATGAGTGTTCTTTGTTTATATGGGAAACGTGTTCTGTAGGAAAAGACCAAATTCACCTGTGTCCAAATTCATCAATGGCATAATAATTGATAAGATCCCAATAACTAGAATGAATGAAACTGTAACAATACTAAGGATAGATTTTTGAGTCGCCTTATCTAGGTTCTGGTAAATGTGAAAGAAACATGCAAATACAGTAGAACCTCATTATAACGGACATCGCTTATAACGGACAGTTTCTTAAAAAAGTATAATAATGATAAAGGATGCATATGTTTATCTGACGAGTTTTACATTTCCAAGCAAGCGATTAAACATCGATCATTTAATGAAAAAAAAATTTTAACGTGCCCGATGATTCAAAGAATTGAGTAAGCAAACGAAGGCACAACCCTACAAGGAAGGATTCGCAACTTTTTAGCGTTGTTCTTCCGTTTGCTTTCTCAATTCTATCGATCATTTAATTTCGTTATTGTCTGAAATTCCACAAATTGCCGCACACACTCATCAGTTTTTATTCAGTAACCTTTGAGTCATGTCGTTAAGTACTTTTTATAGCTAGCTATTGTCCTTTCATTGATGTACACCCTGATGCATTACACCGATATAGAATTATTTGTTATAAACCGGACTTTCATTAAAACGGACAACCTTCAGCCCCAATTAGTCCGTTATAATGAGGTTCTACTGTACAGTAAGAGCTGTATTACGTTAACAACATATTACTGGATGCAATGTTTGGTCGTTTGCAAAAAGCTGTTAGTCTTTTAAAACAGCTGCAGATGGATCGGTAAAGAGTGAACCCCTTACATAGATCTTGACCATTCTAGTCTACTGTGTTTAGAGATATTGTAGCTTGATCTAAAGGTCATCGTAAAACAATGAACCAATATAGAAACATTTTGTTGTGCTTGGATGAAGTTATCTGTCCTACTTTACTTCAAAAAAAATCGATAAATAAAAGCTCTATCGGAATCTTAACAAATAAGAAAGTTAAACAAGTTAAAAAAAAATGATTTGAAGCTCCCAAAGCCTGTTATACTCTGAATTAAAACAAAATAATTCAGGTTTAAACAGGAAATAACATTAAGCCTTATTAGAAGAAATCTGTAATCATCCGTGTTATTATTTAGTGTGTTCTCCGTACCCTGTCTGGTAGCCATCACACAACCTCTTGGTGAAACAATAGCTGCTGGTGAAACAATAATAGGAATCATGTATTGGGAAGAAACTTCCATCAGAGCTTTAGATCTCAGATTTGGACTTATGACCATTTTACTACTGCTTATTTTGTGGTCCTTTCAAGAAATCTGCGCGTGAAGGTGCAAAAAAACTGTCCTAGAAAAGCAATAGAAACGAATCAATTTATAGTGGCGAGAAATTTCTATTGCAGTTCAGCAATGGATGAGTAATTCTTTATTGTGAAAGCTAAGATTTGATTGCAATTAATTGAACTTTAACAGCTAAACAGAATTTCCCAATACATTGAATTTTAAGAAAATAAAAAAATACGAAGCTGTATTGTATTCGGCGATATAATTAAGCAATGCTGAAAGGCGTTCTTTTTTTTTTTTTTTTTTTTGGAAGGAGGGCGTATTATTTTCTATATTTAGAACAAAGAAAACGGTAACATTTTAAGAAAGGCAGGTGTCTTTCATGAATTACTTGTTTATTTATAATTTTTTATATCATTAAGTTTATTAACATGTATTTCATCATTTCTTGTACTTAGATGTATGTATATATAGAAGAAATAATATATATATATATATTTAAAACCTGTAAATTATAATTGTAATTATAAGTAAACTAATTGCGAAATATCTAATTTGTTAGATTAAAAATGTTTGATAAAGTAATCTAACAATAACCTCAATGATTGTAATAATCTGCACTGAAAAAAATATTGAGATTCTTAGAATTGTATGATAATTGTTTGAAATACTTTGAAATTCCATCATCCTCATTTTCTTAGGAATTTGTTTGTTTCATTCTTTGGTTTCACAAAACCTTAGGAGTATTGATTTCTGCTACCGTACTTCAATTGCTTCTTTCTTTTGTCGAGATTACATTTCACCGAAAATACTCCGCTGTTTATTTTCGTTCGCCTGTGGAAATAGCATTTTTTTCTCCAAAGAATGGTAATTGAAATTCATAATAAGTAAATCGAATCGAATTCACGTATTGTGTACTTTCCAGATATCAGTCAGACAGACGCCAGAAGCCTCTAAGGCAGCTTCATTAATAATTTCGAAAATAATCAAAGCGTTTCAGAGAACTGGAGGCATCTTCAATTAAAACGCTGTCTTTCCTTCATGAATTAATGAGAGCGCTGACATAACCATTAAATATTAACATTCTGTGCTCATCGGCACAACTTCTTGTTTTTGCTTTTCGATTAATGCAATTTTCCTTTTAATCGTCGTCGTCCCAAAGGATTTTCAGGAAATCACTTCGTTATTTACGCAAAAGCAAATCTAATGATAGATCTGTTATACTTGAATTGACATGTAAATGCTTGGCTTGTGTTTCTAGCAACAAAACCGAAGCTGTTGTTTTCCTTTGGTTTTAAATCATTTATTTAAACTTTGTATTTGCCGTCCGCAAATTCATTTTCTGTAATTCATCGACGCTCTAAATGTAAGAAATGGTATATTACCAAACAAACAAACAAACAGATATAGTTTTTAGGGTTTTTCTATAAATGTAATAGAAATATTAACATTTGTTCAAGCTTTGTTTGTTTAATAGTGAAAGTGAAATGTTTTTAGTGTAATGCATGTAAAGTTAGGATCATAAAATCAATATGTTTGTCTGTGTTTTTCCCTTCAATGAATGTTCGTGAAACATCTCTCGCCTATTTACAAGTAAGAAACGATATATCTTTTTAATGGAAAATTTCTCCGTATGTCGCTCTGAAGAGATTTGCAAAGAAATTCCAATAGAAAACCCACTTGCAAGTGAAACAACTAACTCTCACTGATGGCAAACAATGAATTTCTATCGACGTTTAACAATGGATTGTAATTGATTTGCGCGTGCTTTAATTAGATTTCCGTTGTATCTGCAAATTTTAGGAATTTCGGAAAATGGAAAAATCGCAAGATAAGATTATTCTGCGGGTATAATAAAAATAATAACAACAACAACAAGGCAGCATTATTATAGTTAAGGAAAGTATGCCTTAATTTTTTTAGAAAAGTAAATTTATGTGATTTACTTCTGCAGTATTTTATGAATCATCGTATTACTTGCCGGAAAACTAGAATGATTCATCTTTTCTTTTCTTTTTTTTTTTGATGGTTGAATCACATTGACCTAAACAGCGTAAATGATGAATTTTCCGGCGGTTGTGTATTAGATGACGCTGTATTGTGTAATGGGAACATCTGCATTTTTATTGTGGACAATTGAAATAATTAGATTGTCCTTTATTTTCTTTTTAAGTATTACTGTGTTAAAATAATTTCCTGTGTTTTTGAATAATCAAGACTAAAGAATTGATTTTCATGAAACGTGGTTTATCGTAGTTAGTCGTCTGCTCTGGTTCCATGGTTGTTATTAAGCCTAAGAACATTGCCAATTTCTATATTTTTATTGGTGCTATTGATCAAACGAGTACTTAAGTGGTTGTTTTAACGCTTGAGTATTAACTATATTAAAATTATTATATTTTTAGCTGGGGGGGAGGGTAGAAATTTTTGGATATATATACGACATGTACGCGTATTTAGTATTTGTTTGTTTTTCTATTCGAATGTAGGTGATGATCAAGGTGGTGCCATGCGAGATAAAACTTGACTCTGGGTTCGAATCCCGAAAGTGGCATCGATGTGTCTTTCTCTCTTCTGTAGTTCCCTTTCTTTCCACGACGTGTTCTCAATTAAATTGACTTGTTCCGGGAGCAGGATAGTTTCCGAAACTTTTACTCTATTGAAATTCGCACAATATGTTCACATTTAAACATATTGTGCGAATTTCAATAGAGTACAACAAAAAACAAAACAAAAAAACCTCAGTTTTTATTAAAAAACTATTCTTTGGATATAAATGCTTTTTTTTTTTTTTTTTTTTTTTTTGTTTTTTTTTGGGTGGCTGGTGAATCGGTCTTTTGACTATCAGTTTTATTGAACTTATCAGTTAATTTGAAAATATTTTTGATAATCATAAAAATGTTATTTCCTGTTATAATTTTTTTTCAATGCATATAAAAGCAGTTTTGAGGAATTTTTAGTGCTTTTTATTTTACATCTCTGGATGTTAAACGGGATTTCTTCCAAAATTTAAGAGAATGTCAACAGGACGTAAGGTCATTAAGACCGGAACCGGAAACGCACGAATTGCAGCCAGTTAGTTGTTGGTAATCAGTGAAGAATTAATAGTTTCTGATCAGTTATCCATTCTTAAAGTGAAAGTATAGTAACAGTTTTATTCGATATTAAAAAAGAAAAAAAAAACTTTTTTGCATTTTACTATATCTTTTTTTGTTTTGTTTTTTTGTTTTATCAATTTCAGTGTAAAAAAAAAATCACTGAACATCCTTTTATCTATAAAGTTATAGTTTTTGATATAATAAATTCGTTCGATAAAATAAAAGAATTAGTATCATCCTTCATATGATATCATCTATTGATTATTCCAGGCAGGAACCGGAAGTTCGAGTTCAGGCTTTAATGATCAGACCAACGTTATCAATAATTTTAAACTACTTTGATCACAAACATAGAACAAACTATTATTAGCTGTATTGCCAATTCGAATACATAACGAGAAATTCCTCATAAGAATTCCTCAAAAATAGTTGTTTTTAAAATCATGGAAACAATACAAAGCGAAAAATAGTCTATCATGAATTTGTAAATTGCAGTAACCTCCATAACCATACAGTACCCTCTATTTGCTAAAACTAATTAAATTCGAATTAATTCTTACTTACGCTGTCTAAATACATGTTAATTTCCATCATATCAATGCATGCGCAAAGGACATGGATTGCTAAACGGATTATCTATACAATGTTGGATCTTATGGAAATTCGTTGTTTGGGTACTAATGTTTTGGTATGAGAAATGTTGTGACCTTCATGCGCGAATTTCTCCAATTTGACTGGTTACCTAACTGTGGTGTGCAGTCAATAGACTAGTAAGACTCGGCTAGTCCCCTAAATGTTCCCTCCCCTCAGAGCATGTCGAGTTGGACTCGGCCAGCAAGCATTCTATCTCTCTCCCGTCAGACGCAACAAGCAATCGACAGTCCATCAGGACTAGTTCCGAGACTCCTGTTCCTCTCGCCACTTTTCACACGCTCCGGCGTTCTGTGATAAAAATCTTCCGTATCTCCATTCTTGTCAGAAAGAATACCGTAGTCTTTAACATTTTTGTAATTTGATTTCTGTGTAGATTTGTTAAATAGTGCCATAACAGTCCCCTTACAGCTGATCCCTTCTGACAATTGTCACCGCACGCCACTGGTTCCCAATGATCCACTGGCTTCCCCCGATGTTTATCTTATCTCTTGTATTATTTGTGGTGGCCATCACAGACTGAAAGACAGTAATTGCTTGAGAAGGATAAATATTCTCCACGATCTCCTAATGTAGCTACTTCCACGTTTTATCCATTGGGTCGAAGAGGCGTCACATTGCATTAAAGGAAAAGGGAGCAATTCCGATCAATTCACGTAATTTCTGTTTGGACGGGAATTTTAACGGCACACTTTCCTTCACAGAAGCATTTTTGAATAGCTCTGATTCCATTGAAAGAAAATCTCTCAAGATTTCGACAACCTACTTCAGCTAAGATGTTATCAGAGTGCGTCTGAAAAGAAAGATTTCGTCTCTTTCTGAAGATCACAGCGAAGCTTTTTGTTTTCCCCTACTTTTAAATTCAAGAAAATCAAAGAGTCGAAAGAAACACGGATAATTTTTTGTTTGTCTCTCTCTCTCTCTCTCTCTCTCTGAAAAAAAAAATATAGATTTTTTTAAAGCAAAAAATAACTGTGAATATAAATAGGTTTCAAATAAATGTTTCTTTCTTGTTACGCACAAATGGCTAATATTTATCTTACAGTTTTAAACTATTTGTTGCTTTATTCAAATAAATATGATTCAGGTGCGACTAATTTATTTTAATATCTTATTGGTAAAACAAACAGATTTACTATAGTGGGGAATTATTGAATGTATTCTCTGGTCACTATACTGGCATGCTTTGGAGATATGGCTGGTTCGTGTCCAGACCAACATAATAAAGCGAATACCGCAATAAAGATTATTACTTATATTGCATAATTTTAATGCGTTCTTTAATGCTTTTATTAAATTCCTTTTGAATCGCAGGACGAGGTATCGATATTTTTTGTAGTATTGTTTATGTTTGATTAGGGTTTCTTGGGAGCGAGACCCGGGGTCTTTGGCTGATGAGTCCTAAAGAGGACGAAGCGGCCGTCCCAGTCTCTTCCCGGTGACAGCTCGGGATGCGAAATCCTTTTACTTCGCTTTGTGCCTTCATTGGTTATCATTTCTAGAGTTACACGAATTTTTTGGTTTCCTAGTGCTTACAAAGTTATGTTTACTATTTAGTTTACTAAGTGTACAGTAAGAGTTATATCTAAAAAAAAAAAACAGTGACTAATCCTTTAATTAAAAAATGATTTATTGCTAAAAAATGCTAACACCAAAGATCACTGACCACTATAACCGATATGATAATAATGAAAAAGTTTGAAATACTGCGAGAATAACCAAAATGTGACAGAAACGAAGTGGGTACATGCTGTTGGAAAAATAATGCCGATAGACTTGCTCAACGAAGGGTTGCCATAAACCTTCAATTTGTAAAAATCGCAATATTTGCGAAGCGCAATAAAACGAGGTATCTCTGTACTTATATCTTTAGGAGAGACATAAGAAGACCTATTGACCAGACCCGATACTACCAGAAGAAAAGATCACGATCCAAAATTATATAATGATTCGAAGGTTCCCCCGAAATATGTGGAAAACTGAAATTAACGCAGAGTTATAAATGTTTGCATTTAAACGTTAATGCTGTTGCATTAACGTTTGAATGCGAATTTTTAGAACTCAGTTTTCGTTTCCTCAGAGTGAGAAGCTATTCAAACAGTACAAAGAGTGACACTGCATTCCGTTTATCATTTTATTTAATATTTATTCACTCCTGCTTATAAAAGACAATTGATTCGTAGATATTTACCGAACTACATTTGGTTTCACTTTTAAAAATACAGGTTGTAAAACGCTAGTCTGAGACTGCGAAACATTCGAAAGCACTGAGGTCAGAACGCGACCAGGGGGGGCACATTCTGGTCAATAATGCATTCACACGTGAAAAACAAATACCTAGGAAAGTATAGAGGCTGTATTCCTCCGATTATCTGCAGTTAAATGGTCCATTGGGTTGTTTCTAAATCTTCAGTAATGCCAAAATAAACCTCAGGATTTCATAACGAAACGTAAACTTTCATGTCTTCGAAGAAAACATGAAATTTTTGTGAGTCGTAATTGGCCCAATATTCATATACTGGCAATGAATTGCTTTTTTTACAAGACTTGCAGCAGTAGAGTCAATAGTTTGTAACGGCGTTCCATGAAGTAGTTATCGAAGCAGTTTCAGTTTCAATAAAATAGTAGCGTGTAAAAGAAAAAAAAAATTATAGACACAAACGAAGGGTTATAAGGAGTGCTTTTACTGAAATAACGAACTTTAAGATGCAATTAAAATCCAATTATAGTTAGACTGAGACAGAGCAGAAAGATCTTAAATTACCTGAAATTACCTGAGAGAGAGAGAGAAAAAAAAATATATATAGAAAAATACGATGTGCTTTAGCGCCTATATATCGTAAAGTAAAACTAAGACAGCATGTGCCTTCACTACGATCTTTGTTGCAATTTCTGCTTACAAAACTTTTTCCTTTTAATGTGGTCGCATGCATTCACTGCGGAGCTGTCCCTTTCCACGAAAGGGGGTTAAATAACCAGGTGATTGTCTACAGTGTTCTGACTTTATTTCAGTCTTATTTTACAGAGCAAAGCTCGGTCTTCCAGGTGCTAGTTTATAAAACTTGGTTTGATTGAAAATTATTTGAAGTTTTTTATCAACTCGTAACTATCTCTTAAGAACTAACAATATTAAAATAATAAACATCGAAGCAATACATTCTTTAGTGACTCCTTTGGACTAGTAATAAACTTGTTAAGCCAATTTCATTATAAACAATTGAAGGCTTAGCTTTGATAAGAAGATTAGTGGACTACAAATTACATTGAATAGTTTAATTTACAAGAGAGAAGATAACAATCACTGAATGGTGCTGTGAGTACAAACTGCTTTCTAATGTTATATGTAATGAAACGGATAATCTCGTAACTAGGCCCGCTATTGATGATGGATTATTTTTAAATGGTAATTAAGGAAATTTGTAAACCAGGGATTAAGGATATTTACTCTGACCATTAATCTGTATCTACACTAGAATTATAATTGCTATGCCCTTTTTAAACAAAATTTCAATGTAGATCTGGGATTAAATCATTCGCTTGTCTTGGATCTTTGACTGAACCGTAAATTGACTAATGAAAAAAAGGCCTTCAGCTTCTTAAGTGGTATTTTAGATTAGGTTCGACATCAGTAATTCTGCCACTGAGAGTATTCTATACAAGATTCGACTTATTTATTTGAAATCATTGGAGAATCACTGCCTACGTTCAACTTCGGTATTTTTTTTTCGTACCTGTCTCACGGCGAGCAACACAATTGAGTCCTAAATATGCGTCAAGTCGAAATCCAATGTCATACCTTCTTAGGAGGAATCGTCATATCTAGACACGACGTCACCAGTCTGACTTCAAAGTATCTGACAATGAAGTAAATTAAGACTTGGTATTTTAGGTCGAACAGGAGACCGGTGATGCTGGCAAAACACACCTAGTGAAGAGAAAGAAAAAAGAAAGAAAATCGAAAGCGGAATGACAGTCATCTTCTAGAAGGATCTGACGTCATGCGACGTCTTCTGTTCTGCCTTCGGAGTTGAGATTGAAAGTTTACTTCATTTTAATCTTACTCAAGCTAAAGAAGCGTGCTTTAATGTAACTTTATTACATTATGACGCTTTTTAAAGACTTCTTACATTTCATACATTATTTTTTAGCCAACTTTCCTACAGAAAGTCAGATTCATAAAATCAGTGTAAGTAAGTATTAGTTTTTTCGGTATGAATCCTTGTGAATTGACATTATAACGACGGTAAACAATGAAGCCCTAACAGTGTATCGCAATCTACCTTAAATTTGCGCGAGCTTTGATTGGATTAAAATTAATTGGACGTAAACAAATGCATTTCATTAATTCTTATCTAATTTAAAATTGCAAAATTTTAGCAAACTTACAAGTTAGATAATATTTGTCATATCATATAATTTACGTACGTATACGGAGACTTTATATTGTCTTTTAACAAAGTAAAGAAAGAAAAACTGCAACGTTTTTAAGAAAAGAAGGCGTTAAATTTGAAAGTAATTAACATAGGTAAATTGAATTAATGAAAAATTTTAGGCCATCACATATCACGATTAAATTAAAATTTATATACAATTATAAATTTTAATTTTAATAGTGATAAGTGATGGCCTAAAATTCTTCATTAAGGCATTAAGTTCTTTCCGAAATTTATCGATTGAGTATAAAAATGAGTTGAAAATAATAACTTCCTCGGTTATCAACGAATAATTTCAAACTACATGCTGTTATATGTTTAAAATTTTAAGATGATAAATCACTGCTGATTTCGTAACTGACACCAGGAAATCATGTGGGTCTTTGAGGAACTCAATTAAGAAATCTTCGGAATGACGCGATCTCCGACTCCCAAAATCGTACGATGTAATGGCTATGACGTCATCGCGTCTTAGTTGCGGTGACGGATCCCCTCAGTCTCTTCTGCGGTTCGCTCATAAATAACGTGCACGCCTCTGAGGAGATCAGCTGAATGCAAATAAAGGGAATAACTGAATATTGAAATGCCCATAAAAAAAAAAACCGGAGGGAAAGCTACCCGTTATGGGACGGCGTTTGGGTGGACTTCCACGAAGATGACGCAAATAACGAAAGAAGCGCAATTAAAATCCAATGTGATTGGAGATGTAGTTGACTTTCAAATACCCGAATCATATGACTTCAGAAAAAAAAAATTGACGGTGGAAAAATAAAAGAAATTGAGGAATAAAGAAGCCGTTTGCGGGCAACCGAAAAATGCGAAGAAAAAACAAAATAGTTCAAAGACCAACAGAGGGTAGTGAAGAATATATTACAGATATCATAATCTCTATTTTGTTTGTAGATCCTTGGTCTTATTTTCACGAGAATCAATAGGAACTTCCTTATTTGAACTCAAACATTCCACTCAAGTTTCTGTTTTGTAGGACACATAGTATTTAGGTTATATTATTCCACGGGTGTAAATAGGATTTTATTTCGACGGAGGCGTCAAGTTAGAAAGCCGATCTCCAGCCCAAAGGAAAAAAGGAAACAAAATAAGTCAACTCTATACGTTTCGAGATTTCAGAGGGAAGAGTAGGCGTACAAACGTCAGACCAAACTATAATAATCTATGATAGCTTTGGTGTTAAGAAACTATTAATAGGAAAACCATAATGAGTATAGAACCGATTTTGGTTTTCTCTTAATTATTTTGTCTGCCTCTATATTCCTCCCCTCGTTGACATTTCATTTTTTGTATTCTTTTTCATCGAACTGATCCTGTTACTATGAACTTTCGCCAAGGACACCATCACATCTATAATGAGAGGTCCACGATTCGAGCGTCATAGTTACGCTCGTAAATTGTTTTGGAAAATTTCCCTGAAATATAATCCGCATCCCTTAATCGAATTTTCGAGGAGGAAAAAAATAAAACCGAAATGTGACTGTTGTTGAAGGGTCCCTCAGAACCCAAAAACAGCAATTTCAGCAAAATAATGAATGTTTTATGAAATTAATGTAATGGAATTAATATCGTAGCAACAGAAATGGAAAACGTCTCTTCGTTCATAGGATGATGCTTTTTAATTACAGAAATATTATTATTATACAAAATTTTCATTGAA
Source organism: Thereuonema tuberculata (assembly GCA_023159025.1). Taxonomy (NCBI): domain Eukaryota; kingdom Metazoa; phylum Arthropoda; class Chilopoda; order Scutigeromorpha; family Scutigeridae; genus Thereuonema; species Thereuonema tuberculata. Next base: position 59,557,914 of record JAFIDM010003189.1, on the reverse strand, counting down.
AAAAACAAACAAAAAAAAAAGCAATCGTCAAGATGAAATTTTTAATAAACATATCTCATCTTTATTTTTTATCTTACCAAGAATACAAGGAGTCTGGGTTAATAAATAGTATCGAAGTGCAGCTGTTTCGAGATTAGTGGTGCTAAACAGCTGAGATTAACCAGTTAATGAAATTTCAAGATCATCATAAAAGATCAAGCATTTGAAATGATTTTTTCTGAATAATCAAAGAGAATAAATGGGTGAACTTGGTTCGCAACGATGTTCATATACCTGACAGCTGTCAGGGATTGTTGTACTAGGATAATGGGTCTTAAGTTTCCCATGAAAACATCGCCCGCAGCATCACAACTGTGGGCCTCCGATTTTTCTAATCCACGGTCCAATATCGATGATTTTTGGCTCATTACATGCGCTGTTGTCGATGGAGTGCAGTTAACATACGACAACTGCGCATATAACGCTGCGTCTATGCAGCCCCGTATACAAAAGGGTTCGATGAACAGTGTGCTGTGAAACATTCCCTATTCACCACTGTTGTAGCTGCGGCCCCAGCGGTCGCTATGAACAATGCACGGCCTTCAGCATCAGCGAGCTGCGGTCGACACACAGCTGGACGACGGTTCGTCGTTTGCCCATCCTTGCACCACTTTTGATATATATGACAGCGGACGTTAGCAGCCCTCAAGCCGCGCCTTTTCAGAGATTCTGGTTCCTAGGCGACGTACCGCCACAATTATCCTTTATAAACTATGATAAATTGGCAGCTTTTCCCATTCTAACCCCGAAACACTAACAGAAAATTAGTTCTGCGATTGTATATTTACTGTTGGGTGCTCATTAATACATTGTTCGTTCTACAGACGCGTTCATCTATCTAGCTGGGGTATCATAAGGTAATAGCTCTAAGGTAATATTTTGTTAATGAATAATAATGGAAAAATTCTACTCTGATAATAACAAAATTTCTGATCTCTTAAAATCATTTGCTTTATGAATACTTCTAAAATTACTCTAATAAATATTTTTTATTATAAAACATTATTAAAAGAAGAAAAAAAAAAGATGGAAGGGTTGAAATATGTGTTTCTCAGTCTTAATCCTATTGCAGTCCTTAGGAAACCTGGTCAGATTAGCTTCGGTCTGAGAAAATCTCTTGCCACTACATTTCTAGGTTTAACTTCTTAAGGAAGAAGATCGATCAAGATGAGAAGAATGTTAATGCCAGACTCTCACACGCAACGGTATTGTTGAGAAATGTACAGATCCTATGTACAGTGATTTACTACCTCTTATCTGTCAACCGAGAGCTTGTGAAGTTATAGACCACAGTCTTTGACGACACCGCAGCTTTTTAAATGTAAAGTTAGTGCAACTTTAAATGCAAATAATAAAGTCAAATGGTTCTCACTCTGAAATTCGGATCGCCTGGTCATTCCGACTTCCTGCCGCCTTTAACCCTGGTTCTTATTTAACAGAGGGCGGGGTGAACCGTAGGACCCATCTGAGGAGAAATGCCGTAACAAAATCCCATACCTCCCCGGCTTCTCCAGCCCTTAGCCTGTACCAACGAAAACCACGCCCACAAATGCCAATAATAGGAGCAAAAAAAAAAAAAAGGCATTTTGGCAAAGTCACGGAAAGTAATGCTTGCAGAACTTGATTTAAATCCGACAGAACATATTTGGGAACAGAGTCAATATTGATCACTTATAGGGAGAAATTTCGAACTTTTTGAAGGTTTCGAGAGTACCTATATTAACATAACTGTAATCAAACACAAAGCCACAAAGGATGATAAAGGGTTTGCTCTCATTTAATGAGAAAATGTATTCTACATCTAGTATTTACTTTATAAACTCAAAGTATTACATTAGGACCCGTTAAATTTAATCACGAGAAGCTATATCCACTTTTTTTACGACTTCAGTCTTAACAAAGTTCACGAGTTTACATCATCTTTGATTGCCAACCCGCTGTGGATGTAGGCAGCCATCACACGTGCTCATTTCTCAGCAAATATCCAAAAAGAATTTTTTTTCATTTACAAAAATTAGATCGTCTTAAGTCCATAAATATGCATGGCAACTTCCAAAAAGATACATTTAGGTTCCAAAAGTTACTAAGATGAACACACAGAGACTGATTTTATAGGAAAATAAGCTTTCCTAACAAAATAGGCTAAAAAAAAGATAACGGAAGTTATTTTAATAGTACTGCTGATTTAACTTGTGAATTTTATCAAATGATAAGCTTATCTGTAAATTTATTTAATTTTAATTCCAATCCTGTCTGCACCCGTGTTAATCAAGAAAAATTGCATCACCGGAAATCAATATAGCTTTTTATCAATTCATTTTTTTATTTAATCATCATTTTTTTTTTTGCTGACTATTAGATTTCCTGCTAAATGTGTACGGAGCACTTTCTTTTTCGTTGATGACTGGAGTAGGTGACAGATGAACGAACGAATTTTGATGAAATTTAGCGTAGAGAAATCTTAATAAAAGAAAAAAAAAGCTAAAAAATTTTGTCTTAGTCAAGTCTAGTGCAGAGTTTCGTTGACAGGTGGCGGTGCAACATTAGTTCCCTTTAGCTTTGAAACGCACTACTATCCTCTGCTTTCCTTGCGCGACCGAGAGAATTTTGAGGAAATTGGTTGTCGGCTTCAATTACCGTTAAAGACTCGAGTGGTTTTCCAACGCTGCGAAATTTGCGGGAGTCAGAAGATGGGTAATGGAAGGAAAAGGAAACCAAAATTAGAACGTAGATTGTTTATATATTTAAAATGTGATTCTGTTAGTTTAAAATGGTAAAGCGCTTGTCTGACGGGCTGCAGAAACAGTATTTCAGTCTTGCGTCCAGGATCTTTCTATGAATATTTCATCTCCAAAACGATCCTAGGGTTCCAAACTTCAGCTAAATGCTTACCGATTGTTTGTGTCGGCGGATCGTAAATCGAATTTGTTCTGCCACGTTCGTCCCGTTGGCTGGTGATCGCAGAAGCCCCTACTTTTTATACTGCCCATCCTCGCTTGAGGACCCAGCTTAGATCTAATATATATATAATATAATATTATATAATTATAAATACCGGTATAATTAAAATAAAGGGAATACTCTTAATTAGAAGTGATTGTCAATTTATTATTATTTATTTTGTGTTAAAATAATTTTCTAAATTCGACGATGTTTTAAACCGCCATACGGTGTATTCTTCGATACGTCGAGGATGATCAGCTCAGAAAGTAGGGGTTTCTGCGATCAGAAGCCGAACAGAATTGACGATGGATTGAGATTTCATAAATACATTTTGAATCTATTCATTTTTGGCAAACTTTATTTTGTCATCATACACTGACGGCTCAATTGAAACTGGATACCTGTGGTATGGAACAGACGCTTTATGTACAGAGTGTCTAATAGCGCGTACTATGGCCTTTTGCCCTAAGCACAGCATCCACACGCGTGGCATGCTCTCTACCAGTTTCTGATAGCAACCAACCGGTATTTTTGCCCACTCCTCCTTCAAAGCCTGCACAAGTTGGATGCGTGTTTGCGGCCGCATCGGACGCGCACGAATCGGAGCTCCAATTCATCTCACAGATGTTCAATTGGGTTGAGGTTCGGACCCTGGGCGGGCCACTGAAGTTCCTGAACATTATTCTCCGGAAATCAGGCGCTGACAACACGGGCCTCATGGCACGGCGCAATGTCGTGCTGGAACACATTGCTGGAACAAACTGCCCTTCACTGCGACCACAACATAGGAAGCATGGAATTGTCTAGAACGTCCTGATGCTGTGTGGATGCAATCCCCTCGATCACAACCAACGGATCACGTCCAAACCAGGAGAAACACGACCACACCATCACACCACCACCCCAAACTTCACTGTTAGGATATACACTCAGGTGTCCACTTTCAATTGAGCAGTCAGTGTATATAAGCTACTTTCAAAAGCTGGTTCTGCTAGCGATACATTCCAAAACCAATACAAAACTTTTGACAATGTGTTAGGATTGTCAAAAAGTCGATAACAGTGCAAGTTTGTGCTCGAATTTGTTATTTACAGGGGAAAAAAAAAAACCAAGAATCTTTATATTGTCTATATTTCTGGTCGTTCACTTCCCTAATTAGTTCTCAGAAAAAGATGTTACCCTGCTTCCTTTAACAAACATGATCCTACTTTCATTATAGAACTAAAATCAGCGGGAATAAATTAATTCATGACAGTCTGGAATATTTGTTTGATGATTTAATTAATTGGCCTCGGAAAAGCAACATTACATTTTCCTAGTATGAATTACAAAAACCATAACATTAAATGAATATTTGAACATTTCTGAGAAAGCCCTGTGGTTTATTTTTTTTTTAAATATCTGACTTAATAATAATGGTGATTAATAATAGATTTTTATTGCTGTCGTTATTTATGGACGTTATTTAAATTTATTTCCGCAATAAATCGTTCATTAATGTATTCAGTCACATGAAGAAATATTAGTTATTTCAGTAAACATCACAATTGATCAAGTGATAAACAAAGGAATATTCATTCCATTTCCTGTTTTCCGTCCTTTGTTTTCATCCCCGTGATCCCCTGACCTATCTTTGGAAGAAAAGCTCTCATTACACGCGTTCATTATTGCTGTTATTTATTGAATTTTCGCTCATATTTTCTTTTAATTCTTTTTTGTCTGACGTGAAAACAACGAGGAAGTAATGGAAATAAAAGTCATTCAGGAAGTAATCAGAATTAAACACGTAACTTTTCAATTGGTACCAAATGGAACAAAAGCCATGATCTGATACGATGTCATCCAATGCGAAGGGTTGACAAACTAATGCGGATCAAATCCGGCTCTCGTGAGTTTCGGAAGAGGGTCGTTATGACGTTTAAATCACTTTCCAGTGTCACTTGTACAGGAGATGTGAGAATAGTTAAGTATAAAGAAGCTAGATGGGTAAATAAACAGCACGTTTCTTAAGCCCAAGGAAAAACTGTCAAATACTAATTAGACAGTTTAGAATAACCACTAGTTTGACAAAACTGTTATTGTACAAATCAAAGCATTGCTAATCTGTTTAAAAAGAAGTATGTACAGTCCGTTTCGATATCCGAGAACCACGACAACACAGACAAAGGGATGATACGCTGAGATGGGCACTTTCTTGAAACCTGTTTTTCTTTTAGTACCTGTTATTTTTGCAGTAGTATTTATTCTTTCCATAATTCTTTCCCGAAAAGCGCAAATGGAACCTAGCTACTAGTAAACTAACACTATAAAAAGTAAACATCCCATCTTCCTCGCCCCTATTTGGAAGAAATCGCAGGAGATCTGAAGCATGCGCATAAGCGCTGAAGGCTCTCCTAAACCAAAACGAACAGTAATGATGCACGAGAGTAAACAAAATATGAGTAAATAAATATTTTGAAGGATTCTAAGGTTTTGATTGGCGACAATTCGATCTCCGAAAGGTTGAGTTCTACAAAACCACAAAAACCAATCCTACAATTTTGTAATTTCTCCAAAATTTGTAAAATAAAAAAAATACGTAGAATTACTTCTTATTAAGTGTTGATTGAGTTCATATTAAAATTCATTTTCAAAAAAGATTTTATTTCTAGGGTTTTTCATTTTGAAATGTTGCTATCTTTTACTTTCTGTAGATTTTTACTTCTTAGCTGTTGAATAGTATCTCTCTCTCAGAACGAAACTACGATATTAAGAAGCAAAAAAAATGGCAGGCCAGTATGGGGCTTAGTTATGTCTGAAAAACTATGGAAAACTAAACAATGCAAACCACATTAGTTATCAAATTAGTCTAAAAATTGCGATAGTCATCGTTTAATTTTATAGTTCGTAATTGAACGTAGAAGCAAAGTAATTTCGGGTTTAATTTGGAAAAAATATATTATAGTATACTACAACAGTAGTTTTTTTTTTTTTTTTATGCTTGCAACAGTGATTTTTATTCCAATAACATTTCCAGTTCTTTTCATAAGATCCATAAGAAAAGAATACTCAATAACTAATATACAACGATTATATATATTCTGAGCAGTGGTTAGTAATAAATGGTTTTAAACTGCATTTTACAGGTGTTTGAACTGGAAGCACATGACGGTGAATCAATTGTAAACAAAAATGTTTTTTTACAACGATTTAAAAAGGAAGTATTCCAAGAGATTTATGATTTCACCGAATAGACATGCATTATAGAACTATTAATTCTTTAATTTTTTTTTATCAACAAACTCCTTGTAAAAAAAAAAAAAAAAAAAAAAATCAACAGCCTTACTATTTCTTGAGTATATTCGTTATTTAATACTTAAGTATATTCTTTAATATTTCTTAATATAGTTACATTTCTTTCTTTTTTAGCTTTAAAAACATTCACTTTTAATGCGTTTGTGAACTTTATTTGTTTGTACATTATGCGTAACTAAATATATTCCTATTGCAAAGAAAATTTTCTATTTTTTTTTCTTGATTGCTACCTGCTTTCCTCAGGTCAACCAGGACTAAATATCACAATTTTTGGAGAGGGAGAGAGGAATGGAAAAAATACCAGGTGCTGCAACATTTTTTGAGGTAACACTTCCAAATTCATAAAAGAAAAGATACAGCTTTACTGCAGTAGAAGTTAATTGTGGAGAATGCATCTTTAACATTACTGATTGGTGCATAGAAGTCCATATCTGGGACTGTATGGTTCTGTCTGTCTTAAATAAGTATTACAGAGCATGCTATAACCTCATGCCATCTTCGCTAAGCATCACGTCTGTTCTCAAAAGGGGATAAAGACTTCTGTGATCAGTAGACAAGCGGGACGGATTTCTTTTGACAATCAATTTATTAGTAAATCTAGAAAAAGGATTTACTAATAAAAAAAATTACATTTTTCCTTTAGAAAAATATATTTTATCTATCTATCTACCTATATATATACAATATATGTATAAAGGAGGATGTTTGTGAGTTTGTTTGTTTGTTCGCTATACTCCTAGGCCCTTTAACCTATCTCGACAAAACTTTACAGAATTACTCTTTAGGACCCTGCGGAAAGAAAGGGCTACCTTGAAACACACCATCCCCAGGCCCCAAGGGTTGTAAAGGGATGAAATCCGTGAATAGCGCCACATATGCACCTGGTGGTGACAATGAGAACTACACAAATATTGTTGTGCAGCAATTGGAACTAAAATGTTGTTCTGCACAGCAGCGCCACAAAGCAACCTGGTGTCGACAATTTGAACTAAATTATTGTTGTGCATAAAAGTGCTATATAAGCTCCATTGGTGGCGACAATGGGAACTACACAAATATTGTTGTGCAAGAATTGGAACTAAAATGTTGTTGTGCATAAAAGCGACGGAGTTTTCGGGATAGATATAGGTTTGTAATGATAAGATGAACTAGGGGGCGTAAACGGGAGGGAAAAGGGGAGAAATTGGTGGGAAGTCTTATATTCTCCGATCTCGTTATTAATTTTATATCTAAGTGTACACGGGAGGGCGGTGGATGGGCAAACATGGTTGAAGGATACTTCTACGGGTTTTCGAGATAGATGTAGATTTGTAAATGAGATCAGACCTTTTGAGTTTGTTATTTTTTTGTACCAATCGGGAAAGTTCCAAGTGATCTCACAATTGCAATTTCTTTATCATCCATATTAGGACATTTGTTTTTTTGTAACCAATCGCAATCGTGCGGCGATACGGCTTGGTAAAGGAGTCATAGAGACGTCTAATGCTATCCTGCGAAAGTTCCTCCCGTAGCTGTTGCAACTGCCTCGAACCCATCTTAGCTGGTCACACTCATGTTCAATGGGCGACAAATCTGGAAACCTGGTGGACCAAGGAAGGGTGTTTTCAGCACGGAGGCAGTCCAGGGAAAGTAGTGCTTATGTGGACAGGCCTTTTCTTTATTCGAATGTGGGCCGCTGTAGTCGTTCCACGAGTGGAAGCTCATGAGGTTGCAGAATCTCGCTATGCCGTCAGTGCTCCCCTTATCATTACCAGCGGAGAACCAAGAATCGTAGGAGATAGCTCCTTACACTATGACCCAACATTCCTGACGGTCTGTCGCAGAAAATGAAGTACGAAGTTGTTCTCTATCCTATGTTTCTCCTTACTCGAGTATGCTGGTTATCTGCATCCAGAAAAAAAAAACCTGGATTTTTTGCCAGTCCACAGCCGTCCTTGCCTTACTAAAAAATATTGCACTAATAAATATTGTGCAAAATAGCACAATATTTCTTATTGTTGATTTTTTTTTTTTTTTGGTTTGGTTTCGGGGTCACTGCAAGGTGTGACAGTGGCCTTGTTTCTTATTTTGTTGTTTTAATATTAAGGTCGTTGAATTTTTTTATAAGGAGTTTGTTGACAAAAAAAAATAAAGAATTAATAGTTCTATAATGCATGACTATTCGTGTGAGCGGTAAAATCATAAATCTCTTGGAATCCTTTCTTTTTAAATCGTTATCAAATAAACATTGAACTTGACTCACCGTCATGTGCTTCAAGTTCAAACACCTGTAGAATGCAGTTTAAACCATTTATTACTAACCGCTGCTCAGAATATACATATTGGGATAAACCTTCGCTATCAATGGCGGGCTCGTGAAACTGCTCTAATTGGTTATTCCCAACGTTATGCGGGCCGAAGAGAAGTAGATGATTTCCGCTGTATTCTGAATAAATACTAGAATAAAATTAGTAGGAATTTAAAGGTAGCACAGACTCGTCGTTTAACTTCATTTCCGTACAAAACATCATATCAGAATGTAGAGTGAAGTCTTTTTATTCCATATTACAACATCGGAGGTATACTTTAACGTGACACATTGTCTCCAATGACATATTTCCATCACTGGAATCTCCTGAAAACTGAGTTTGATCGTAACTTGAGACAGACACCTTCTTCCCCAAGGAAACTGTACAGACAAAATTTCAAAGGAAGTAGAATGAAGTATCAAATGTCAGATAAATGCCATTGTCTATTAAGGCGCTTTCCGAATTGAAAAACCACAAAACGTGCAGAAAATTATGTAGAAAATTGAATATTTGATGCAATAGATAATATCAAATTGCATTTTAATTTTAGTAGCATTTGTAAGCTTCAAGGAAATGAAACAAACTCAAACTTTATAGCCTCACTTTCATCAATTTATATTCGCAATTTTTATTGCTCCGTAATTAATTATCATTTTTAAAATTCTTTTTATTGATATTAAAATATGAATCACAGTTACAATTACACTCATTACCAAAAACATTTATGAACCCAGAATGAATGATCCGAGAACGACGAATCGGTATATGGCACCGTCACAGGTAGTTGTGCCACTGATTGCAGTTGGGCTGCGACTGCATTATAACGCTACGATTGTGATCATGTGAACGGCTGCCATATGACCACTGTTTGGTTTATGAGCCTGAGTCCACAGCTTGTCTCGAAGACGCTTTCCATGCAGTTTTGAACAACAAAATTTGAAAGAGGTCGTATCGTTGGACTGCGGAAAGCAGGCTCGTCATTCTATCCAATTGGCCGCCACTTGAACCGTTCTGACTATATTGCGCGACGGGTGTTGGGAGCAATGGAGGGAAGGCACTGGGAGACCTAGGCAAGTGCCAGAAGAGAGAAACGTGTCATCGTCCGACAGCCGCAAACTGATCCAAGGATGTCCAGATCCACAGACAATTAGCAACAGCACAAGAAACCTCTGTGTCTACCCGTACGATTGCAAAACGGAACTTGTATTCTCGGCACTCCTTGTGCTGTCTGCCATTAACACCCCTCCATTATTTTCACAACTGTAAATTTTGTGGGCCCAAGCTTATCGCTAGGATAACATAATACGTGTGATAGTTTAGACATCCATTTCATCATTTAACAATGATTAAGGACATTTTTGTTTAGAAACAGGAGTGATCAATTTAACTAATTGCCTACCCTCCCATCCCCTTAGAACAAAGCGATGAAGTATAAACTTTCACAATATGATGATTTTGCAATGCTTTCTATAAGCTTAAAATGATGCCAAAAAATTTGTTCCGGAAGAATTTGAAGCCTACTTTATTTAAAATTTGCATGAAATTTTTTTCTTTGTTTTTAAAGGTCACAAAACAATAAACAATAGATTTGTCCTTTCTCAAAAATATAATATCTCATGAATGAAAAACAGAATCTTTATATTCTTATTTTTCTAAAAATTAATTAAATTAAATTAATTTTATTAAATCCAGAGATTTCTTAAAAGTACCTAAATCCAGTTAATTTTAATCAAACGACATGCAAATGACAATGGGTTAGTAGAGAGATTAATTCGCATTGTCAGGCATCCGCAAGAAAATCATTTTTCTATGCTAATGCTTTTATATTTTAACTAGGGTATACGCCACCCAGTCAACAATGACCGGAGAACAATGTGACGGCTTTTAGTTGAGATAGATATTTTAAGTAAAAGTTTTTTTTTCTGTGTTTAAAATAGTATTTTTAATTTCTTCATTCATGCCGAGAAATGTCTCTAATGACTTTTCAGTTCGTTACTGAGGGCGGGCTTCTGCATCTAATGCTCGTCTTATAGTAGACTAAAAAAAATGAACATTGAAATTTAAATTTTAATGTAGTAGACTAAAATTAATGAGTTTTTTTTTTCTCTGGCTCTTCTCTCATTGAGTCACACACACATAAGGAGTGATAAAAGATATTTAACAACAATAATTTGAATGTAGTCCCCGTGGCCTACTGAATAAGACATCTCACTTCGGATCAGAAAGTTGCAGGTTCAATTTCTGTCAGGGACGTTTCATTACAGAAATTACTTCTATTTTCACAGGAAATGAAAATTATTTTCCAAACAGAGAGGAAGTGCGTAGACACAAATAGATCTGAAAACTGCTTAAGAGATTTTTTTTTTATCTTTCTAAGCAAATTTCTCGGCAGGGATCTGATTTTATGAGGCTCGTTCGTTAATAAATTAGGCTACAAAAAATTCTATTCACGTCTAAACGAGATTGAAGTCCAATGATTACAAATCAGTCATTCGAGGTCATAACGATTGCTGATATTACCGTATGTAAATTAAAAGTCAGTATTTTTAAATGTGAATAATTATAAAATAATAACATTAATAATAACGTGTGATTATGCCTGTATAGTTATGGTAATTTCAAATGTCAGAAGTATCCCTAAGTCGTTTGAGATTCGTATCTCGGCATTTCATGGCGGTGTTTTGCTAAAAGCTTGCTTTGTTCCGAGCGCCGAAGTCAACCGTCAATTATTTGAGTGGCTTGTGGCTTTTTGTGCAGTCGCTGTTCCACGTGCCGCGCGCATACTCGCCAGGGTACAGCGGGTGGGAAAGGGAGGCTGTCAGATAAGATGATCCACTTTCTTCTCGGACGAGTTGCTATATCTTTTTCATTCGTTGCTGCTGTGTGTGTGTGTGTGTGTGGCTCACTTCAGCTGTGATACCATCAGCGCCGTAGGTGACGCCAAAGTCCTTGCGGGAGAGCGTCTGCTATTCGCGTGCTTTCCCGATCTACGTGGCTTCGAGGTTTGTAGCAGCTGAGCAGCACGAGACGAACTGGTTGTCAGCTACGGATAAAGGGCAAGCCTTTCGAAATTTATTTAGGTAAATTTTTTTGCTGTATTTCGAACATTTATAGGATTAATTATTGTTATTATTATTTATTTATTTTTTTTAGTTATTTGTAAAACCACGACGAATATATAAATACAGTTAAAAATGAAATTGACTTAATATCCAAATATATATATATATATTGCAATTGAAACGATTTATTTCGAAAAAAAAAAACATTACTGTGAAATTCTTTATGACTTTCAATGCATTCATATTTTATAAATTCCTTTTTTGTGGGCTTGTTTTACATTATCATTGTAGTTGAACTATCAATTGTTTAATTTTAAATTTAATGCAGTATTTTCTTAATCAATTCAAAAATATGAAATATTATTTATGAAATGAATAATTATTGACATGCTTCTACGAAAAGTTTTACTGAACAAGTTAAAAGCCGCCTTTTTATTTAAAATATTTTTTAAGTCATTTTTTTTTTACTTTCATTTCGAAAATTATGAAATTTTAATTTTTTTAATTACGATACTACGTTTGAAACGAAGGCAAGACCTTTGATAACAGCGTATCAAGATTATTATTAAAAATAAAAAAAAAACAGCCTCGTGCAGTAATTTGATAACTGATCATTTTTAAATTAATTCTTAATATTTAGATCCAACTACTTTAGGCATGGCCAAAAAAAAAAAAGATACGAACCAATTTAACGTTTTCTCGATTGTGGCTTCAATTAATTTTTTACATTTTTTTTTTTCATTGTAAATACTCATACTGAATTTTTGTTTAATGATTTACCCATGCACGTTAAATATTGTTTTCAATTGAATTATTGATTTTATTTTTATTTTATGGTTGTCTTTTGTTGTTAGATACCACTACCGGGAGAGGAAGTGGTATCCATAACCTTTCGCACATTCTGAGTCAAAGGTAAAGCCGGATGTTGATTTCTAATAAGGATGAAACAGCTGGGTTCACAATGATGGCTCTGGGTGCGAAGCTGATTTCCTCTGCACTAATTGAATTTTTATTAAAGACTGACGATGATCTTTGCCAAATTTCAATCACCTGTTGCGCTTTTTCCTTCGCATTTTAGCGGCAAATATTTATTTTTAAAAAAATAAATAAATTGCTTTACCAGCCAAGTTTAGGCTTGAAAATTATAAATGGCATGTTTTCCAGCTCTTCCTGATTAAATTACTCGTAAATTAATTTTTTAAGGAAAATTGTGAACAGCAAATTAACTGAGGTCTAATAAATTTTAGCAAAACTCATTTTGTTGCTGCCAGGAACGCTTACTCAAGTATGAAGAAAAACCCAGCAAAAAGAGCTTTTTCAAAATTATTTGCTAAGAGCTGTGCCCCACTCCGCTAACGGTTCTTTTCTCTTTTTATAGTTTAAATACAATAGAATGAAATTCATTTTTAAAAATATTATTATTATTATTATTATTATTATTATGTAAAAGTTTCAAACCATGCGTTTCCCCAGCGAAGACAACATGGCGGGTGAAGGATTTCCTTGCTTAAAGTAACCGGCGATACCCGGGGTGGGGAGGGGGCTGGACAGATCTGGTCTCCCCTTCTCCAAAACTCTATCATATCAAATCTCCCCCAATTGTTTAGTTATCGCAGAACAATATTGATGTAGTTTCCAATGTTGCCACCAGGTGGATATGTGGCACTACTTCAAGAGATTTCACCCATATTCACCCCCTTGGAGGTGGTTAACGGAGTTCCAAGGTAGCCTATATTTTCTGCATAGTAGTAGATAGTAGTAAAATTTGATTCCAATCAGTCAAACGGTTAAAATCATGTAGAAAATATACAAACTTTGACTTTTATATAGATAAGGTGACCAGATTTTAACATTGGTAAAGCGGGACACCATTGACCGGGGGAGGGGGGTTTTGAAAGGTTGGATTATCTTTCAAAAGTTCGTATTTTTCGATTGATTTATTATTTTAATGTCAGACCGCTTATAAATTTAATATTTCAAATATTATTTCGCTAATTTTCATGACTGCCGAAAACCATATATTCCCTTTCCGTTCTCCCGCTGTTCCCTAGCTTTTCGTGCATTCTCTCCAAAAATCGGGACTTTTTTAAAACGTCGGGGGACGCGGGACAAATTGTTAAAAATCGGGACTGTCCCGCCAAAAGCGGGACGTCTGGTCACCTTAGTATAGATAAACTGTTCGATCGTAGTTCATTTTCTCATTTTTGGTACTGTCTTCTATATATCAAAAATGAGAAAATATATCAAAAATGTCGGCTTTACAGCATCTTCTCCCTTACTCGGTTCATAACTGATAATAGACCCGAAACGGCTGTCTTACGCTTCCAATAATGATAAAAAAAAACCACCCACTAACTGTTTTTATTGCTTTTCTTCATTTACATTAATGCTTTAGAGAAAAAAAAAATACTTTCGAATTCCGAGAAATCGGGCTACGGTCACTTGAAGTAATACATTATAAATATAAAAGTAATATAAAGATACATAATCGAAACAGTTCCCGAGATCCGTTCACAGGTTTCTTCAATAACAAAATGATTAAAAAAAATACAGGATTTTTCACAGGGTTTATGGATAAATCGGATTGGATTATTCAAGGATTAATAATTTAGATGAATGAATTGAATGAACTAACTAGCATTAACTAAGCCTTTTTCCATACTTTCTTTTTTTTTTTTTTTTTTTTTTAATTGAGTGATTTTTCTTAATTTATAATAATTATCCGGAATGACCGTGAAGATTTATTATTATTATTGTGTCTGTTTTTTAATCCATTAAGAATTGTTTTTATTCCTAATTCTAATATTTAAATATAATTGCAAGACATTTAAAAAAAAGCTTTTTTTTAATTGATTTAATTGTTGTAATTTGTTTTAAAAATTTCTATTTCAATATAAAAGAAATGTTGATTTGTTCGCAAGATTTGTTAATCCACTTAATTTTCCTTGAGTGATTGCTAGATATATATATATATATAAAAAAAACATGAATCTATTTATCTTTTCTAACAATTTTTAATATCTGATAAATAAAAATATATCAAGCAATTATAATCTAAAGTTTCCATTTTAGTTTCCATTTCCATCTGAAAGTTAGGCTAATGGAATCACTATGTCCTTGTGTGTATATTTGTCACCTTAATAACTTCGAATCGAATGACGGAACATGTCATGATGTTTGTGGATAAGAGATGATCTACTCTTTACATTTGAGTATTTCTTCTTATAAATCGCTCTGGAGAAATTTACGCGTAAAGATGAATTAAACAGAATAACATTAGGAGTGAAAGTTATCTCTTACTGACGACTAACAATGAACTTCAGTTGATGACTACAATAGTTATGTCACGTGGAATTCTGTCACGTGCTAATCGAATTTTATTTGCGAGTGCTTATGAACTAATTGATGTTGGCAGCTTTAAGGTTACATTGCAGTTTTAGAGAATTTTAATCAAATACAAAAATTAGTTATTGTTTTTATTTGGTTGGAATTATTCAAACAATTTTTTCTTTCTTTTTTTTAAAAAAAAAAACATAAAAAAACAAAACAGAAAAAAAAAAGCCTGAACATTTTGAAAAAAAAAAATAGCTGTAAGTTCTTTCTTGCTAATGTTCGGTCCTTACGAAAGAAAAACCTTGCAATAATCCTTGACTAAATAAAAATTATCAGCAAACCAAAAAAAAAGATTTCACATGTTTCGAATTTGAGTGCTCTTACGAAATTGGGGCAAATATCAGAAGACAGATAGTTGGTATTCTTTTATTCTATCTCTTGGACCTTTGCTCAAGTGCACTTAATCAAGAATGCCGAAGAATTTAATCAGAGAAACGACGAGAACTTTCGAGAAAATGATCCGCATTCCACATCTCAGAAGCCGTGCAACTCGTTGTGGCTTTAAAAACGCTTGGGTAGTTTTATTTTATGCATTTTGATTAACCGTGGGATTTGTGGAATTATAAATTCGTTTCTTGAAATGTTAATTAGAAGCCAGTTCTTATCAATTGGGAAGGAGTTTCCAGTGACTGAAATTGTTATTTTAGTCAATAGATGGTGTTTGTGTTAACACAGTTATCAGACAGCTGAATTTGAGACATAATTGATCAGTCTTCTACTCTGAGAATCTCATTTGTATCGAACTCGTTGCTATTTTATTGTTATTATTATTGAATTTGTATCGAGTAAAGAACTTTTGGATACTCGACGGAGATGTGCTGTTTTCCTGAAGCCTCATCCCCCAACCCTCTAGAGGCTTTGAAGGGATTTAAAGGAATAATGGGTTTCTATGTTTACAGAGTTCACAGCCTGTCCTATAATTTGAAATAAGAAAGCGTAATGTATAGATGACCATCAACGTTTTGCTATGAACCTCCTTCACCGCTACCAATCTATTTCTTCAAATAACGATAATTTGGGACACCACAAAATATTCAAGGTCTATTTCTTCCTGGAGGCAAGCAACGAAATCTGTTGTAATATTTCGAAAAGCGTGTTGACATCAAACAACAACAGTGCAATGGGTTTAGCCAATTGAACAAACCCTCTGGTAGTATCTTTCATCATTGAGGGTGAGTCTGCAAGACTGTTAAAAATATTAACTTCTGCTAAGGTTGCTACGAGGAAAGAGCTAAGAGAAAATACTGCTAGTGCAAAGACAACAGCAGAGAACGTACATTTATAAATGAAGGAGGAATGAATGAAGGAGGAAATTTACAATAAACTTAAAGATATTTTTTTTTCTTGTTTTAGGTCATTTTGTTTCCGTTTTGTTCGCATGAACGAATTACTTATAAGAATAGATAACTCTTTACAGTGTCTCCCTATGGTAGGTGGATGAATAGGACAGGAACCGTTTATCCTACACCAATTACAACAGTACAAACAAAACCTAAGGAAAAACCCTGATTTTTCAGGTGTAACGTAAGATATACAGTCTTTCCATATTATCTTTGTCAGCATTGGTTTAAAAGATAATCATATTAAGCTGTTGAAAATCAAAATGGTGATCATACTAGCGACAGGAAATCGCTGTAAACAATACTTGAAACCAAATTCGAGTTGCTGATTATTTCGAAAAGTTTTTTACAGCTCTTTTGTATTTGTTCTATTTCTTATTCTGTGATTACTGCAGTGTTTCTAAGTACGATATTTTAAATATTTCTTAGAATGGCGACGTTAATTTTGTTTTTTAGCGAGAATACGCGTGGCTTTATTGGCTCTCGTGCTTTGACCTTGTATTACCCGTGATTAGCGCCTGACTTGACTCATCGTAAATAACGTTTGAATGGGAATGTCAAGTTACATTGGAACTCAGTGAGTCCTATGAATGGAAAAAGCATTTATAAGAGATAAATAAATAGAAAGTACATTCACTCGTCTCGCGAATCTTTCGTTGAAAATTTCTTTTTTTGTGCCCTCTGAGCTCCCAAACCAATCTGAAAGAGACAATGTCGCCAAAGTTATTAATAATATTTTTTTCGCTTCTTTTTATTTTTTTATTACTTAATCTAAACTCTGTTTATTTACTTGACACAGGAAATGGGAGCAATGATCAAAAATTGCTGATCATTAGTCAAAAATTTGAGTGCCTATATTGTTTAATTACTTTTTAATTCTTTTGTATATTTTTTTTGTTTGTTTTTCGTGCATTAAAAAAATACCTTTCAACCCTTGGAAATTTATGCTGAGGTTATTTCTGCGGACTATTTGTAATAAAATTAATGATTTAAAAATTTTGTCCCTCCTCTGGTGCTTACCGTGTTTTTCCTATTAATGCTTTGACTCAAATATTTCAAATATTTTATATAAAATAAACTTAATTTATATAGAATCAGTTAATCCGAGAGCACTTTTTCTCTCTCTATAACCATTACTCTGTAATTTTTAACAAGAAAAAAGAAATCCTCAAAGAACTTTCCGTAAAATGTAGAAGTAATATGGTAGCAAATATTGGTTCACCATATCAACAACAAACATGGTCGTCTCGCTGCCATTCCTTTAATTTCAATTTTGAAAGAAAGTATTTTAGACAAATGTGGAGTGATTTCGATACACATAATTTCAAAAATATCCGTTCATTGGTTCGAGAATTACTAAGGAACACAAACATCACAATCGTTAAACTATCGTAAAGTTCTTAAGGTAAGTTCAAAAAAAAAAAATAGTGTTTGAAGTGAGAATTGAGTGACAGTTGTTTTTACCGACAATTTTTTTAGGGTTGTTCTAGGACTTTCGTTTCAGCAAATACAAAGCTTTATTATTTTTTTTTCCCGCTTTCTATTAATAAAATCATGGTTTCGCAATCGCTTTCGTATTATAGGACAAAACATCTCTTACTAAAAAAACATGTATATTTAGCTAAAACTAAGGGTAAACGGCCACCAGTTGTGCGTTTGTCCATTTGAAACGCGGCCAAATGTTTAGCAAAGAAACCGCATTAAAGAGAATGGATGGTTCGACTCAGAGCAAAGTGTTCGACAGACGAAGAATAACAATCAGACAACAATCTCAGATCTGGTGGTCAACCATTGGGTTACGCGATTGTAAATAAACTACACAAAATTTGATAATGATTAAAAAAAAAAAAAAAAGAATTCTAGCAGATATGCCATTCCACAACGAGGCTTTAACAACTCTACATTTAAGTGCCATGTTAAGGTCATCTAATTTTATAAGCAATGGAATATATGCAAGTTAATTTTTTTTTTCAATCGTCAAACATGATGGGACAATTATAGAAAAGTTAAAATATCGGGAAATAAATCGAAAAAAACGGTATTCAATTGATATTAGGCTATTAGTCCATACCTGTTTCAGAAAAAAGAAAAAAAAAATTCAAAATCGAGCAGAACAGTAACATGATTAGACGAATATTTTGTGTATAAATACATTTATATTTCGTTAAGACCTTTCCAAAAAAAAAAAAAACCCTTTCAAAGTTTCGAATACAAAGCCTGTGTTTTAGCCAAATTTACGCAAATAATAAATGTGTAGTTGGAGTGTCCATCTAGCTTTAGAACTGGGATTTTATATGAAGTAATTATAATGTTAAAATAAAATATAAAACTCAAAAATTCTTTCAGGAATTTTTTAAAACAGAATAAGGTTACAAAAATAATTAAAAAAAAATGCATCATTTGTTTATTTAAAAGCTTGGTAAATAAGCTTGGGCATTAAATTTACAAATACAGAGAATTTTCTTTTAAATTGTTTCCAATTTTAAGACCCTTAGTCTTTAGAAAAAAAATTAAAGTAACATTGTAAGGATGTACACTTTTCAGGAGTCTATTATTTATTTTAATAACAAAACGCTTAATAAACATATACAGTGTGGCCGGGAAATTCCCATACTCCCTGTTATGTAGTAAGAAATGTAAATATTTTTTTGATGGTCAAGTTAATGGTAAAACTTATTTACACATGTTACAAACATGGTTAATCCCACAGCTTGAAGACGCGGGTATCGTGGAACGCAAATGGCTACAGCAGGATCTGCTCACTTCGCTCTTACTGTGCGAGGGTTTCTTCATGAATATTTTCCAGGACGCTGAATTGGTCGCGGTACTCAGCATCGCCAGCTCCATTGAAATGGCCACCAAGAAGTCCTGACCTCACGACGACCTCACGACAACTTATTATGGGGAAATCATCAAGATCTATGTGGCTGAACGACATTATGCTACAAATGAAGAATTGCGTAATGCAATTTTGAATGTATTTCGAACCACACATCGGACTTGCTCCAAAAAAATATCAAGTAGGATGTGGCGGCGTATGAACTTGTGTGTACAACACACACAGACGCATTGGACACTTAATATGTAAATATTTTCTTAAAAATATGACTACCAATTAAGGGACACGGGAACTTCCCGGTAAAAAATGTACATATTTGAAGTATTCCATGTGTACTTTTATCTCACAAAAGGGCACTGAATTTGAACATCTTACGGAGTGTGTCCTCTTCTTTTAAGTAGTGTTATTGGTGGATTGTTCACGAGATTTCATACTGTTCAATTAAGTTTAAAATATTCGAAGTTAAGAATAGAGGTCTGCGTTCATTGAAAATATAGTTTGCATTTCCAAATTTTACATGGATATTTGAAATGCTTGTAATGTAGTCTTCGAAAAGAAAAAATATCATGACAGAATTATATTTTAGTAAGGGATGATAAATTTATCCTAATTTTTTTTCCTACACAATAATTCTGAATATATTACTTTTTCAGATACTTAACTGAGTGAAAAGCCATATAATTATTAACGAAAGTATGGAAATGATTTGGTAAGAGTTACGAAAACGATTCTGAGTGTTTCATAAGTGAACTAGAACTAGTAAATAATAAGGCTTTTTTTTTTTTTTCATAAATATCACGTGAGAATCTAACGTCGTCAATATCTAATAACTGCTTTGATGCCAAAATACTTATATAATCAACGGAAGACATTATTCTGTCTTGTCATTTCTTGGTTCTAAATATTACTTGGAGAGAATCGTTGCAGGGTTATTGTTGGCATTTGATGTTGTTGTTGTATGAATTGTTTTACTATTCTTGTATGCTTTCTTGTAAAATATTGTTATTCTCACTGTCACAGTGTCGCTTGCATTGTCAAAATATCGTTGTTTTCATTGCGATATTTTAGTAGTTCTGTTGATTGTAGCATTGCAATGAAGTAAGTTCATTGTCCATTAAGTAAAGGCTTTCAATAGTAAGCAAATCATTGTTAGTGTTAATAATATTTTATTGCTGGAAATTAGCAATATTCCATTTAGGTATGTGTTTTTGGTGCAATAAGAAAACAATATGATAAATTTTGTCGAACGTAGCAGAAGAATGGATTTTTCGATATTTAAGAAAAAAAAAAAAAAAAGATGATAGAAGCCTATTTATATCTGGCCTAATATTACTTAATAAACTGAAATGATCTTAGAAGTCTTTTTTTTTTAATCATTTTTGATGCTTTTCTATTTATAATTTTCCGCAATATTGGATTTCAAGTTAATATTTTGCGCCCACGTCTCTGCTAAATATATTTTTTTTCCTCTGAGATTTCTTCAATAAAATTCTTTGAAAGTGCTTCTGTCAGCTTCTAATCATATACAAGGTCAGATACGGAAGCCCCCGGTTGTCCTACATCTGCGAAGGAGGAAGAAATAGGTAATGGGATTAAGATGGGCAGAAATATTCCTTACCAAAAGAGGACTCTTTCGTCTTGAAAAAAAAAAAAAAAAAGACTCACATTAGTCGTTCATCAGTCGTTATTATAAAACTAATTTCTTGGAATTTCACTTTTGCTTTCAAAGCGGAAAAAAAAAAAAAATCGCGGAAGTTACGCGGAAAAAAAACTCCGACACATTAATGGAAAAGTTTAAAAATGCTGAACTACGCTGACAACTTCAAGAATAAAAATAATAATAATAATTTATTATTTAAAAAAAATCCCTTTAAATTTTAATTTTTTTGATATTATATTTTATTATGTATAAACAATTAATTTGAACATTATAACAGCAGCGTATTTTATTATGACGATAATATAGGAAGAACAATATATGAGTTACTGCAGAATATCATTTACATTGTTAACATATTGCGCTTACAGTGTCGTGGATAAGATTGCTATCACTGTCACCTTCATTAATGCAGTAGTTTCGCATTAAAACACCAGGTGTCCAAGAAATAACGTGATGTGTTTGAAGCGCCATAAGTTGATAAATATTAGACGCCTCGATCTCAAACTTTGGATATAGGCTTATGGGTCATGGGGAATGCAATCATGAGAAAAAAGTTTCTAGTTCACATAGTCGCCATCAGGGGGCATGTGGCGCTGCTGTCAACTAAGCAAATGGAGCTCTTCTTGAAAAGGCTAGCAAACGTTGATTCATGCACCAGTCTACAACAAGAGCACAACACAAGAGTAATTCGCTATATGTCCGGCAAAAACGAATTCCGGACAATATTCCTTAGCGATACAAATATGATTTTTTTTAAATGTCCGCATTTAGGAATTTCAATTTTGTTAGGAGGGAAAAAAAAATCTTTAGCCCTTTTATAGTTTTGGAGTTAAGTTCAAAAATTTACGTTTGAAGATATGAATACTGTGTGTATATATGAATACTCGAAGAGGCCGCTTTGAGTTTGCCCGTTCGATACATACATATATGCTTCCCTTCAAATGATTCCATTTTCGTTTATTCCATAGAAACAAATTAAAAATACGATATTAATACTGTACTTAAATCTCCTACACACATAAATGTATTAATTTATGTCACTATAACATTTTTTTTTTTTTTAATTTTGAATTTGATCCCACAAAGAAAGAAATTCACCAAATGATAGACTATCTTTGTACATCCGTAATTTTTGTTGTTACGTGATTCATTGGCATTGTTGCTTTGACGTTAATTCTTCAACTATTTGATTACCTTGAAATGGATGATTATAATAATCAAGTGTCGGTGATAAAAGGGTTACATCAACAAAATTATCACCAGAAGTCACTTGAAACAGATAACGAAAGCGCAGGTCTATTAAATAAAATAGATAGTCAACGATTTACCTTCGTCAATTCCATTTTATGTATAATGTAAGAATCTATGTATAAGAAAAAAAAAAAAAAAAGCAAAAGAAAATAAACCCTTTTCTGTTTTTAAGATAATATTCTGAGGATGACAGAATGGAAAAATAGAAATTGAAAAGAAGAGCAAGAAACAGGGCATTTGTTATGATCATAGAAAACCAACAAATTATTCATTTAGGCTATTTTAGGCAAGTCTGGGCAATATTAAATATTGGGTTTAATATTGAAATTTTCTGGGTTTTGTTACAAAGTCGATATAAAGATGTAACATCTTATTGTTTTTCCCCAAGTAAATAAAAAATTGCTTGTAAACAATCTTTGTTTGAACCGTTGCTTTTATTCTATATTTTTATTACTTATTTGGTAACACCGCACTTCATATTCATTTCTTTTTTAGTAACTTGACTGAAATTAAGTACGTAAATACTGAATTCAGTTAATGAAACGCGACACACTGTTTGACTGTTAATGCTAATTAATCATCAATTAAAACTAATAGTTAAAACAAACAAAGACTGTACTCGTGTTTAACAGTTGTCATTATCTCATGCGATTGTTTAGACCAGTGCTTCTCAACTTTTTTTGCTTCACGCCGCATCGTTACATTTGCAGAAATCCCGCGGCACAACAAACTTTTGAATCTATGAAAACCATCTGATGATTTACCTGTTGCAAAGACTTTGTGATATTTTCTAAATGTTGTTTTCTTATTACTGTTTTTCACTTGTTTTCGATGAAGATCTAATTTGGAAATGATTTAACGAGATCCCCGTACTGAGGGGACAAAAAAAATATTTCCTAAATCCTGGTTTTGATTTTGATTCCCCTCTCACTAATTCTGACCATGTGTTGCCAGCAATAGATATCGTCGTCGATGTGGTCTCATCAGATTCTAACTCAGGATATTTGATTTTTTTTTCTCCCCATCCTTTCCTCTCCCTTTGTCTCGTTTTCTTTATGTTTCAACCCTTCTGTCCTTGATAGCCGTTTGCGTTAAGGTCAGGTCGATCTATGGGTGTTGTCGACTC
The DNA here is from genome assembly GCA_023159025.1 of Thereuonema tuberculata. Lineage (NCBI taxonomy): Eukaryota > Metazoa > Arthropoda > Chilopoda > Scutigeromorpha > Scutigeridae > Thereuonema > Thereuonema tuberculata. The sequence continues at coordinate 59,534,679 of JAFIDM010003189.1, read as the reverse complement.
CCTTTAATATTGCGTTGATGAACTGCCTGCATATGAATTAAAAATCCCCCGGGCGAAGAAGAAGGAAAAGGAGATTAAAGAAAATCATAAAAAAAAAAGAAAAGAGAAGAAAGAAAGAGGAGCGTCATCTTCAGACGTCTTCCCTAAGTGAGCTAGACTCCTTGGCAACAAACAATCAAAAGCTTCAAGTGAAGAAAGCACTTGGCGCATGCGCAGCAGCCTTATTGAACTTCACGTGTAAAGGCCACGATAGGAACAAATTGTTTTGTGAATTTCTAGGTCATTGTGGATTTTTTATTTTCACATTAATATTTACTGAATGCATTTTTAACAGTTTTAAAATTGTTTTTGAAATAATTAATAGTTTTGTTTTGCTTAAGCTGGAACAAATATTTTTTTTTTTTAATTACAGAAAGTTGGTGAAACCAATTGTGAATTCAAATATGCTTTTATTTTTTTTTATTTTTTTCCTATCAGGCAAGGTTTTAATGTTACCCACGGTTACAGTTTGGAAAATTGAATATATTCATAGTAATTAAATGTATTTTCCGTATTTGTAAAAAATAACAGTGGATGATTTTCTGCCATATTTCGCCTGTACAAAGTCTCAATACATCAGTTGCATTGGTATTTTCATCGTTTTAATCTGCCTTTGAAATTTTTATCCACGTACGTCACCGACAGCCCCGAAATATTCTGAGAATAAATCTAAGTGCGAGTGCAGGAAGTGGATTTTTAAAGACATACTACATCCCATGGCTTTATATATGATTCCAAAAGTTCTCTCCCTACATTACTGACGATTTCTATCTTTCGATTTCCCAAAAGCGTTTTGAGAAACCTATTTGAATGATTGCCATGCTGCTTTTCCAATTCACTTATTTTTCTTCATAATTTTCATCTTGCATTTCGTCTCTTTATTTTGAGGACCCACAAATATTTACTCCTTAAATTTTGCATCTGTAACCTTGGAAATGTGTGCTGTACCCTATCTGATATCACGTGGACCAGTAGTATACGCGCTGGGCTGCGGACTGGAGGATCCGGGTTCGATTCTGTCGGATGTCGGGGATTTTTCTCCTGATGCTTCTACTCCAGACGAGTCCTGAGGTTCACTCAGCCCTCTGTTAAACGGAGATCAGGTTTCTTTCCCGGGGTTTAAAGCAACAGGTCGTCATATTGATCACCTAATCCCAAACTACTTCCCAATGGTCGTAAAAGGACCTCCATTCCCTGTCAAATGGGTTCCTTTTATATACTTTTAATCTAGTATCATAGAAAATAATATATATATAATAAATCTAAAAATTCCAAAGAAACAAAATATAAACATAGGAATCACAAAAAAGCTATGGATGATGGAGGAATTCCAATTGCACGAAATGTCAGCATCACCCCCTTGCCTCAATGGAACTTCACATATAAGGATTCTCAGAATCTTACTTGACACATTCTGCTTCGTGCATTTGTTGCATTCACATCAGTTTACCATCAGCAATGCCTCGACGACGAGCTCGAAGACCCTACGAGCAATTGCAACACTTCGACAGAGGCCGTATCGTGGGACGGCGAGAGGCAGGCTGATATGCCGACAGATCGCTTGTCATAAGGATCGTAGTGATGCTTCTGTGGGAAGGTGCAGGAATCGATGGTTGCGTGAGGACACTCGAGATGGCCCAACACTGCCACTGCTGGAGAACGGTTTGTTGTGAGGCTGTGGAAGAGGGATGGACAGTGCTCAAATCCTTGCAATATTGTCGAGAGGCACAGCCATTACAACTGATATATGGTGTGTGAGCCATTTCTCTCTATTCGAGGAACTTTAAAAGTACACAGGAGATCTTGCAATCTGTTGTTTTGCCTTTCCTATCACGCCTTCCACAAGCAATGTTCCAACAGCACGTTCACACACTACACGTTTCCCAATAGTGCCTCCAAGCAACTCAAACTCTTTCTTGGCCAGCCAGGTCCCCAGATTTGTCCCCATCAAGCTTATCTCAGACATGCTGGGAAATCAATAGCATCCGTCACCGAACATCCAGCAGTTGGAGATGCAGTTGCTGTTGACGTAAGCTTGACGTAATCAAACGATAAGACAAGACAACATCAGGATTTCACGCCATGTCACACCGTATATCAGCATGTATAGCAGCCAGTGGCAGCTCAGCACAGTACTAGTAATGTAACAATGATGCTGCTATTGTTGGAATAAAAATGAATGATTTCACTGTAAGATTGAAATCAATTCCAATTCTTTTATCCAAATGGTACTTACAATGTTTCATTCATATTAAATACTTCCTTCATGATGCTTCGATTTTTTTTCTCGGAATGTATAAACTGTCAGTGTGTGTGTGTGTGTGTATTTTGGCTTCAGCCATAATTGTAAAAAAATAATTGAAGTTTTTTATATGATTATCTAATATCACGCAGATCATTAAAATAAAACTTAATATTAAAATAATGTTTAAAAAATATAGTTTAATTTAGTTCGTAGTTAGTTGTTAGTTCTCTTCCACTGTTAAAAAAGTCCATTTTGAACAGTGATAGTATGTTTAGTACCTTTTAGATATTTTTTGGCATAAATTTGTTAATATCTTTAGGAATGGATCCGACATATAATAAATTATAAACTACATAATATCCTGTAGGGTTATACAATAATTTTCTCAACTTATAAAGAACATAAGTCCGAAATATTTTACAAAAACTTTATTAGTTGTCGAAGTTTTTTTGGGGGAGCGGGGCGTGATCTGGTGTAGTTCACTGGAACTTTTCCTTTCATCAATGGAAAATTTATCCAAGGACGACTTCCTCAGCGTCCATTAACGGATGTCCCTTTCTCAAAAACGAACGAAAATGTATCACCTCAACAAATACAAGGACGTAAATACTTTTGTCCAATTCTTAGATAGTTACACACGCTATCATACACCAACAATTTTACAATTAGCGAATTTAGCAAAGGGTGCTTAAGAGCCATCAAGAATGATGACAAATTTGGAAGAACTTTGTCTCATTTGCAGACACTGAAATTCCTATTTCGCCTTCATGATAATAAAACATTTATATTTTGTTCTGTGAAAAATGTACATGAAAACTTACAGAAAATATTATTCCAAACTATCAAAAACATTAACAGAATGAAAATACTGAAATAATATCTAAAAAAAAAAAAAACCTTTTTCAAAGAGTTTTATGATATATAACCCTTTCAAAGAAATTACTTTATTTTTATTTTTTATTTTGTTTTCTTTTAGAAATGTCACAATGAATGAATTTTAGGCAATTCTTGAAATATTTAATATTTATTGGAAAAATTAAATAAATAAAATTCAGTACTTCTCTATAACCAAATAGATACATTTAAATTTTTCATCGTGTTATTAGAAGGATCATGCAAACGCAGTCTTATTAAAATCAAAAATCTATATATTTTATTTTCATTATGAAAGAACTTAATTATCAATCAAATTTTCTTTCACTAGAGGGCGCAACCTTTCGTTTTTTTTAATAGTTACCTACGGAAATTAAAAAACTGAAAAAACCTTAATTAATACTGTAGTAGGCTATTCAAAGAAATAAACAGATAGCACAAAATATTTCCTATCGGAAAATACGTATTTTGTTTTACAAATAAAATCTTACTGTTGAACTATCATCCAGTAAACCACTGCAATTATGGCGCTTATGTTATTACAGCACGAGACAGATAGTCGTAGAGTCACAGATCTGGACTTTTATACATTTTGTACCAAATAACTGATACAAAACCACAGTAGTCAAGTGACACTGGGTAAGTAATTTATTTCCCTTGGTTTTAATGACCCTGCGTTCATTACATTGCATTCATTACTTTTCCTTCTCATTTGTATTTATTTTCCCCTATTCTTTAATTACCTTATTTCGTGTTGGGAGGTTGAAAAACTCTCGGGTTTCAAATGGTGGTTGTTGAATAAAGCACGAGTCGAATGCTGCCTAATGACCACCTTAATGAGACATCTTCAAGCAGAATAGGAGACTAGTTTGAAAAATTACACACAAGAACTAATGACGTAATGATGGTGTGTTGATGTCTGCGTGCCTCATTGCTCTAATCGGGACAGTACAGGCACTTGGAGGGATTCTCTTTTGTACAAAATGAAACAATTGGAAATACGTGATTTATTATCAACAGATGGCGTCATCATCGGTTAGGTTAATAGTTCATCTCTGCATTTAATTTTGTGGAGTAAAATATATAACAAGAAACTAAAAGTAAATTCCTAATTAAAAATAAAAATGCACGAAAACAGAAATGTCCTGTTACGTAAATAAAGATTAGTCATCCATCACCGACCGCAAAAAGAAAAATGATATTTCTATTAGGGTATCCAAAGTTGGTACGAAACCATGACGAAACTGTCTCGCAGGAACATTCGCAATCGACTCCAGATTCCGAAACGGCGCCGAAATTGATGATGCTGTATGTTCAGACGTTTCAAAAGAAAACAGATTTTGTGTTTTATTTAATTCCTTTTCTTTCGGCTTCGAATTTTATTGAATTTAAAGTAAAACATGTTATTTTCCGTCCTTGATGTGCATTGTGCCAGAAAAGTTTGGTTATTTGACGGAATTTTGGTGCACGTGTCCACATCGTTTCCGTGCAATGGACTATGTAATTTCCGTATGAATAGCAGTGTGTTTGACTATTTTTATTCCTTCCAGGCTTTAGTAGTGATGAGCAACTTCAGCTTTTTCACGAATGATGCAACTTTATTTCTGGGGATGAGAACACTTGGATTTTAAAGTATAAACAAACTGATAATTACAGGGAAGACATATTAAATACTTAACATTCAAAAGAACATAAAATATTAAAGTAAAAACATCTATTCAGAAGTATTGAATGTAATTTATAAAAACAAAACAAAAAAACAGAATAGGCCTACTATCACTTAAAGGTTATACAGTTTCTATTTTTCTTATACAACGTCGTTCGTGTAGGCATGTTTGTAATTAAACTAAAGAATACCACCTATATAATAAGTAATATATATACACAGATATTACAATATTAATATTAAATTAAATGAGTCTTATAAGAATTTCAAGTAAGTGCGAGTATTGGGTAAAGATTTAATAAAGATTAAGCAACTTTTAAACGATGGAGAACCCCATTTTAACAGTTCGTAGCAGTTTCATTTCAAAGATTTTTTTTTTTTCTCTGGAACCCTATTCGAATCATAAAGGAGCACGTGTAAATTTGCGAGACACCATACGATCAAATCAGTTCTTATTATTACTGTCAGTCTGTAATGGTTGGTACCTACATATAGTTTCTCAGTAATTGGATGAAGACGTCAGTACAGAATTTTATTGCAAATCTGCCGCACAGTTTCTGGAATGGATTAATCAAAATTTGATGAGATTTGACTATTTTGAATCTATTTACTGATGTAAGATAAAACTATATCGAAGAAGAAAAATAATACTCTTGTTTTTCGTTGTATTTTTACAATTTAATGTTGTTAAATAGTAACTCAATCGAATAATAACACGAAACTGATACTTTAGGGCTAAAGGCTGCAATCTAATACGAAACGGAGAAGCCACATAAAAAAAAATCACAGCAAAACATTAGGTTTTAAAAAAAGAAGAGCAGGGAGAGAGAAAAGATAATCAGAAGACAGCAGTAACATTTTTAGGCAGGTTTCGCAAAAGCAGTTTCAATCTCACTTAAACACAGCGGAATTGTTAGCATTTTATCAATCAAAGCCAAAAGTCATCAAAATCGGTTGGAAATTAATGATTTCTTCTGCCCTTTTATGATACTCATTGGTTTTTTTTTGTTTTTTTTTGTTTTTTTACATCCGAATAGGTCTCAGAGAATATTATACATTTGGTCTAACGTTTTGTAAAGTCAACTTAATTGTGCATCGGAAACAACAAAGGATTAGAACGAAATAGTTGTAGAACGTTGCGAAATAAAAACTAAAAACTATATATCCTTAGTAGCCGAAATTTTAGTGGCAGACATAGGTTACAAAAAGATTTTGGTGCATTTCCGGCCAATAGTAAGGAGGTACGGTCAAAAACTGTCAAAAGGCATTGCCGATAAAGTTAAATAACCACGACAAGTCAGGATTTCAAAAGCTAATCTTGATAGACGTTACCAAATGAGATCTCTTGATGTTTTCGACAAAAATTGGATCCAAAGAGATTTAAAACCAACTGAATGTAAATTTTTTAAAAATTTTGTAGCCTACATATCAAAGCGCCGTTACCACGATACATGAAAGTAATTACAGTAGAACCCCACCAATCCGTCACCTTTGGGACTGGGGGTATGGTCGGAACGCATAAAAGGTCGGATTATCAGAAAATACAGAAAAATACGGATTTACAGTAAAATATACGGATTTTACTGCGATGTCAAGCAGTATTTTATCCCACAACCAAAAAAAAAAAAGAGAGAATCTCCAATTCAACAACCAAAAAAAAAAAACAACCCTCGAGTCGGGGAAAGTTCGGCCGGCTCGAGCACGGTCGGATCAACCGGAGTGGCGGACCAGCTGAGGGCAGACGAGAGGGGTTCTACTGTACATAGAAAAGCTGGAAGTTTACTAGTAAGTACTTCGTCGGTACAGTTGGAACTTACCATGCGGACATTCGAAAATTGGTAGGCCTACGCCAACCATAGCTTATTCTCAGAACAAGAAACCAGAACCCAAGTTGTTAATGGATGAATCTTCCAGGGCTTCGATATTTTGTTAATACTATGCACGGGCACTTTTACAAGTATAGTAATGTTGTATTCAAGTCATCTATAAAAGAATTCTCTTTTTAAAGTTATTTTTTGATTACTAGTATTACCAAATTTTTTGAAACTGATATGCTGTAAAATCTTCTTCCCAGTCTCTACCGAGTGAAATATTACGGGCCATATATTACTCAATGTCGTATCTTAGTTCCAGTGACTCCCGCTTGGTGGTTCAAGGCCTTCGCTCCAGGTGAAGAAAATAAAACGCCGGCTGTTGTTGTTTTCGCTTATTTTAACCTTGGCTTAGGCAACCATCAAGTGATGATGATAACTCTGGCACGAGCTGCGAGATGCACGTTTGCACCAGCAAAGATACTTGGGCGTCTCTGATGCCAGCTGCAATAGTAAATAAATGCCAGCATTTCGCCATTTCAAGGTTGTTTTTTCACTCTTTAAATATAGCAAAAATCTCTCTAGGAATAATGAAGATTATTAATTTCAAGTAGCATTTTTAAAGAAATTAATGACCACAAAATAATACTAATAGGCAACTACTAATTGCAGTTAAAAAATAAAAATCAGGTTTTTTTTTTTTTTTTTTGTGTGTGCCAAAACGGGGAAACCGAACGAATTTGTTGAAAACTGTTAAATTTTTATCAATTGTGTTCATTTAATTTTTATTGTTTTCGTTTCGTTGATTTTGTTTAAAATTAAACTGAAGAAATCCAAGTTGAATTAAAGTGGCTCTTTCTTGGTCTAACTTAAATTATTATAAAAGGTTCGTAATAAATATTAACTTCATTTGTAAGGCGTTATTTTCTTCGTTAATTTCCACTTATTACGAATAGGTTTCTTCAGGCAGTGTGAACGGCTTCATCACAGAATCTACATTACTAAAATCTTTTATTTCTCTGTCTGTCTGTCCGGCGCAATTGTTAATTATTAGTACTTGCTGAGAAAGTCAGATTATAAAATTTTCTTTTCTTTTTTTTTTTTTCGCCTTGCATGGGATTCGAACCGAGAACCTTTCGTCCTCGCATTCAGGAACGCTAACCATTGGACTACTGCTGGTCTCCAATATCCCCCAATAAAATATCACTTTTTGCCATAACCGCTTGCAATCGATTCTTCTTGGATTATCTTATTCATATTAGGGGGAGAAAAGGGTATGGCCTAGTTACTTATAAAGTTTTTGAAATTAATAACAATTATAGTCTACTGCATATATGATTTAAACAATACATGCAAACTTATTTGAAAAGCAGTGATTGTAAAGTCCATTGTAATAATGTGATGAATATACATATTATTATTGTTGTATTTTATATTAATGGCGGTAATTGTATTTGTGATTCTTAACAATTTTCGAATTCAGAAAAATTTCGTAACTCTCTTAAAATAAGAATGCCTTTTGAGTTGAGCTGAGACTCTGGGACGGCCGTTTCGAGCTTGTTGGGCTCTCCTCAGCCGGAGCTACTCAGCCAGTGCAAGACTCAAAAGGCGTATGAGGGAAAGAATTGGGAATCCACGATGTAAACAGTGACCCCTCAATGACTAAAAACAAGAAAATAAAAAACAAGAACAAAATGTGGAATCCAAATCCTTGGGCAGCACTCCGGCTACCACAAAGGTATTAGACCACAAAAAAAAAGGAAAAAAAAATATAACAAACCCTCTAAAAGGTAAAAGGAAAGCAATCAATTCAAATAAGAGTACTTTTTAGTCGAGCTGAGACTGTTTACATCGTGAATTCCCAATTCTTCCCCTCGTACGCCAGTTTTGCACTGGCTGAGTAGCACTGGCTGAGGAGAGCCCAAGAAGCTCGAAACGGCCGTCCCAGAGTCTCAGCTCGACTCAAAAGGCATTCTTATTTGAATTCATTGCTTTCCTTTTACCCTTAAGAGGGTTTGTTATATTTTTTTTTTCATTTTTTTTTGTGGTCTAATACATTTATTGATAGCCTGAGTGCTGCCCAAGGATTTGTATTCCATATTTTGTTCTTGTTTTTAGTCATTTGAGGGGTCACTGTTTACATCGTGAATTCTCTTAAGTAGTTTCTTAAGAAAAAAAAATCGATTCTTCTTTGTTTTCGATGCCATGCCGATTTTATCACGGTCTTCCTGTCAATGTAGTTAATGGATCCGTATACGATGTTCTATACCATGCTGATTGATTGTAAAACGAGTCTATACCAAATCCATTTAGTTCGGAAAATATTAGTTTTAAGAAAAACTCAAGAAAAGATTTAACTTTACAAGACAATTCAAAAACCTCCGTCATTTCAATGTTAAGACAACTAAAATGGATGACGTTGAGAGCGTTTTATAATTAAAACAAGTTTAATTGTTTCGAGTAGTTTATTTTTAATATTAGTACTTCTCTACACTTCACCCATTCAATGCCCTGTCTAACTCAAATACTTTGTATGGTTTCTAACAACTAAATTTTAATACAAACTGCTGAGTAATTTTACCACCTTAAGAAAAGCATTTAAAAAAGAAACCAAAAACACTTGTTATTCATCTTTTAAAAATGCGATAAAAAGATGGGTTTTGAAAGGGACTCAAATTAAAAAAGGAGGAAGATGCTCAGATGAAAAAAAGTAATAAAATGCTTTATATTGCTTATATAGGATGAAGAAGGCGACTTATATGTAAGGTTGTTTTCTGCTATATATAATTCTAAAAATTATGTTCATGAAGTTATTTGTGTCTATCATTTCTTAATTCCATCTACATCGTTTTCTTTTTTTAATGTCCAGGTGTTTTGTTTTCAGTCCAAAGTTTGTGCTGAACACTCACGGAATCTGATTAACTGAATTTATTTTCATTCTTATAAAAGTCCATTTCAAAGTCCGTGTGTTTTATGTACTTTAGCTTTTTGTTTACTCGGTTCAGAACAAAAAAAATTATTCAAATGAAAATTATTTCTCATTAATTTAACCCTTTCGTTATTCTATTTCTATATTAACAACACTGACAGGAATGTCTGTGCTCCAACAAATATTAATAATCTAGTTAAAGTTGGTGCCACAAAGAAAGGTTTGCCTTAGTTGGGCACTGTGCTTGAACTACAAAAAAGTCACGATTAATTGTTGGCAATTGATTTCGTTCGTCGAAAACAAAACCCTCGGTTTGTCTGCGTAGGGAAAAAAAAAGGTTGGAAACAAGATACCGGTAATAATGATACAGATAGTATCAATAAAATATGTTCTGCTGTGGGTGTCACTCAAAAGGTTGGAATGAACAATCAATTATTCATTTCTAACATTACACCAAATTTAAATGTAGTCTTTACATTTAAATTTGGTGTGATGTTAGAAATATTTAATAGTAGAAGAATTAGGAGAAGAGATCTACTAAAAAAATATGGGAACTTTACAAATCAATTATTCAGGTATCTTGTGTTTTGCTTGTCTTTGATGGCGTGGCTATTATTGTTCTTATCTGATAGAAGAAGACAGTATCAGATAATGGTACTTCATCATAAAATCTACATTACTAACACTCAGAGATCAGCAAAAATTTAACTTACTGGAATTCGTAACATCTCAAGAAATTAGAAATTTCATGTAAAAACCTTACAAACACCCTATCTTTAAAAGAAATCGTAATTATGGGTATTAAGAAATTCTCGAGAACTTTCCAGGAAGACTGACCCAAAGTATATGCCAATGAAAATCATTTACACAATTATAGTCCGTTTCTAAGTTTATCCTTGAAATTTTAAGTGTCTATTTAAGGTCTTTTCTGTGAACCTTCCAATCTTGTTGCCACAAATGAAATAGTCATAATTCAAAGATGACAACGGAGCTATTTTGAACGAATTTACAACTGAGAAATATTTCGTATCCATGTTAATGTTTGTCAATTTATTTTCTTATGTCGAACTACATAAAAGAAATTTCAACTTTGTTTTCCACCAGCTTTAAAATAGAGACGGATGGATGTTTGTTATTATTCACGTAAATAGTCTTCCACCAAAAAGTGAAAGGTAATATATATACCTTTCACTTTAAAATTTATTTTGGTTATTTTTATTCCTTTTATATAAAATAGCCTATGCGAAGAAGTCATTCAACTTTCTCATTGAGGATCAATTATGAGGAAAACAATACAAAAAACGTGCTCAATATAAAGGGCTTTTGTCGCGGCGCTATTGTTCAGGTCGATGGGGAAAAAAAGAAACGACCTTGCGATCGAAACTGGAAAGATGTATAATTCCATTTTTCTTTTTTTCAGACCGAAAATCAAATCGAATAATGTAGAATTTGCATTTAATTTACTACTAGCTCAGATGAATTCATAAAATCCAGAAAACTAACTACGTTTTCTGTTTCTTTGCGATTTAGGCTGGTTTCAATCAAACGTAGAATATTGCATGGGAGGAGAATAATACAGCCAGTGAGAGATCGCCTTTCAGTTGCTAAGGGCTCACGGCACAGATCAGCTTCTGAAAAGAAAACAACTGAAACGAAGTATAACAATGCAGGCGATGTGTCAAACGGGGGAAAACGTAACCAGTTTTTTAAGAATATTTCCTTAATATAAGTCAAAGACATTTCAAGAAACGTAAGAATTATAAGAAGTTCTTAAAAGAAATAAAAACTCTTCTTTCTTTAAGATACTGTGTTGTTCTTTTATTATAATTTTTTTTTTAAGTTGTGAAAACAATACAGAGAACAAATTTCCGTGCGGTTGTAAAATTGATAATTTGCTGAATGTAGACAGTTATTTCAAGATTTTTTATTGGCTGAATATTAATTAAAATCTTCAAAAACGCCAATTCACTCTTTCGCTTTTAATGATTTTTCTGTTGGAATTTTGTTACTTTTACTCAAATTTGTCAACTGGAACCCATTTGGATATTCCTTTAAAATATAAAAGTTGATCGTATTTTGTCTTTAAATGTGTTTGCAAGTTTTAAAAAGATCTATTGAGGGAAAAAAAGTTATTAAGGTGATACACTTAAGGATACACACACAGACACAATGATTTTATGAGCCTTTCGTTACTAGGAAAGTAAGTTAAAAAAACGACTCAAAATGTTTAACTTCAGCTCCTTCATCTTAATTTTAAACACTACCAAAAAAAAAAAAAAAAAACGTAAATTAGAAAAAAGTTTGACGCAAAATTGACACGAACTCGATAAAAATAGAAGTTTTGAAGTTTACGAGGATTAGTCCTTTCGGAGCGGAAACAACAAAGCTTGATTTTTTTTTTTGATTTTTTTTTTTTAGCTATGATAAAAGAATTTTCAATTTATTTTCTTTTTACACTTTAGAATTTCTTTTAAAAAAAAATCTTTAAAAAGATTTATGAAAGATCTTTAAAAAGATTCACGGTAACGAGAGGGAAGAACGGCACACGAATAAACATACTGATTTTATACGCCCCCATTTTCCTTAGGAAAACTAAATCAATATCTGGTCTTAGTTTCTGTAGGTCGTACATTAATTGCTAATTATTCCATTTCGTGAGCGTACTAAAAATTCGTTGTGGTGGTTGTTGTTGCTTTGATGTTATCAATCCAATATCACCATGGTAGTCGACATTTTAGTATTTATTTACAACCTTTACAATGGCAAAAGTCACTGGCAATTAGTTTCTCCGTCGTGCGGATACGACAGTCACAACACAAGCAAATAGTCGACAGCCACAACACAAACAAAACATTCCACCAGTTACAAGTTTCTGTGAATTCCCGCCAGATCGATCGAGGTATAAAACCATTCGGAATAGTGAAGGCTTTAAAATAGGACTAAGTCCTCTAAAACTAAGTTTATTTACTGAAATTAATATATTTTAGAAAACTGTCTATTTGATTCCTGCGCTTCAGTCTCGAATGTTATTCAGATATCTGCTTTGGTATAAAACGTGGTATCTGTTATAATTTGTGTAATTAAGGAAATGTTTATCGCGCCAAAAATTAAATCATCAAAAAAAGCGTAATTAATGTTCACTTACGTAACGTACAGATATTCTGTACAATTATTAATAGACTTTATGTGTATATTAACAATTAAGATAAAATACATGCAAATGTTGCAAGAGAAGAAAACACCTTATAAACAGTTTAATCATGAGGATTTTTTTTTTAATAATTAAGCAGATAGTAAATCTTACTCCGATCACAGAAGTTGAATCTATTGGGAAAAAAAGATAAAATAAAAGTTAAGTTACGCCCATACTTTGGAGGATAAATCACAATTCTACCGATAAATTTATTAAAGTATTAAAAAAAGAACGAAGTTTAAAAATCAGAACTTTCTCGCGGACCACAGTTGACTGACCTGTGTCTCCAGGCCAAAAATCTAAGGAATTGGAAGCTGCTGCATAGTTAAACTTTGTGTTTCTGTGGATCTGTTCGTTGGTTACTGAAGCATTGATCCTACGGGAAAAATGAGGTTAGGTTCTCGAGGACCCTTTTTTTATTTATTTATTTATTCCCTTAAATTGATTATAATTTCAGTTCTGTTAGAACCATTAGTTCCTGTCAACAGGTGCTGTTTTATTTACAATGATAACAATTAATAATTTGTTTTATATAAACATTCTTTTTTTGTATTTCTTTTTTTTGCCAATCGATATTGACTTAGTTTTATTTTTTTTCCTTTTCACTATGTAATTCACCCTTTTCGCTACTCGTTACCTTAAACACATCATTTCGTGTTCTGTTCTTGCAAAGTACACTTCCCATATTATATTGAAGTATTGTAAAAATTAAAAAAGCTAATCACAAAAACAGCGTAAAACACTTGAGGACACGTGGAATGTTATCAGAACGACGTGGAGACTTGTTAATTCAGCAGAAGACCTCAGCTGCCCTTGGTGGAGCTCATATCATATCAGCTAATAAAGAGTATTTATTGTATTTATAGCTTCAGGAATTATTGTATGTCCTTTTTTTTTTTTTAAACAATAGCCTCTTGAAACTTCTCTCCCGTTGTTCTTTTGTCGTTGCGTATATTGCCCTCTCCCGGCGATTTGAATAACTAACCGACGTCAGACAATTTTAATTCTTCAAATTTTAAATTCTTACCCCATTCAGTCAAAAAAAAAAAAAAAAATCACAATATCCAACCAAACTGAAATTTGTTGAAATATCATAAGATGCTAAATAGAATGTATCCCCTCCCCTGCCAATAACTAGAGAATAACATTTTTATTTTAGTACTATATAAATAAATAAATCGTATTCTTGGATAAAGATATTTAAGAATAATAGACCTACCTTGGACTATCTCGGTAACATCAAAGGGTTCAAAGCCAACGTCTGGTCTTAAATGAAACCTTGTGTCCTTCGGTCTCCTAACTTTAACTGTGCTACAAATGATGAAAAACAAAACTAGGATTATAAATTTATAATGTAACTAAACTGAAGAATCATAAATTGATCTTAATTTTGTTAATAATACGCAAATACGTCATTTGCTCTGTAACATCAGCTTCGAAATTAGAAATGTATTTGCCTTATTATTCAAGGAAGTTATTTCCTGCAAAAATTTCAATGTAAAATAAAGAATACCAGTTGAAAGTTCTTACATTGTATTTAATCTTATTAAAACCCATTAATTTGACGATAAATATTAAAAAGTAACTTTTTGTTTCAGCTTGCTTCTATAATTTTTATTTTTGTCATTAATTTTACTTCTTTTTTTTTTTTCCCTTGTAAGAATTTTTTTATCTCTATTTACTTGAATATTTAACATAGTTCTTAAGTCACGTCTTTCTTTGACGAGTTTGTAACTCAGTTATGTCACTCAATATTGGAACTCAACATAAAGGAAAAACGAATTTAGGCAAATAAGCCTCTCGCATAACGATACGGCGCAATCGATTTTGTCTGAGCAGATTAAAAGACTTCCAATACATGTCAGCAGAGGGAAGGCTGTCTGCCTGAATTACCCTTGACGAGCATACGACACGAAAAAATAAAACTGCAAATCCTGATTTCCCGATATTCAATAACATGTTAGTGGTCGCGTAAGTCTTGAAATGAATGCAAATAAACTTTTGAAAGGTGCAGATACCATTCGACGTTTGTCCAAAAGTAACGCGTTACGCGAAAAAAACCAAAAAACAAAACAATTTAATACAGGATGACCGAGAGTATTCGTGGAAAATTCACAGGGCACAAAAGAGTCAATCTCACTCACTGAAAAGTTAAGGCGAACTCCCTCCCTTTCACATTCCTCTTAGATTAGGTTAAGTCCGAAAATCTTCATAATAAACTGACCATTAAGGACAGCAACATGTCGCACATTTCTCAAACTGGTTTCCAGATTTGTCTATTCTGAAAAACTCATTTGTCATCAATTCTTTCTTCCGACGGACTAAAAAAAATAGAAATAAAACTATTTTTCCTCTGTTAAAAATACATTAAAAGTAGTACATTCTTAACATAAATTAAGAATAAAAACATGACATTAACTAGTTTTCAACATCCTATTCCAGATATCATCATCAGACGATAAATTTCTAACATATATTTCTTGCACAAGTTAAATTTGCTAGTTACTATTTTTCCTCTGTTTTGAGAGTAGCTGTTACATACTGATATAATCCAACGCTACAACCATTATTAATCACAATACTTTGAAAAATACTTCTGCCTATAGATATCCCACTCTAAATGCTGGACAGGGAAATGCTAGCTATCAATACACTGCTTGTCCTATTTTTGGAAAGTTTTTGCTACTGGTTTCTTAGTACGTGAAACAGTAGCCTATATAAAACCTGGCATTTCTTTTAGTATTCCAATCGATACAGCAGTCCACTTCTGTTATTTTATTCTTGGTTGCTTTGTTGCTCATTCTGTGGATGTTATTCTAGGTTCACTTGATAATTATTAATTATAATCATACTGGATGTTTTCGTAAATATAATGGTGTTTAATCATGTATGGAAATTTCTTTCTACGATCCAACTAGATTCAAAAAACGATCTTTGGATTCGGATAATAATGGTGACAGCTTCCATGTGAGTCGCATATCTCGATCGATGAGGGGATATTGGTATGGATTGAGAGGCTCTTCGACTGCTGGGTTTTTATTTCGAGTCGTGACCTGTAAACATTACAGTCGTGTAACTAGAAAGAATCTTAATATTAGCTA
>JAFIDM010003189.1:59462954-59518812 GCA_023159025.1 Thereuonema tuberculata | reverse complement strand
AAAAAAAAAAATATCAAATTTTCGGCGGGGTGGTGGGGGTACGATTTCTTTAACTTGCTAACGAACCCCACAAAAAAAAAATGAAAGACAATAGGGCTAATCTATACATTTTGTCCCTCACCCCGCCTCTACTATACAGTCCTGGATACTGCAAGGCATCAAAATTAGTTCTGAAAAAAAATAAAATCATTTAAACTTTAAATACGTATGTGTAGAGTGTACTTTATAGAAATATACTTTTTTTAATGTTTGTTGTTTTTTCTTTTGTTTTGCACATTTCCAATCCGAAGTTAGTGTTCTGCTGAAATAAGCCCACCATCTGAAGAAGTTAGTAACACACGAAGTTTTGGCATATGAAGTTTCATCAAATTCTGTCAAACCGTGCTCAGGTTGTATTTGCTTGCTATTGCACATTCCCTTGACTACATGTGTACATTCATTTTCTACCTACTGTAAAGACCGTACAAAAAATGTACCATTAATAGGATTACTGATATTCGTATCGGCACAGATCACTCGGGGTTTGTACCAGATTAAATGAGTGTTCCTCTGTGGAAATCCTACAGTTAATATTTATATATAGCGTATCTAGATACACCGATCCTGGATCTCGATATACGTGACATTTATTTATAACTTAAAGTGGAACTTAAGTATTAAAAATATATATAAAAATACAGTACCATTGCAATTGTAGTTAGCATCTGTACTAGGATATATGTAGTTACATGTAGTAGTTGTAAATGCTACTCGACCAAGTCTAGTCACTATTACTTCCATAATAATAATTTCTTTTTCTAGTGAGGATTAAAATATTAAGGCTCGAATATCGTTATATTGTTTGGCACCATGCCTCCGAGGAGCTTGACTCAAGACATTGCCAGGTCACGTTAAGCAGAACTAAAACAAGACAAGAATTGAGTAAATCTCGTTACATTATTAAAACTAATTTACTGAATCAAATATACATTTCTTTTTTTTAACTCGCCTGATCTTTATTCTCGTCCTTTCACGACGAATATCTACTTTTTCATGCAATTTTATCCAATTCCTATTTCATTCAAAAGCTTTATTTTTTGCTTGAAATTAACCTCCATCATTCATTACTGTTTATTTGGTATCTAAGGTATTAATGACTGGGTGGTTTCCTTTACGACAGGCGATTTATTCCTCTTGTGTACTTTCTCACCCTTAACTGTGTCGGTCAACATAATAAGCTTAAGCTGACGGTGTCACGGGGATTCTTTTTTGACTGTTAAAAGCCTTTCAATACTCCTTTGAACCGTAATTCTCAATTTAGCTCTTTCCGCTTGAGTTGAGCGGACATAAAAATAATAATAGTCTCAATGGATCTCGTGCAGTCATAAACTTTACATTCCTACCGAAATTACGACATAAAATACCCACTGAGCAGTTTTAACTAATCCCTTTATTAGATATTCATTTGATCCAAGATTCGTATAAATGAAAATATGATTGAAATGATTGTAAATGACCTAAAAACTATTAAAACTGGACTTAATAGCCGCAGTCCAACCCATTGGTCCTCTGTTATCATTAACTGTAAACTCTGCCCTTGGACTTACAATTTTCTGTTTTTCAACGAATTTTCAGAACAAAATATGATAAGAAAATAGCCAATTTTAAAAAAGCACTCTTTTTAGTAAACTGTCATTAATTTCTATTTTTTCACGATATGGTAAAAACTTGCATCAGCTTACCGAAAATATTTACTTATTAATCTAACTAATTGGCAGTTAATTAAGTTCAGTCCTTGACCAACTTATCAGATAAATAAAAAAAAAATAAAAACAGGACGTTTATCGCAGACAAAATAATGTTCTTCTGATAAACTATTGATTTATGATTTTTGACAGTCGAGTTTTTCAAAAACAAGTTGTCAAACCAAAAATCGAAAATAATCCGACAGATTATCTCATGAAACTGTATGAGTTCTGTAGGAAATGTTTTTCCACAGTGAACATTTCACGAAATACCTTATTTACCTAATTAAAAACAACGAAATCTGTTGATATTCGATTTTCGCCTATCATTTTGCTTTCCTAAAAATTTCACCTTCTGTAGCTCCCAAAATCAACGATCCAATGAAATTTTTATTTTATATCATAACATTTCATAAGTTAAAATTATTATGATTACGGAATTAATTTCTATGAATAATCAGTCTATTGTATATAATTCCATTTTTAACCTTTGAGACTATTATAAATATAATGTATTACATATTTAATTATTATGAAAACTGCCAATATTGTACTTCCTGTCAGTAACTGCTACGCTTAGGCACTGCCCGCATTCCAATAAGATTTGTTTGTATAATTTTTCTAATTAATTATAATTTTTGTGTAAAAAGTGAAATTCAATAATGGATGATAATCCTAGAATCATTTAATATAAGTTTTATCCTATATTTACTATTATTAACAAGAAAGAATATATGATTTTATAGAAAGAATTACTTCTTGTCTTTCACACGAACCAGGTGAAAACTTCCATTCGAATACATTCAGGAGATTTGCTCCAAACGTCGCTCAGAATACGATATAGACACAATAAACTGGAATAGAAATATTCGATACAATTCGATTGCAAAAGATTGAATATTCATGTCGATATCTGAACTCTTAAACTAACATAAACAATATCAGTAGAGGAGACACGTTTTCTGTCTCGTCTCACTCGTTTCACAGCCATTAAAGTATGGTTGTCCTATTGTTAAAATATTGTTGTCTGATTAATAATAGACATCGTTAACTAGAATTATGTTATACAATTAATTCATTTCTTTCCAAAACACACGGTAGTTACTGCTTAAAAATAGTATTATTGTTATTTTATGGATATATTGAGAAGCAAGAATAGTTTGAATTACATTTTTAATTTTTTTAAGCAATGTAGAATTTTCTGGAATCCAGTTCTTATGCATTCTGATGAATTTTGATGCTATTTGCTTGTGATACTAAAGTAAGAAAAGCCGAATTCGTAGTTAACAGTCAAGGATTGTAAATTATCACTATAAGTTATCTTGTAATTATCAAAAAGCCTTGATAGATTGTGTGAACAGAAGTTTCATTAATCAATTAATCATAAAAAAATACAAAGAATCCACCCCCCTACAAAAGATTAATGAAACCATTTGTCACTCGCAATGGCGTGTCAGGCCAAAAAAACAGTTTATATTATTATTGTGTTTTTAATAAATATTAATAACGATTTAATTATATATTATTGCTAGATTACTTTTTTATTTTTAAATCATCAATTATTTTGGATTCCGAGCATGTTTGGTTTTAACCTATTTTTCCCTAAGCTGGTTTATTTGTAATACAGTAGAGTTCCGCTATTCCGAACTAATTGGACCGAACACTGTTCGATTTAGCGGGAATTCGGAATAGGCGGATTTCATGAATAATATCAACGTATTGTTAAGGCGTAAATTAAGTAAAATCACTGACTTTACTCCTTAAGTGTGTGTAAATTAGTTATTTTTTTGTGTTTAGCAGTGATTAGAAATGATTCTACATAATTGTATAAATGGAGCCGAAATATAACCAGCTTTCATTCCAATTTGGTTTCAGGCGTTTTCATCAAGCTTCGGCTCTATGTATGTCACTATTTAACTTCTTTGTATAACAATAATTGGACGTTTTTTCACGAACGTCTTTTTAATTTCTCATGTTAAAGTTAAAAAAAAATCGGTATTTTTTTCTGAAGTCTGTTCGGAATAGGCGGATTTTCGGAATAGCGGGGTTCGGAATAGCGGGACTCTACTGTAATTATATGGTTGTTCATTCAGTTCAAAAAAAGTCAGTTTATCCCGTAACTATTTACCTCATGGTCCGACGTATACCGAAATCAATAAACCATCCTTGAAACAATCTAAGGTATCTCTAAAATTCAGCTCTCTAGAATTTATAGTGTTTTAGTTATCGTAGTCAGACATTTGAACATGTGTATTTCGGTTTAATTAGATTTAAAGAGGTTTTTTTTGTTTTGTTTTTTTTGTTCTTATTCTTTTCTCTTTCGGATGCATAAGCCTTAAACCCAACCTATAATGTCCTGCGATAGCTAATTACCTGCTGGTATAAATATACTGTTCAGAAATGAATAATATCTTAATCTTAGTGTTATCAATCAGAATATCAACCTTTAATTGTTATTTCATAGATTTTTAGGAGGTTATTTTATTAGGTGTTTTAAATAATGCCAGATAGTGTATTAGATAACAAAGATGATAAAAAGTCGAACTGTTCGTTTTATGTTTTTTTTTAATGTATTATTGCATTGTTTTGTCATTAGCATTTCGTTGAATGCGGACGGTGACAACTAATTTTTGTAAGTCTGCCTTTTAAAGATCTTTGTTTAACTGTTGTATCCTAAACAGCCTATGGACTTTAAAGAATACATTAAGAGGATTTAGGCAACGGCTGTCTTCCAATTATTTCGCTTCAAACGTAAGAGGTATTTGTAGTTAAGTTCCATCGAATTTACTGCGTGCTAGATTTACTGGCAGTTAAAGAGCATTTAATTTGTGTAAAATTCGAGTAGGCGTAGTTGATATCAGACGCAAAACAGATAACAACACAAAAAAAAGTAGGGATGACATGAATAGAAATTTATTTTAGAATATAATTTATCTTTAATCATAACAAATGTTCAACATTAAATTTTATCTACATTTACAAATTCCTAAATCTTTAAATTTTTCAATATAACATGTCTGTCGTTAAAGATGTTTTAAATTTTCCAAAATTCCAAAATCTTTTTAGGTTAAATTTAGACTAAGTTCCTGCAAAATTATTTCTGTATTCCATTTTTTTTTTAAGTAGGCCTAAAAGAATGACGAAATAGCAATAATCATATCGCAGTGAATTTTAAATATATTCTAAATATATAACAATTAATTGAATGAAGTTTAAGTTAAATTAAGATTAATATCAATACTATCGTTGATATAGTTCCATTACATTTTCAACTAGATTGGTGTAATACTTCGCTTTGATTGACATCCTAAAATTTTATTGGATTCGAAAGTTTCATTCTTCCTGTAATGGTAGATTAAAGGAACGGTACTGTTCTTTTAATAGATTATTCAAATTCTTTATTGTATTCTTCAGAAAACTTATTAAGGTAAATTACTCAGTATTTAATAATTTAAAAACAAGTTTGAGGTAGTGTATTTTTTTGTATAGCAATTACACATTTTTTTTTCTTTATTTAATTTTTAATTTTTCAATGATTTGATTTCTCAAAGTTTTTCATTTCTTTAAACATTAAATGAAAATCCATTACTTATAAAAAAAAGCTATTTTAAAAAGGGTGCGGGTCTTTTACTTCTCATGTGGTCTCGATGAAAGGTAGCTTTTTAATGAGCATTAACAAAAAATAAGTCCAAATTAACTTTTTTAAATACTGTATGTACTGCAGACGATAAAATGAATTGAACGGGAACAATATACGCTTATGCGAAACAAAATTAAGACTTATTATTTTTATTTAATTACCGGGCGGTAATTAGCTCATAGATAAGTTACTATCCAAAAGATATTTTGATTAGTATAACTTTATGAAGTATAAAGAAAAACTTTGTAAATAGAGCTTTTTAAAGGGTTTACGTTCAATATTTTTGATAGTATTGATTTTGTGTGTTTTCTTATAATGTCTTATCTCATTCCTGCTTCGGGATTACACAATCAAAACACAGTTGAATTCATCAGTTGAAGAACATAGAACGATATTAACTTACATCGTTGTTCTGCTTTCCATGAGCCTGGGGTTAGTTTTCCGATTAACATGGGATAATTTTAACATAATTTTCAGTTATTACACAGACTGTCCAACATTATGTTACCCTTCGGGATCCTGTTAACGGATCATTATATTAAGCGACCTTAGGACAGCTGTTTCGAGATGAATATCCCAAAATAGTCAAGATTTTAATCTCTTAATAAAGTGGGAATAAATGCAAAAGAACAAAAAAAAACCAAAATATTCCACTAAGCACAGACAAAAGAATATTTGAATTCATTGAAAAAAATATATTTATTGTAAATTTAGCCTTATACTTGAAAGATTCGAATGTATTTCAGTGTAGAAGAAATTAAAAAGATAGAAAAGAATGTTTTGGACTCATGGATCGTAACATTATGCCCTAATAGAATCCTGCTGATATCCTACGTCCTATACCAAGATGGATTATGGTTTAGAAGGCCGCGCGGTTGGCGTAGTCACTATGACATCGGCCTCTCACCTCTGAGTACCGGGTTCGGTTCTCATGTGGGTTTCGTGATGGTGGACGATCCGCGCTGGGCAGGTTTTCTCGGGGTTCTCCCGTTTCCCCTGAACTTCTCCCACCATACTTTCTCAGTCTTTCTCTCCATCTGTCCTTATTTCCGTGGGATAGTACAATAGACCTCCGGTCGCAGTGCTTGACTTCTCTGCCACCCACATTCACTACATAACATAACATAACATGTTGATATATTATACCTTTGTAAACCATATTATTGTTATGTATTCTGTATATTAGAGAAGGAGTTTTTTAAACGTCTGAAGAAGCAAATTTGAATAAAATTTGCGAAATATCACCAGTAAAGGATTTTTGAAAGTTATTGTGTAGTCATGGAGATTTTTATATAACATAACATGGTTTAGAATGTTTCTCTTTGTCGTTAATAGAGGGATCTTTACCTTGCGATGCTCATTTCGACCGTCAACCAATGATGATCCACCAATTTCTAGCGTGCTGGGTTCATGTACTTTCTCTTCGGACCAATCTCACCACACATTCACTTCGACAAGTCTCTAATTCCCAAAATGTTGGCCCCTTTCTAGCGCAATCGCCTTTTTCGTTCAATACTCACAAGTTTTTACCTTCCCTGTTGCATACTGGCGAACTGACATGCTATGTCCATACTGCCTCTATATATTCTGCGCTGGTCACACTTGGGAGTTTGGGAACATTCTCGATGATATGACTTATGCAGAGGCTTAATAATTTTGAGAATAATGTTGTATTTTTTTTTGCATTGTGTTCTGTACGGATGGGTGTTATACTCTTTTGATTACAATAAATATTAAAGCTCATCGTGGGTGTTATTCCCGAAGCCATATTGTTATCTAATTATTCCTTGATATCAATTTTGTTCATCGATAACTGAAGTAATTTGTGTATATTTTTTTTTATTTTTAGGAAGCTGGTGAACAGTCACCCGGAACTGAGGAGCAACCGCTATGTCTGCGTCGCCAACTCCGCTAAAACGTTGTGACAGGTGACAACGGCGACAATTACAGAAGTGACACATTCCCATTTGTCCAGAGACTATTCTCGAAGTCTTCGGCCTGCAGTCTTCAGGGAGGCGAAAAATCCAAAAAACCAAAGGAAATCTACAGAGAGGAACAGTTGGAACTGACGGACAAGACACTATGACTGCCGGTGCTTGCGTTAACAAGAAGGTGGAGGAGGAGGAGGAGGACCATCATGTTCCCACCCCTCCAGATGGCGGTTGGGGATGGGTGGTGGTGTTCGGATCGTTCATGATCCACATTATTGCCGACGGTGTCACCTACACGTTCGGCATCTTCTTCGTAGAGTTCCTTCATTACTACGGAGAAGGCAAGGGAGCCACGGCGTGGATAGCCTCCATATTGGTTGGCATCACTCTGGGAGCAGGTAAATAATTTATTATTACTTGTAGTAGTAGTATAATTCATGGAAAAGCCCGAAGCTGTGTCTCATACTTTACCACAATACTAATACATCCGTTTCTTGATTTATGTAAGCTCGCATCTGCGATTTAATCATTCTTATTCTTCCAGATGTCCATTTATATATGAGAAAATTTTGCAGTTTTACGATTATGTGCCAAAGATACAAAAACTGTGCCCAAGAACTGGACTTTGCCGCCAGTGTGTGTCTTCCATTATGGGATGCCACACTGCTGTAGCTGGAACTGGTTTCACTACATTGTTGTAAAGTCTCAAAAATTTGTGGAAAAAAAAATAAAGCTCCATAGAAGATCTCTTATTGTAATAGTGAACGCTGATTTATTTTATTAAAAATGATGTTCCCAATGCATAAAATAATCTTCTAATGTTCATTTCTGATTCCAAGTCTTAAAATGTATTTAAGATGTTATATTTTGTATTGTTGCAAACAAACCTTCTTTATTTAACATGTGAATATATCAACTTATGGGACTTAGAACATCACATAAAGCGAGGAACGGATGTACAATGAACGTAGTAACTACGGTAGGATGCATCATCATTATATATTTAATGTATTGGTAACATTTAAACATAATGTAAATTAGTCTTCTCGTACAGAAGGGAAATGGTTTATTTGATTACTATTTTTAATTTTAATGAAAGTAGATTCAATACAAATTAATATAACAGGTGGCGCCATCTAGAGGGAAGAAGGAAAGAAAAATTTATTTCCAATAATGTCTTTAATGAAAGTAGATAAATTTTGATTTTAATAAAGTTAAGTTTTCACGACTCTGCTAATAACTCAGTGAACGTTTTATTGATTCGGGCTATTTAAGCAATTTTAAAAGTTCATAGAGTAATGCATTATGAGTTTATTTCAGTGAATATTAATCTTTTTGTTTAAATTGGTTGAAAGACTTTGATTAAATAAAAAAAAAGCACAGTAAAAAATTGTAAATTTCCTGAAATACTTTTCATCGTTGGAGCTTCAGGAGCTATTTCCAAATAATTTGACTACATCGAGTTTTACTTTAACAAATATGCATTACCTTGTTATACTTTAATTTTAGTGAGACATTTTATTAGTACAGTAATTCACTGAAATGTTTCTCTATTGAAAGGGCTACTTGCTGTTATTCTTATTAGAATTATGCGCAGAGTTCATTGCTGCTAATGGTCAAATTATTCCCAAATCAGACGTCAAACAGCTGTTAAACCAGCTGGGAAAGCTGTTTACCTCCACTTAATTGTGAAATATATTATTATCAATTTAAACTAAAATAAAATAACGCATAAGGACAGATATCAATAAACTGGAATTAGGGCCATTCCTCCTGTCCTTGAAAAGCATGAATCATCTTATTTTTTTATGCATAGGCTACATCTTCAGTCAGTATACAGGTGGTTCTCACTTTACAACCAAGTTCGTTTCGACGACTACGTCGTTAAGCGAATTGGCCGAAAAGCGAGGAGCTTCCGCCAGGAATATAGGATCGTTGTAAAATTATAAAATTATAAAAATTATGCAACAAACTTCATATTTATTCATAAAAAGACATGCATATGTACATATTATCATTTGTTTATTTGGTTATCTGGAGCTGTAGAGGGTCCAGGTAAGGGAGATGACGTCGATGAAATAGAATGTTTCAAGGGCGGAGGTCCTAAGTGCGAGTGGTCGTTAAGCAGATAGGTCGTAAAGTGATGGGTACCTGTATAGGATTGGGAAAAGAAGAAATTAATGGATTGTCTCATGAAGACGACACTTAAGTCGCTACGCTGCTGTAAAAATAAAATGCAACTTTATCGGCAGTAAATTTAATTCGTTACTTGGAGAGAAAACAGTAATTTTATTGTTTCGACGTCATTATTGTTATTCTTTCATTTTTAAGGAATAATGCACTGAAATAAAATGATAGTGCATTATTCTTAGTATGCAAGTCATGTCATCACAATAAAGATATTTTCTTTGAAGTTATATATTATCTAGAGTTTTGATATTTACAATTGATTTAGATTTTTACGTGTGTTAAAAAGACATTTTTAAAAGAGTTGATAACAAAACACACACAAGAATTTTAAAAAACATACATTACGGGAAGCTTTTCGGAACCGTGTGGCCTCCTTTGTCAACCTCATGCGTTTGACAGAGGAGACCACACGGATCCGAAAAGCTTCACATAATGTATGTTTTTTAAATGTAACGTTAACTTGTATGAGATTTGATATTGTTATATTAAACTGAAATTGTAGACGTAAAAGTGTCCATTTGGTAAACAAATTTTCACTGTTCAATAAATGTGTAACTTTTTATGCAGTCGGACTGAATGTTTCATTGTGGTGGACCATGTGTTCACAGTTGAATCCTTAAACAGAGCTTCTCAACCTGTGCGCCCTTGGTGTGCCTTATGAAAATTCAGAGAAATACATATTAAGCTTCGCATACATCCAAATACACTTATCTAGGCTACGTTCTAGACATCTACAAAATCTGATATTAATTCAGATCATTTTGAAAAGTTTTTTTTTTCCTAGTCATTCAGAGTATTTTTAAATGTTTAAAATAAATTATTATTCAGGTAATCATGCTGAGGTTTTTCAAAGGATTCTATTATGTGTAATAAAAGCAAAAGAAAAATTTGGTATACCTTGAGCATTTATCAACAATGCCTGGTGGGCCGCGGGATTTTACCAAATACTTTAGCGTTCCGTGAAGCAAAAAAGATTGAGAAACACTGTTCTAAAACAACTGCATGGATCGTCAGCTGGAATCAGTCATAAATGAAGAAGTTGAAAAAGAGCTCGATATAGAGGCCAAAAATAATTATAGTAATTTTTTTTAGCGTCTTTCGTATACATTATTTTAGGCCATGTGAAAATGTATTTTGTTAGGCATTTCAGGCTCTACAGTGGACCAATTGATCTCTTGAGCAATTCATTGACTCAATTCACTCTACTATAGAACGCGGGAGACTTTATCTTGCACCACATCCAGTGCACAATGAGTATTTTTGATTACACTTAGTTAATTTTCTTTAGAATAAGGATGCAGGCAAATTATTCCTTTGTAAAATGCATCTAGGCATGATTTTTATTAATTTATGGGAAGGAAAATTTACTGTGGACAGTAGAGATCAACTTGAAGGTACACGTGTATACAAAGCAATGATTAGGTATCGCGTTAAGATACACAAAACTGTCTACCCAAATGAAGGGAATTTATTAACTACGATTAGGCCTGTCAATTTATTAAAATATTAATGTAGTCTTACCACGTTGAATCTATTAGAATGTATTATGTTTTACAACAGTAGTGTAAAATCTGTTTGTAATTAAACAGTTTTAGAACACTGGTATATCTGCGGACCACCATCCAACCAAATAAAAAAGCTTGTACTTAAACCCTCTAATCAAACAAACAAATTCTTAACATTTTTCTGAACATGAAAAGACTTGTCGTTCTTTTCGGTCGGTCAAATATCCGGCTCCTAAATTACATTATAAAGATGTCGATTGATTTTAGTACAGGTCAAACGAAAGAGCTAGGAGTAGAAGCCAATCCGCCTACGTTCATTATCTTGTAAAATCACATTACGAATGCAAGAGCTTTTATTCTTGGAAGCTGAAATTTTCGTTATTACAGAAAGATTTCGATTGGTTTGGTACAAATAACACCTTTAGATAAACAGGTAACGGTTCAAAACCCTTCTCTATAAATTGCTGGTAAAAAGTGCAAAATCAAAACCACTTAAGTTAAAAGATAGGTGTTAGTCAGTGTGAAATACCTATCGATTATCATACAAGGATCTTAAGGATCTTAAGAGCCAAATATATATATATAATTATTTATTTATAATATATATAAAGTTTCAGCATTTCCATGCATTTAATGGCACTTTGGAGCTCGTGGGAACAATGAACAATCTGTAGTATCGGCGTCTTTAAATTTTTGGTTTGATAGTATGGCTTGGAAGTATGGTTGAAGGTTTCGCGATAAACTTACAATGCTGGAAGCGTTTTGCTAGATCTGTAATGTCTTTACTATTTTTTTACGGTTATTGTATTGTTACTATTCAGGTGTCGAAATAAAGGGCATCCACAAAGTCTGTTTACAATTTTCAACTGACCGTCATCTTCCAGCAAGATGGCGCACCTCCTCAATGGGGATTGTGTGTTCGTGATTTTCTAAACCAAACATTTCCCGACCGGTGGATTGGAAGGGATAGTGTTTCCTGGACACCTTGCTCGCCCGATATCACCCCCATGGATTTTTTTCCTAAGGCGCTATGTAAAAGATATCGGGAACAAAGGTACGGGAGATCAAATCACCTGAAACAGGATCATTCATCAGCTGTTGCCACCATTAATGAACTAACTAACATGGCTAGAAATCTCATACCGTATTGAAGTGCTTCGTACAACAAATTGTGGACATGTAGAAGGGGTTTTAAATAAGGCAGAAAAAACTTTGATATTTACTCTTCATTATGTAAGAACAGGTTTATCAATTAATTAGTATTTTGTTAATAAAGTTTTAAAATTGTAAAGTTAATGGGCACTCTGTGTTGCACAGTGATTGATTTAAAGTGGGATTTGAATGACTCAATAAATGAAGGAATTCATTATCAAGGAATTTCTATTTTAAATTTCATTATGGATGCTATCAGGTTTCTATTTTTTTCCCTTTCTTTCTCATACGTTATCAGTCATTGTCCTCGGTATTGTTCCTTGAATTGCACAGTTAAAGGTTAGAGATCATCATTAACTTCTGCGAACCTTTATTGGGAATTGTGGCCTTGAAGAAACATCGGCAGTTGGTTGCATGACTCGGCTTTCTAGTTGATGGACTCGGGCTTGGATATACGATACACACAACGGTTTTGATTACGGCATCGATGGGTCAAGAGCCCACTGGTACCGCAGCTCTGAAGGTCACACGACTCAATCAGTTATTAGATGATTGATTAAGATAAAGATTAAATAGCTTTGGAATGCGTATTACAATTAAAAAAGTTACTGCAACAACTGACATTACTACAAACCCACAGACAGATGACAAATAAGTTTAGTGAACTGTTGATAATAAATTAAGTGATATTTGCTATTGGGTTGATGTGAAAGAGTGAGAGCGAAGACGAAAAATGAACGAAATGTAGAAAAGGAATGAAAAAGGACTTTTTAAAAGAAAGGGAATAATAATGCAAGAAAATGGGAAATGTTAACCGACGGCTTCGGTTAGACACAACGGAACATCTTCATAGTCAGATTAAAACAAAATGCATTCAAAGATGTTTTAAAACCGAAAGCCCATGAAAACTAAATATTTATATTGCTTTATAAGTTGACAGAACGTGGAAATGATGATTTCTGATGGGGAGAATGGTTGCTTCTGAGAGAAGTGCTTATTTATGTACAAGTTTCTAAAAGAACATGGAATCTACTATCGCTACAAAGTACAAATGGATTCTGAGATCTCAGAATTACAAAGTTACATCACATTGTTCCGCAATTGACCAATATGCTAATTGTGATACGTTTATCTGCTATCGGTCAGTTAAATAAAAAAAGAAATATATATATCATCTGGCATTTCTTAACCGATCTCGACCTGGATTTCATCCACGGTAGCACCTTTACGTTTCTTCTGCTGGAGAATGGCGCCATTAACCCAATCGCTGATCTTAGCAACAGGCCTTTGAAAGAGGTACCAGAGTTGACCAGCCAACCTCCAGCTACTAAGCCTGTGGCTAAGATCAGCGATAATGGTGCCATTCTACAGCAGAAGAAATGTAAAGTTGCTACCGTGGATGAAATCCAGGTCGAGATCGGTTAAGAAATACCAGATGGAACCCAGTGCTGCCAAGAAGAGCATATCTGTATCACATTTAAGTTATTTAAGGATTTTTCTTTTCAAAATTAAAGATAGTCCATTGTCCATAAATATTCATGTCAAGTTTCAGGAAGCCTCATTCCCTGGTTCAAAGTCGTTATTGCGGGAGGGGGGTGGGTATGGAGACACGTACATGTACACATCAAAACCCATAAGGAAAAGCTTTCTAATACTAAAGTTAGATCGTTTATTATCCGTAAATGCGCGTGCCAACTTTATGGAAAATCCATTGGCAGATTCGGGAATAAGGCGCACGAGGACACAGAAACCTACTGACTGTTTTTCTGAATTTCACTTTCTTAAAAAGTAAACTAAAAATATAAAACAAGAGTACTGTATTATTTAGAAAATTATTTAAATATTAGAAAACCTAATTTTAATATTTTTTTATAATAAGTTATTTTCAAATGTAAAAATCTAACCGAATTTCTGATAAAAAGTATTTTTGATTAGCAAAAAAAAAAAAGATTACATTTTTTGCTTGTGTTTATGTTAAATTTGCCGTTCTTTCGTAATACATTGCGAGACAGTAAAATTATCTGGAGTTATCACGGCTGTGCTCCGATAACCCGTATCAAATATTCAATTTCTTAATGCAAAATATAGTGTAACAACTAAATTGTGAATTACATTTGAATGAAGTTATAAATCCGTATATGATTATTTATTCTTGAAGGAATCAAATTAGTTCGATATATAATAGACCCGCCTTCGTAATACTGTTACGGTCGTTCCGCAAACCGTCGTAAAACGAACTCACGTCATGAAATAAATGCGTTTTTGCTTTTATTATTGTAATTGAAATGAATCAGTAATGTTAATTTCAAGCTTTAATCATTTTAGGAACTATAAAAGCTATTAATGAAGTTCGGTGGATAGATAGACCTCTCAAAATTTTCGAATATTATTATTTCTAGATGGAAGGGAATCCTGTGATAGAAGGACGATGATGTCTGTTTTCTTTCTCTTCGTAAACATTACTTTTCTTTAGCTAATATTTTTTGTTAAAGCGACCTAATAGAGAGAAAGCATACTTCAAAGTCGTTGTTAACCAACTGACAATGGTCTGAAGAAATAGGTCTGTGAAGTGCTTTTATAACACTGCGTGTGAAGCGTCTCAATATTTTCTACGACGGACTTAAAGGCTGATCGTAATCGCAACTACTATAGGTTTTTTTTTTTTTTTTTTTCATTTTTATTTTGTGTTTTGCCGAATTCAGATAAATGTAAATTTAAAAATGAATTAATTCAGTACCACTGATTAGTCGTCCTTCAGTGTAACGATCAATCTCTGAGAAATTAGTTTTATTTTTGTCAATAATTGCTACTTTTATCACACACACTAACGTTATATTATTTTGATTTTTTTGTTTTTGTTTTTGGGTAATTCCGTATGTACAGGCATGGAAATTGACCACGTTTTTTTTTTTTTTTTTAATTGAAAATGGGACAACGACATTTTCTCCATACAGGCGACCATCTGCCTTTCCGTTATAACCTTGTGGTCAAGGCATTGGCCTTTCACGAGGCAAATGTGTAGGAACCTGGGTTCAAAATCCAGGCGTCGGCATGGATATTTATTTCCTTTCGTGTGGTCGTCTACGTCTTCATCTTTCCCTTCATCTGAGGAAGGCAAATGGGAAACCACCTCAGTATCTTTCCCAGGATATTAAAAGGATTCTTCTAGGGGTTCGCCATAATGGAAACTCTTTTAAGCTACTGCATGCAGCAGAATACTAAAGAAGTCGATCATCTACTTAATAATAAATTGTACAGATTTAAGTATAGTAAGTATGTGATATACTAGCCCGGTACCGTTGCTTCGCTCCGGAACCCTTGCATACATAGCATAAAAAAAACTTAATTTTTTTAACAAATTAATATCGAGATCGGAAAATATACGAATTCGCAGCCCGATGTGGCCTTCTCTGGATAACTCAGTTGTATTGCGGGTTGGACGCCACACACTTCATTTTAAAGGGAAAATATAAATCCTCTTTATTCCCTATCCCGTGGGAATTTCGAAAAATCTGGACTTATTCCTTGTCTACATCATAAAGGGAACCTCTTTGCAACATTTCAGCTTTATAGGTCTAGGCGTTGATGAGTCAGTCAGGACTTTTTCTTTTTATATAGGTAGATTTACAACATTTTACCCAAACTTTCTAAGGAAACTAAGAGAGCCTAGTAGGACAATGCTAAATTCAAACTTGCAGTGTTACAAGGTCTCTGAAGCAGCTGATTGCTAGATATCTAAACAGTCTCTTAAGGATCAAATGATAACACAAGAGATGAAATAATCACATACTGTTGCTTCCTTTTGACAAATATTAAGAAGACCTACTGGTCTGAAATCAGGAAGACAACTTTTTTGAGCTTTAAACTTCGCCGGCGTATATTATGATAACCATATTTTTTTTGTATTGTTAATTTCATAGGATATTAATTATTTTTTATTATTCTTTCCGTAGGACCAATTGCAAGTGCCCTTACAAATAAATACGGCTGTCGAGCCGTTACTATAGCCGGAGCCATATTGGCCACGGTTGGCTTCGTAGTTAGTTTGTTCGCACCGAACATTGCTACATTATATTTCACTATAGGAATATGCGCAGGTAAGTCATTTTAAGTTACATTGCTTCCATTGCTAATTGCAAATTAGATATATATTTGTAGATTAAGTTATCAGTGTTAGTCAAACAAAAAATGCGATGTGTATGAGCTTCTTGTGCAGATGCAGTAAAGAACGTATATAGATGTTTTGTTTTTGCCATAACATAGGGAGCTGCTAAGAACTTTTTTATTTTTCCCTACCAGATAACCAAAAAAAAAAAGAAGTCGGAAGTATTGAAAACAGCATCCCTCGAACTACCAAAGTTTGCCGACCCTTTCTATCATAATTGCATTTATTTTGGGAAAAAAGTCGCTATTGCTGTCGATATTTTGAATTGAAACCGTATTTATAAAATAAAATTGATGGTTTTTTTTTTTATTATTATACTATTCTTTTATGAATGGACTGTTTTCCTTACGACCTTTTATTAATTTATAGGAATAAACATTGTTAAGTTATCCGAAATTCATATTAATATTCCTTAAACAAACTTGCATTCCATCGGAAGCGCAGTGGTGCCTCAAAAGAAAAAATACACAATAAAAAACTCACCAATGTAAAAACCAGTGAGAAAATCCATGTGCCAGCGAGAGCGGCCTCAATGAATTTTTTTAAGCATAAGACTTTACACTGCGCATTTGAAATGTTAAAAACAACAATGGATGAGACCAAATTATTCACAAGTCCTTGTGAATAATTTGGTCTCATCCATTGTTGTTTTTTTAAATTTGCATTCTTTTTCTGGAATAATATTTAATAATTTTTAAAGAGTTTTTAACTGTCGATATTTTATAGACCCGGCATTTCAACGCTTGTCTATAAACTGGAGAACTATCTCCGCCTCAGGGTTGTTCTGCTCTGAACAGATTCTTCGATTTCACTTCATTCACCAATTAAATGATTTCCATTTAAATACGAACAAGCGTCAAACTGATCTCTCGATCTCGCCTTAATCTTGTAGATCGTCTCAGGGCCGGCGCTAAAGCTTTTGGCGCTCTCTTATAAGCTATAAATCGCCGTCGTCCTCCTCCTCCATTACCGTTAATGTGGTTGACCCTTTTCTCGGACCTCTCCGTCCTGTCAAAAATAAAAAAGCAGGACGACTATCCCCAACTACTAAGGGTCTTTTCACCCGACGCGGCCATGGCAGCGCGGCCAGGCCGTTCTATAGATTTCAGTAGAGTCTTTTCACATGTGGTCGTTTCTGGTCGGACATGACACGCAACCACCGTCGTTCTATAGATTTCAATGGAGCCTTTCTCACGAGACGCGATTTTCGTTGCGGCCAAAAATTAATGGCCTTTGCGACCATGGTCGCTTTGTTAGACCCTAATTCTAACGCCCTGCTTACTGCGCCGGTGTTGGTCGTGTCGTTGGGACCCAATGCCTTTCCCGTCCCTCGGCTATTACGGGTCTATATAATAGAATGTTTTGTAATTTCATGTTTAAGAGGTTAGCAAGCTACAGGTCACACAAATCATTTAATCCAAAATGACCTTCAGGAGGAGACGTTTCTTGAGGAGAACAAAATCAGTAGTACGTCGGATGGAGAATGTTCATTGAATTTCACCTCTGCATTTGACTTAGGCCTATAATCCTCCATGCAACCATGGTCTTCATCATTGTTGTTAAATAATTTTCATCATTCATGAACATTATTAAATTGAAGCCTTTAAGATCCGTATTTTAATTTCTGTCTTATAATTTATTTATTTATTTTTTTTTTTGCCTTAAGAAGATAAATTAATGAAAGGTTGTCATGGAAACGGTAACAGTGAAAGAAATGGTGACTAATCACATATTTTCACCATTATTATAAATTTCTAAACTTAATCGTTCTGATAGATTGAAATCGCCAATTAATGACAAATCAAATGCAATCAAATGCAAATAGCAGACATATCGTAAGCGCTCTCTCGAATCTCAACTGACATCCATCACAACGCGCTCTTTTTGGAATATAAACATTCTGTCTTAGCGCTATCTTCTATTGCTAACAGACTTTCATATATATATTTTTCCTTGAGCTGAAGAAATTTAAAAAGGCCTAAAAAAAGAAAAAGGGATTAGTTCATTCATTGTTTTTTTTCGAAAACTAGAAAATGGAAGATAATAAAGAAAAAAATACAGGAGAAATATAATAGAAGCATTAACCCCCACACACAACAAAAGCCTACAAAGATATCGTATGAACGGACACAAGGAGTGCATTAAAGACTGAAAGGGGCTTATTTGATATCTTAAAAGGAAGAATGTCACCATTAACCCTAACGTCAGCTGCTGATGATAAATCTATTCTGGCGTAGATTCAAGTACAAAAAAAGAGTGAAAACAAGTTCTTGGCTTTATCACCTAAAGCTAAAAAGACTTAGCTTAACCGAGTTATTTTATAATCTCCCAAATTTTATTTTTTACTGTAAGGATTTTTAAAACTAACAATAACAAAGCTGAGGTAAAAAAAAAAAAAAAAAAATAAAGCAATCGTAAAGGTTTTTTTTTTTTTAAGTAAATGCTCCCACCTGGAAAACAATCCATTAAAAATATTATCTTAAAATGGAGACTCCCATAAGAGGTTTAACTTCCCCCACTCCTGATTCCATCTCTAGTTTTTATAATCACAGACGATGAAAGAATGACGTTTAACGGATGCTGTAGAAATACGTCCACAGCATCAGCTTTGGGTCACTGAAAGTTAGTTGATTTCAATATGACCCTAACGCCGTTCTGGACGTCCGTTTTCGATAGTCCGTTCACTTGAAGGAAAAAAATCTGGACAATACCCAAGATCGACCAAAATGTAAACTTTTAAATTGTGTTCACTGAATAGGAAGAACTTCACATATTAAACGTCGTAAGTCAATAAATTACAGGTACTCCTCACTTTACGACCTATTTGCTTAACAACCACTCGCACTTACGACGTCCGCCCTTGAAGGTACAACTTCTATTTCATCGTCGTCATCTCCCTTACCTGGACCCTCTAATCTCTGGATTACCTTTGGTTATCCCTCCAGATAACCAAATAAACAAATGATAATATGTAGGCTACATTTGCGTGTCTTTTTATGAATAAAATGGAAGTGTGTTGCATAATTTTTATAATTTTACAACGATCCAATATTCCCGGCGCAAGCTCCTCGCTTATCGACCAATTCGCTTAATGACGAAGTCGTCGGAATGGAACTCGGTCGTAAAGTGAGGAGTACCTGTAGAAGCAATTAGAAGTGCAATGAATATCACTTCCTGTATGTAGGTCTGTCTTAAAATGGTTTGGATGTTTAAGCATATGACTGACAAGCGGCGACTTAAATATCGTCATGTTGGTGGAGTGGATGGTAAGTGTGACAGGGGACGACTGAAGAAAGAATGAGCCACTATCTGAAAATGTGAGTATTTCGGAGTGCGAAAATGATGAACATACATAAAAAACGAATAAATGTGGGAGTGTAAAGAGAAGAAAATGCTGTTTTCTCTCATTTCTTCTACTGCTGCTCATCCACTCAGACTTAATGTTGTTATCTGTATTTGCCTGCCGTGTTAAGGGAGTCGTTACTCGCCAATATCTGCAATTGGATTTGGTCGTTTGGCAAATGAACAATAGCGTAAAACACAAAGTCTAATTAACTGATTTTAATAATATTGATTGATAATAAAAACTCCAAATGGCAGCTGATTAGGTTGCCGGGCCATAAGACAATAGAGAAATAGGAAGTAATAATGCACAAGCTTCGGTTTTTTTTGTTTTTTTTTTAATGCTTTTAATTAAGCTCGAGAACTAAGTACTTTTACAGTGAATTTTTTTTTTTTTGCTTTAGTTCTAGAAGATTCCAGAGTTTTTTCCTACAAAAGTTGTAGTATTACATCGTAGCTTATGTGTATATTTAAATGCGACCTTTTGCTCTGAATTCTTTAGAAAGGAAGCAGTAAGAGTTAAAATGGATGGCAACGTAAACAATTTCCTCTTAGAAAACCTTTAAAGTCGTTAATCGGAAATGAAAAAAGCGCCGACAGAGATCTGGGACTTGGCGAGATCAATCGCCTTAGCCTTGTTTACATTCAATTCTACTCTCGTTGGACGTGAGACCAAACGCTGTTTGCCCTCGACAAGTGGCTTCTGTATCCGGGCACAGTCTCTATTTCGAAAAAATAAATAGCTTACGTATTAAAGTTATAACAACAGCTACCATTAGGAAAAACAAATTTTTGCTTTTCATTGCACTTATGATGTTTTTCTTGTTATAATTAAATTCCTTACTGCTTTTCAGTGACAGGATAAGGGATTAATACTGTGGAATTCATAGGATTCTTTTTTATTTGATTGTTTTTGTACTCGGCGGTCATTCCCGGAAGCGAGAATGGTTTCCCATTAACTTTCGCGCAGTCTGCGCCAAGCATCAAAGGTATATTCTGCTGATGATTTCTAATAACGATGAAACAGCTGTTCAGGATTCCCGTTGATGTTGGCTCAGTGTGCGAAAGTATTTTTACTATCCAGTTGTAATTTTTTTCTTGATTCATTACACGCTTTATGTAATACTAATCCTAATATGATTACGATGTACCGTTTTCTTCCTTTTTTTTTTTCCCCTCAATTAAAAATTAGTTCAATTAAATGCATAGACGAAGCTTTATTACAGTTTCTGTAATTTTGTTGATCTCTTTCAAAGCTGTAGAGAAAAGAGTAGCGAATTTCTCGACAACGGTACAACCGATTTTGATGAAATTTGACATGTAATTAGAGGATACTGAAGAAATTTCATCTTGAAAAAATTTTCAAAAAATTCGTTTTCTTTAGGAATTATAAAAAAAGAAAAAAAAAAAAAAAAACAACTTTTTATCCGTGAATTTAAAAGGTGGTTTTTGTAAAACTATCCCTCCTGTTGGAGAAAATTTTGACTTAGGAGAAAGATGATCATCTCTTTGGGGGCAGAAGATCTCTTTGGAGGCAAGGGATTATCCAAATAATGATTTCAGACATAACCAAGATCATTTTTAAAACTTAAATCCATCGTCTGGCCCAAAAGTGAGATCAGTGCCTTAATTGCCATTGTGACTTATAATGCTTATTATCATTATCATTTGTTATCAACGCAAATCGTGTTCATATAAATTTTCTTCTTTGTTTCTTTTTTAAATTTCTAAAACTTTTTAATTTCTGAACAAGGCAAAAAACAAAGTTTGAAATAATTACTTTTATTGAAAGCTGTTTGTATGCTTCTGTTATTATCTGGTCATTTTTGATAGTTAAAAAGTTATTGCTGTGTATATTTTTGCATTTTTTTCCTGTAAAATTCGGAGATGTCCCCATCAATAGCATCATTATTATCCCTTCATTGTTGACTGCTATACACGCTGATGGTAAATAGATTTCTTATTGAAATCCTACTTTCAGGAAGAAAAAAACAAAACAGATTTTATTTTTTTTTTTTAATTTGAGGTGAAAAAAAAACCATATCCATTGGGATTAAAAAAAAACAAAAAAACATCATTATCATTTAACGTGTGTTATTTAATTCCATTGCCACTTCCACCATTTCTGTTAGTTTCTTCCTTTTAACCTTAACGCAATAAGGTATTGCCTGGGAAATTTCAAAATTCTGCCCATTGTATTCCAATGTATCCCTACATTCAAATACTAAAGATATTGAGAGAAAAAAAGCCTTAAAGGTGAGTGTCATATAGAGAATTAGTGTGTTAATAACATTAAGATTGGGAAAGAAAAAGATAAAAGAAACACCTCTTAAAAAAACAAAAAAAAAACCCAAATGTGTATCCTATGACATTCGTTGAATTCTATGCAAAATTTGTTTTCTATATGTAACAGAGTTAGGAATGGGTAGGTTTTAGGCAACCAGGCATTAACTTATATTTAAAATACAGTATATTAAAATTACAATTGTTGTTGATGAAGTGAACTTTGGCAATTTCTAGTTTAATGAACCTCATTTCATTCGACCAACTCAGAATAATTGATATTTATGCATCATAAAAATAACCCATAATTTAACTTTAAGGGAGAAATTTTAATATTAAAGGATATTAAATGAAAATATTGTAGTTTTAATGTTGCTGTTGCCATATACTTTACAGCCATAGTTTTCTCTATTGATTTAAATATGCAATTTTTAGGCTTTTGGGCAAAACTCCGAACGGCGGTCCCAAATTATGATGGCGGTCCCAAATTATGATAACCTCCGAACGCGGTCCCAACGTTGTTATTAATGAAACATTTGTCTTTTTATTAATGAAACATTATGTCAAGTGTAATGACATCGTTATTGTTGTTATTAATGAAACATTGTGTATTGTTGCTTAAAAATCACTTTAAACGTGCCATGGCTGGTAGACCGCAAGCAACAAAAGTAATAACGCTTTAGTCATAAGTCGCACATATTCGGACAATACATATTTTTTTTTGTAAATATGTTGAGCGAAAACTATATGATTTGATGTGTAATAACTCTGGCTATGTGTTATCCTTCACAGTCATACTGTTATCTGTCATTAAAAAGGTTTATATAATTTGGGACCGCCGTTCGGAGATTTTCATAATTTGGGACCGCCGTTCGGAGTTTTGCCGGCTTTTGCTTAAAACTTTAAATATCTGATTAAAGTTTAATCACATTAAAGACAAAACTATTCCCTTTTCATAATACCGTCTTCTAAAATATTATAGAAAAGTGAATTATTTTATCTATGTTGAGGTGTGTGAATTTATATTACATATACAAAACTATTATTATTTTCTTGTTTTACCACAGGGATCTTAAATTAAATTTTAATCAAAGTCAGATGTGGACACTAATTGGTGCCTTAAGTAGATGAAGCAAAACCTCGAACCATATAGTAGCCAAAGCAACAACAATACTAAAAAGAAAAGTTTTTTCATTCAAATAATAAATGCTGCATGGGTGGGGTGAGGCTGCTCATCTCCTTTTAGAATCTCAAAATGCATAGATTAGCTCAATTTTCGTTTGATAGAAGTTGACCCCCCCCCCCCCCCCGAATTTTGAAAACAATTTTTTTTCCCTGCTTGTTTTGCTCGTCAGTTCCCTAACTTGCCACCCCTATCCGAAATAAAATCCTATATACACACACACCCCTGAAACACAGTAAAAAAAAAAAAGAACTTTATATTAACAAGTAAGTTCAATGCAGAACAGGTCTCTTCTCACGCTTGTTAAAGAGATGAAATGCCACATCATTTCTGAGCTAATAGGAAACAAAACAAGAAATTTGGATGACGATAATTTAGATTTTAAAATGTGAAACAAGGAAGATCTTATAGGTGCTAAATGAAAAAATATATATATTTGTTTATTACTAAAAATCTTAATACTTCTACTAGCAATATTTATTTCGCAAGGTAAAAACCTTTCCCTGCTTCTTCAAGGCAGTTATAACAAAGAATAAATCCAATGCAATTAAAAAAAAATATTGTTATACTTCTTGAGAAGCAAAACACAAAACAACAACAATTCGTTATTAATATTGTAATTAATAGCAAATGAAAGGATTAACTGCTGTTGTGTCATGTGTAATCAATATTGAATTAAGCACTTCACTAGGCTATTGGTGACAGTAATATTAAAAGCAGTCGTCGTTAGCAACAAGTGTCAGAGCAGGGGTTTTCCAGTGCTCTTTATTACAAACTGAAAATGATTTCTCATCTCATATGTTACAGTTTATGTGAGTCAAATTTAAACTTTATATGAAACACTAATAGAAAAATTCTCATTTGTAAGCGTTTTTTCATATAATTTTGTAAAAGTTTTCTTCATTTTGGTGTGCTACTGCAGCCATGTTTAAATTTAGCCTTCCTATGTTGCACTGGCCCTGTTAACCTTATCGTTAATAATACTAGAATAAATGAAAACTTTATAAGATGAACTAACTAATGGATAAACTATAAAAATCTTAAATATGTTGGCAATATCTTGATATACTTAATTGTAAGATGATTAATTCATTTTTTTCCTTTCTTCCAGGGCTGGGTTTTGGTCTTATTTATCTCCCTGCTATTGTTACTGTAACTTGCTATTTTGAAAAGAAGCGTGCCTTTGCCACAGGAATTGCTGTTTGTGGATCTGGACTGGGAACTTTTATTTTTGCTCCCTTCATTGAGTATTTGGTCGAGAGCTATGGATGGAAGGGAGCTATGCTCTTGGTGTCAGGAATTATTCTAAATTGTACTGTGTTTGGAGCCCTTTTCCGGCCATTATCAGTATCAAGGCCTAAGAAGAATACAAATAAATACTTGGGTTCTCCTGCAGAACAGCAAAAACTGGTTAATGGTTCAGCTTTGCCACAAATTACAGTAAGTCCATTAAATAAATAAATTGAAGAGCACAAGGGGAAGAAAAAGGGTAGGGGAACATAATTTTAGAAGATTCACTGAAATTTGAAAATCAATATTTGCTTAATGATTTTCTGCTTTTATCATTCTGCATGTAACTGGTATTATTTTTTTTTTCTATCAGCTTTTAGTTATTGACAGGAAATTATTAAGGATATGTATACTAGTTCAGGATATCTGCAAAAGAATTTCCGATCATCAAACTAAATTCAGATGATGAGTGTTTATCGTTTTCATAACATGTTGATATTGAAAGCAATAAACAATATCAATATTTAACATGACCATATGGGATTTTTATCTTCCAAAATATAAAAAGTATTTTTTTTCCTCATGTGCTCCTTAACTGTAACTATAAATTAGCTCTAAAGAATATGTACTTTTTTTTTATTAATGGTACATAGTGACAACTGATTCCAGTTTTATCATATTTAATGGAGACAATGGTGTGAAGACATCAGTAATAATAACATTCCTTATTCTGGTCAGCACATCTTGACCAAATTTCATTTCAAACATAAAAAAAGAATGACTTTTGAGCTTATAGCTAGCTTTTATAGTTTGCTGATGTCTATGCAGTGTAAGCATACTATATGTATTATGACTATTTTTTTTTTTTTTCTGGTATACTTCACTAAATCTTCAACCAAATGATAAATCCATGAACATGGAACAAAACAGAAAAAAATAAATAAATAAAAACCAGAATACTGGGCCATGGTTTTATATTAAAGTCACTGTTCATTAAGTACCACAAATTAAAAGTTTCATGGTTCTTGAATTGTTCACTATTAATAGCCATCCTCTATTAATACCCACCTCAGTAAAACTTACCTTTGAGTCTTAATAGAGTAAACATATCAAATCAAATTAAATCATTAACGTTTGCTATTGATAATTTGCTTAGCTTTTGCAGTTGACAATTTTAAATATTGTTGTTTGTTCATTTAAAAAAAATTGTTTACTTTTTATTAATAATTTATATTAATTTAAATCTTAC
Organism: Thereuonema tuberculata; assembly: GCA_023159025.1. Lineage (NCBI taxonomy): Eukaryota > Metazoa > Arthropoda > Chilopoda > Scutigeromorpha > Scutigeridae > Thereuonema > Thereuonema tuberculata. Next base: position 59,493,218 of record JAFIDM010003189.1, on the reverse strand, counting down.
CTTTTTTTAGAAAGTAGATACAAAGACACAACGCCTGAGTGCCCCTGTATCTAATGGCTATGTAGTTACTGAACAAGACGGACCAGGTAGATTAAGCATGTCTGCTCAGAACCTTAGTAGGCCACCACTTGTGAAGAGCGACAGTCAGAAGTCCGTGGGAAGTAGTCAGTCGTTGGTTCACAAGGGCCAGGACGCAGAACCAAAAACAGGAGTCATGTATCGCAAAGACATCTTCTACAGTGGAAGCCTGCTCAATATTCCTCAATATAAGTAAGCACTCTTTTGTTTTTATTGCTTGAAAGAAATGCAAATAATGAACTACTTACATTATTTTCAGCATAAATAATAAAATAATAATGCAGAAAGAAATGGAAATACAACATTTTCTGTCAGGAGTTACAGATCCTTAGTGTATAGAAATTCAATGCAATAGACTGATGAAACCAGATGGATGAACCTTTTACGATCATAATACAGTTGTTGTAAAATGTCCTGATTATTTAAATGGTGTGGAATTTTGTCATCACATTCTTCCATACAGATGGCTGATTATACTACTGAAAATATTTGATAATAACATTGAATATACTGAGTTGTCAGTTTAGGTACCTATTACATGAAGAGATTAATTTTTAAGACCTAATAAACTGATAACTCTGTTTTGATATATCAACACAGATAGCTAAACAAATATTCTGTGTGTCAAACTTTTCCAGTAGTTATAGTTTGCAGAAATGTAATTTATGTTATTCAATTTTATCATTGAACTACTGCACCTTAACTGCTGACGAAATGTTTTACTGTATATTCTAAGTTTACTAGGTACCCATATATCATTTACATAAAGAGGAAGGGTGTACCTAATAAAATGGAAATTTGGTATTTGTATACTGGTGTATTTGTATACTGGTATATTACTGCTATTTTTATTTTTCAATTGCTAAACTCATTTTAAAGATAAGTTTCTAAGTCCTTAGAAAGCAAAACAAAACAAATGATGTTCATTATTTGCAATATTTGTTTGTACGTTATGATAAATAATTTTTTATTTTAAATCTAGATCCTTTTTATTTTTTTCCACTAGACTCAGGAATTGACTTTTGCAAAATACTTATTGTGAAAACTTTGTTTTTTTTTTTCTTTTCCTAAAACAAATATCAAGGTCTTTAATGCCTCATTTGCCCAACAATCAGCAAATAGCATTACAATTTGGAATTATGTTAGTACATTAAAAGATAAAGACTGGAGGGTGTTGCTGTTGGTCAATAATACTGTTTTTGTTCAGTATTCTTTATTTTATTTTGTTTCCTGTAGACTAGGAAATACGATATTGTATCATTGTAAAGAAATATAGGAGACTGGCCTATCCTACATGTACTCTCAGAATATGAATGTGAAATGAAGACATATAATATCTTATGCTCTGGAAAGAAAAGTATTCGATTATCTTATTTCTTTGAAAGAAATCAAACTCTAATCCTTACATCAAAATTAAAGTCTTTATCAACTTATAGGATACAAAATATCATACAATTCCTGCAATCGCTTTAGAAAAGTTTTAGCAGCAGTTCTGCTTATATGTAGGACTTTACCATTCGTCAGCTGTAGGACTTCATTTCAGCCCCAACTATCCAGAAAATTCAGCTACACTATGTGGATGCTTTGCTGTCATAGAGAGCCTAAAGATTTTCATTTTCAAATTAATTTAAATCTGCAACAAAGAGACCAGTCAAAATGTTCTAATGATTCTTGATGCTTCTAAAGCCAGTCACTGAATCTTAAATCTTTCAGTTCTGCAAAAGTAACAGTGACTTTTGTTACTCCTTCAAATAATGAAAGAAAACACCAAGTTTTCTTGTTTAAAACAGACCAGCAGCTCAATTAATAGGCCTCCCCAAAACATAACAGATTCCCTTCTAACTTGCATAACACCCTCAATACTGTACGGAAGGGTTATGAGAAACTGTTCATCTTTCATTGTTCGAATATTGTTGGCATTGCAATGATCATATCTTAATCAATTTTGAAGTTTATATACATTCCATATATACACTAATTAGTCAGACAAAAATTGGAAATTTATTAAATAACCTTCTGATTAGAAAATTTCAGTTTGTTTTTTTTTTTAATTTATCAAAAATCAGACCTGAACCTTTGATAATTTCATCCATAGAATCAAGATAGAATTTCATTTAATTTATTTGATAACATAACATTATTTGGACTTCACTCTTAAAGATTTATAGATTCTCTTAAACACTTTTTAAAAAATCAGAAACACTAATAGCTGTAGCTTATTTTAAAGTAAAGGATACCCACAACGATAATTCATTGAAGAGATATTTGATTACTAATTTTCCACCAAAGGCTTTTGAATTTCAAGCTAGGGTCTCTCTCGTAGAGGATTGGTAATGAAGGAGTGCTGTCTTGTCCTCTTTCGTAATAAAGAAACTGAAATGGTTGTGAATTCTGTAGGTTATATAATTAATTGCATACCTATTCTTTTGATGTTACCATCAAGTCTTGGCAACAAAAATATTTTAGTTAATGGCTGCATTGAAATTGGCGTAGGATAAAAAATCTAAAGAAAAATGCAGTCTGGACAGCGTCAAGATCCTGCTGCTGTAATCATTTTTATAGCTTTCTGATAGTTGCAAGCTGCCAATACAAATTGATCATTATTATTTTTAGTTTTAAGTTCTGTGTACATCAATACAGAGAATATGTATATTTTCTTGCTTAGACGACAAGTTTCATGGCCAATGTTTCCATCTCATCCATGGGTAATGGGAGCGGATATAATCCATCAACTTCAACTAAGGTGACAGTTCGTTTGTGAACTCATAACTGGGCATGAAAAAATAATAACAAGAAGTTTGCCTGTTGCATCCTTTACTTACTAACATGTTTGCAAAAATTAATTACCATAGTTAGTTACATTATTAGAATAGTCTAACACCTGAAGTGTTACAGTCTTACCAAGCATGCACATTCAATCAGTAACCTTTGATTTCTTTTTTTTTAAATGTATATATATATATATATATATAAAATACATACTAACCATATAGTGTTATCATAAATATCAAAGCAATGTGAATATACACAAGGGCAATAATACATTTTTTATTGTGAAACTTTACTGCATAAATAGTAATATTGTAATGTATAATAATTACAGTTAAACTCATTTGTTTATAATGAGATATCTATTGCTTCAAGCAGGCAGAAAAGTGTTAATTGGAAATTATGTCATTTAATAATCAACATTTTATATGTAAAGCATTTGTGGTAATTGAGGGGTTTCACCAAATTTTTAAGCCTTTATAACAACAATGGCTAAATGAATGCTAACTTAATATGGTGAGGACTACAGGGACCAAAAAATGCTTTACAAATTTTTCAGGATCCACATCACTGGCTTCATGAAATTAATTTTGATTTTAACTCCATCTAAGCTCATAAATGTTACCCTAGACAGCACTGAACACTGCTTAAAAAATAAAATATTCTCTAATGCATTCCATCAGAAATTTTCAAATAATGAAATTTTTTTATGCATAAATATAAGTTACTGTTAATTGTGTAATTGTAGGCAATCTTATGCTGTGTTGTCTTTATTCGTTTTTCTCTACATCTGCATTTGTGAGCTATGATAATGATAATGCTAGTAATAGCAAAAGTAACACCCAAGTAACGATTATAACAACCATTTTTTTCATGGGTCTTTGGATCTTGTAATAACCAACTTTGTATTTGGATTTACTTTTTTTTTCCCATCATATGGGATAAAGGTACAAACAAGGAAGCAAGTTCGAGATGAAGTTGTTATATTGAAAATAATAATAATAATGACAAGAATATTGTCTTCAAATATAGCTCAGTAACTGAAGTTCTTTTTACTTTTGAAAGCCAAGCTATCAAAATTTCATATTTATATGATATAAATTTGATATCTTCCGAATACTCATGATTATTAAATGACATTTATACAAAGTTCTCTTAAAAGCATGTTTTAAGTTGAATTAATTAAATTATCGGATAAAGTTTCAAAAAATGTTTTATATCAAATGAAAACTATTCCCAATTAAGAATCACAGATGTTAGTTCAGTAAAATTCGGTTATTATATGTCTCATTTAATCATGGTTTTGGATATACTGTCGGTTGCACAATGTCCCACAAAATGATTCAATTTATTTAATATTTTTCCTATAATAAAATACCGGTAATGTAGATTGGCGATAATACGGGTGTAAACTTCATCTCCCAAAACCTGCATTACAACCGAATTTTACCGTAATTTGTATTAAGCAATAAAAGGTAAAAAAGGATACTCAAATAACTACACGTTTTTGTTTTTTTTCAGTATCTTCTGTAAATTGAGTTCTGTAAAGAAATAAGAGCATCTAAAGTTTGCACAATCACGAGTTCTCCAATTATCCAAATCAAATTTTATGATTTTTCAATGCCCAAATGACAGTCCTTTCTTGCATCATTCTGATATTTATTTTTATTGACCAAATTAAAAATCAATCTTTATTTTTATGAATTTGTGTTTTATGTAAAGTTTAAAACACACATTCATGTATCTTTCTATTCTTCAATTGACCAAGTCCTTTGGCTTCATTTAATTTGGAAAATTGGAGTTCTAGTGTATTGATGTTATACAAACTAATCTCAGAATTTAGTTCTGAAAATACATTTATTGCTTACTATATTAATAAAGTAACTGCCAAATTGAATCGTGTGTGTGTGTTCAAAATTATACAATTTAATCTTTTTTGGACAGCACTAATGTAAACTGATATTGCAGATCCAATCCTTCAACCTATACAGCAAGCATCACCCACATACCCAAAATGGAAGGCAAGGAAGAACAGTATGACATTTTGGAGTGCTTTGAGTGTTCAAAAGAGACCCAAGATACACTGCGGGAAATGATGGACTTAACTCTTTTGAAGGACCCTATCTTTCTTCTCTTTGCTATTTCTAATTTCTGTACCAGTATTGGGTTCAATGTGCCTTATGTGTACATCAAGGTGAGTGCTGCAGGTAAGAAATTAAGTAAAAAAAGACAAAAACAAACTATTCTAAAACTGCTTCACTAAAGTCATTAAAACAGTGAACTTCACCAAAAGTTAGTGATTCGTAAAATTAACTGTCTTTCTTTCATTCCAGGATCGTGCCCTCCTATTGGGTATTGCCAACGATGATAGTAGTTTTCTTATTGCCATCATTGGTATAGCTAATACTATCAGCCGTGTGGTATTAGGCTATATATCAGATAAACCTTGGTTAAATCGCCTTTACTTGTATAACAGTGCTTTGACTATATGCGGTTTGGGAACCATGTTCAGTGCTTTCTGCGTAGATTATTTGTCAATGGCCTTTTATGCTGCTTTGTTTGGAACAACTGCAGGTATGAATCCCTTTTTTTTTCCTGTAAATTCTGATATAATATAAATGACATCCATATAGTTGATTAACTTATATTTTATTGTACACATAATTTTGTATCATACCTCCTTCTTAATTCACTCCTCTTCATACTATTTATTAGAATTCTCAACACAAACTACTTCAATTTATTTATTAAAATAAGATGTAAGATATTTTAATAAATAATTTGAAGTTTGTGTTGTGGATTATATTACTAGTAGCTATTGTTTTCATCAGATAAAAAACTATGAATTAGGTTTTTGAATGATTAAAAATTACCTAGTATTTTATTAACATGTTTTTATTAGCTCGCTTTCTTCGATGTCTGTTTGTTCGGTACAAATTTTGAAATTGATTTTAAACTAACATCCCGATGAGCTAGCGACTTCAAACTTTAAACATAGCTCAGAAATAGATGACAATGGAATATTAACTCGCTTTCTTGTCAATCTGTTCGTTAAGCTAAAGTTTAAGTGCCCCACGATAAGCCTACTCAGGCTTTTGGGGGTCGCAGGAGTTCAGGCTCCCAGCGTTTAGGACCAACGGGACGAAGTTGAGGTCGGGTGGTCAGCCTGACGCCCGCCCACCTTTAACTCCCGGGAAAGAAACCCGGTACCCATTTTACAGAGGGCTGGGTAGACCCTAGGGCTTGTTTGGAGATGAAAGGAGCGTGGAAAAATCCCACCCTCCGCCGAGGCCAGGAATCAAACCCGCAGCCAAGTGCCCTCACCACTTGGCTACCGGGTTCACCTATCTGTTCGTTAGGAACCTTAATTCTTCGGATAACAGGTCTGTGCCGAATGCGTCGTCTGCTGTCAATGTTTCTGCAAATGGCTGCATGGCGCCAAGTTGCCATCCATTGCAAGGCAGCATTTTTGCATTGCAAGGCAGTGGCTTTTTTTTTTTCCCTTTAACATTAACACATTTTTTTATCTTGCTAAAATTGAAATTCGTGTTAAATGTTTCAAATCAATTAAAAATTTCATACACACAAGACTAAACAGCAGAAAATAATTATTTTAAAAAAATATTTTTTTAACATACCTTGTTTTTAAAATGGACTAAAAAGTATAAAGTAATTAGTATAAAAAGTATAACGAAAAACGTAGGGCGCAAGATAATATACTGCACGTGCCCCACGTTTTTCATTATACTTTTTATACTAATTATTTTATGCTTTTTAGTCAGTCTTAAAAACATGGTATATTAAAAAAATTATTTTTTTTTAAATATAATTCTTGTCTTATTCAACCTATTGAACCAAAAAAATAAAAACATCGCATAATAGATTCTTAACCATCCAACTAAAAAATTGAATTCTGTTTTCTTTTGGATGTGTGGGACAAATGATTTCCTATGTATATATTTAAATGTTAACCACAAAGCTGTCATATCAACCCTGTGATTCGAAATTTCAGTAGAGAGTCAGGATTCTTCAGTTGCTCCATCATACGCACCTAAGGATAAAACACCATTGTCTTGTTTTTCTTTTAAAAACAAATGAAAATGTTCTTTTGAGTATATATTTTATCCAGTGGATTAAAATCTTAGCAAAACTATAAAATCAATTTGAAAAAGATATATTAAGTTTAATAATAAGGTATGAGACATGTAATGCAAAATTTTTGAAACAAAATATTTAAAAGAAATTTTGTTTGGCAGCTTTATCTGAAATGGAACCGGCTTAAAACTGAACTAATTTTTTAAAAAAAAGCAAAATAAAAATGCAGTACTAGCATTGCTTATTTGACTTTCAGTTTGTTATCATAACCTCTTATTAGTTATTGTTTTGTACCTTTAATTGACCTTAATATTATAGATTAAAATTATTTGTTAAGAATATAATCATTAAACATTATGATTAAAGAAATAAAATCAATGATGTTTATCTGATAGTGGAATAATGGAAGCAGCGTTGGTAGCAATGTATCTTTTAGAAATACTGTTTGCATAATATTATAATATTACAAAGGACAATCTGAAAAAGTTCACTATACTTAAAAATTTTAGTTAAGAAAAAGCTGATAATGCACAATGAAATTGTCACTTGAAGCATTACTTTTCATCACCTTGGTGATTGAAGAACTTACAGCACCACACAGCAAGTGTGTCCAATCTGGATGCACAGATGGAATGTTCAAGATGTTTCCACCAATAAAGAGATGGATCTCATCATTAGTAACGATTTGGCAGAGAAATTTCTGCCCTTCCACTGTATACTGCTGTAGTAAGTTGATGTTGAATGTTGTTGCTATATAATTTAGTAAATGGCCAATTCTTTCCGATCTCACAAAAAGCAGTTAATCCTTGGCACTTCCAAGGGAGATTTCTAAGAAGGCTGCAATTCCTGCTGCAGAAAAGATAAGAATCACATGGCGTCTGAACACTATATCTCTCTACTGAATGTATCAGTAACATTTTGAGTTTTCAATGACCCCTCTCTCCTTGCTTGGTCCTCATCTAATTAAACATTTTAAATGAACTTCTAATTGCTAAACTTTTTTCACTATTTGTTCTGCACTTATTTAATATTATTAAAAGTTTACTTGAATTATGAACCAGTGTTTTGTCCTAAGAAATACTAAATATGCTTTTCTTTCTATAGGTGCATACGTTGGACTTACATCAGTTATACTGGTAGATCTTCTTGGGTTAGAAAAACTAACAAATGCATTTGGTTTGTTATTGCTCTTCCAAGGAGTAGCCTCTTTACTCGGACCACCCATAGCAGGTAACATTCATTGTATTTTAGAGAAAGGGAGAGGGAGAGGGATTGATAACAAAGAGAAAAAAAGGAAATGAAATGCACTTACTTGTATAATAATGAATAAACAGGATTAAAAGGGTGGTAGTAAACCGACAGTTTCGGTATACTTTGTGTATTCCATCTTCAGAGACGGCACAAATATATAGGACAACACATAACCTTTAGGATAAACCTTTTTTTTCTCTTTATTTCATTAAATGCATGTTAAGTTGCCTTATTGATGATAATAAAATTCTATAAGAGAATTAAATGAAATGACGGGTATTCTGAAGGGGCACAGAAAACATGCTCTGCATTTCTAATTCACATATAAGAACTTTTACTTAAAAGTTCGAATGCAGAAATAAAACCAGTTTTTATATCATTACATGACCATATAACAGATTGGTATCTACATTTAAGTCCTGAAAATAATCTGGAACAATGAAACATTTTAATACCTAAGAGTTCACAGAAGCCTCTTGCATTAGAATTGTGCATTTATCAAACAATGCTTCTTGTTTTTAGCAATTGTTTGCTAAGGAAAGTTAGGCCCTTGAAATTGGTGAATCGGTGTCTTTCATTTATAATTTAGGCCAATGAATGGATCTACTTGATATTTATGAACAAGAAACGTCATTTGTATTTGAAAATTTCTCTTCGAGGATCCTAATCAAGAAATTTACAAGTGAAAGTGACAAAAGTTTGAATTGACCATCATTAGAAATGAAACCATGTATCTGAACTATGAATATTGGGCAATCTCATTTGACAATTTTTTCAATTCCCAATTAAATTAAAAAAAAGAAGCTAATATTACTTTTTATACATTCCACTGTTTTTGCTGCAGTTATTTTTAAATAACAAAACTGGAAAAATCTTTAAACTTCCAATATTATAAAATATCTTAAATATGGCTATTTCATTTAATAGTTTTTCCAATAGTGACTTGTAATCACTATACATTACATCATTTGCAGCTGCATATTTTGATTAATTTAAACTTTTTTTTAGCTGACTGGGAAGAGAAGAGTTAACTGATAAATTTGAATTTAGATGGATAAAATTGATTTGAGATAGTTGAATCATTATCAAAAATTTATGTTTTTAAACAGTATTTTGAGTTCTGCCATAGGATTCAATTGAGGGAGAAAAAAAAAAAAAAAGCAACACTTCAGGGTAATATGAAAGTATAGGCTCTTTTGTCTTGAATTTAAATACATTCTCTAGGTTGGAGGTGGGAAAAAAAAAAATTCTTACATCGATTCATTTAACTGATTTTAGTTAGTTGTAGATAGTAATGATATCAGAACTGAGTACAATTTGGATGATGTTATGCATCATTTGACCAAAGTGCCAAAATAGGTTTGTTTTTTTTAGATTATTGCTCCATCCACTAGCTAAAGGTGTAAACTCTTTATAAGAAATTGTTCCTGCTTGCTATCTCAGCATAATTCTGCAGAAAATTAATTTTAATAAACTCCAATTGACTAATCATAACCATTAAGATTTGCATCATGTGACTAAAGATCTTTATTGCATGGTCATTTGATTCAAAACTCATACATCATCATGTGCAGTATATTTTATTTTGATATAAGTCAACTCTCAATAATTTGGACTTCGAATAATTCAGACAAAATTTCTGGCAATTTTATTTAGTAAGACGCCAGCCACATGCTGGCAGGCTAAAAATGTTATAAAACAGTGTAATGCAGGGGCTGGCGGAGATCACAGGCACACTTAACCACTATTGTGCTCCTATAATGGTCTACCGAAAGAATGTGCGAATCAGACTCTGACTAAAACATTGAGTACAGTAAGTTACTGGCAATTTTATTGTTCTGAACATACAGTAAATATATAGATAATTCGCAAGTACTGTAGGCCTATTGTAATCTCAAGCTTTCCCATTCCAGTACCCAAGTGTGTGTGTGTGTCTTATCTGATATGTATTGTTTACCACATCACATTAAAGTATAATATTACTTTAGATAAAGTATCAGTTTTCATTCCTTAGGCACAATTTTATTGCCCCTCAATAAGACGGACTTTTCGTAACTTGGACAGAGCCCTGCCCACTTTTAGTAGGAGTTATCGAGAGTTGACTGTATAACATTCATTCCATAAAAAAAATGTGAATTAGTACATCATCTCAAAATCAAAATCAAAATTTGGCACTTGGTCAAATGATGCATAACTCCATCCAGCTTTTATGCATGGTTTTTATATATTATCATATGTAGTTCCTATAGAAATAGTACAATTGTATCTCTTTTTCAGTTGGTCTATTTTCTTGTAATAAGGCCTGGGAACTCCAAATGCTAAGATATTTGACTGCTGGATTGAGCCCCAGCAGTGCTCAGGGATTTTAATCGTTACACGGGTCTCCTTTACAAAACCTTATATAAAATAGAGATCTTTTCACTGCCAATTGGGACAGGCACTAAAACACTGGTAGACATTGTACTGACTATCCAACTTCAATTTAGATCCTATTAAAATTAAAGTTGGATAGTTACCATGAAATGTTTGAAGAAGTTTCTAGTCTTGTGGTGGGATCCATTAACTTCCTTCTGTATCCATATTAATACTCCTAAAAATAAGGAATTGGGATTAGGCATATTTCTATATAATTGTTAAGATAAAATATATTAATGCCTTTTTTTTTTTTTAATCTCTGCATTAGGATGGCTGTATGATGGTTTGGGATCCTACAATCCAGGCTTCTATGTTGCAGGTTGCATGATAGCAATTAGCGGAGCAATGCTATTCTTGATTCCAGTAATTCGATGGTGGCAAGCAAAACATGAACCTTCAACAGAACTGGGCGAAGTAAAGAATTCGGCTTCTGGAAATTCAGTGAAGATTCGGATCAATGACGCAACACCACCAACAGTGTCTCTAAATGAAGAATCCGAAATCTGAAAATGCAGACAAAAAAATTGTTTGAACTCTTCAAGCAAAGGTGCTTTTTTTTTTTTTTTTGAACACTTGTAGGACTTATGTGGAGAAACCTGTCGGGTTATTCAGAATTCCCTATAGAACATTTTCCAATACATATAAAAAAAAACCATACAAATAAATAAGGGAGTGAAAAGATATAGACTTTTTTGTTTATCCCTTAGATAAAGACAGTAAGAACTCATCATTATAAAATTTATTTGAAATCACTGGGCAAGGAGTAGCAGTAATTATTTTGTATTCTATAAAAATACAGAAATTGTAGAAATTCATAAAAACGAATTTGTCTGTGCTTGTTAACAAAGGAAATGGGAAGCATCCTTATTGTAATGTTTTTGTTTGTTTTGTTAATATACAAAGGAAACTTATCTGTTACACATCTTTTGTCCTTTATGATAATTTAGTACATCACTTGTCTATTTTCTTAGCAAGGAAAAAAAAACAAAAAGAAAATGGAAGATAGTTAAGAAACTTGGAAGCAGCCTAGCTGTTGTGCCTTCAGAGACAGTTAATTATCAACAACTAGACAGCTTGTATAAATGATCTAAGCATTTAAAACAAATCTGAAAATAGACAGCAGTAGTAGTTACAGTTTTACCCATCAAAAGAAGAAACTCTTAAGAAGAGATGTATAGTTTAGTAATAGTGGTAAATTAGAGGACTTCAATGTAATTTCACCTGAAGACAAGAACAGTCAAGATAAATAATCTCATTTTTATTCAACTTTTAACTTGATAAACATTCGTAGTTTAGTTAGCAGCAATAAGTTTATATTAATTTATGAAAATACTTCTTCATAATCACTATGAAAGTTCAGTGCATACAGTTTGCTAGCACTAAAGGTGGCTAGGATAGTTATGAATTGTTTAACTTGGGTACAAACTTATATAGCTTATCTATTCGATTGGAGCCAACCTATTTTTCATAAATCCACATTATGAAATTTAAGATTATAAAAATGCGTAGGCAACTAGAACTACTTGGAATTTTCAATAAGCATGAACACTGTGAATTTTTGGTTGTTAATTATGGACTTGCATTTTCCAATTAAACGGTTCCAAAAAATAGTTGCATAAATTCTATTTTCTTTTATATTGATAAAATTAGTACAGGGAAAGCTTAACTAAAATAAATAAATATTACTACACAAATTTCTCAATGTAGTTTATTAGGCAAACTATGACTAAGGTTATGATGACCCAAAAAAAAAATAGGCAAAAATGTTGTATTTGCATTAGGCAAATGTCTATGTTAGTAAAAATGCAAAAAAGGTTGGTTTACAATTGAGTAGATACATCATTTTGCCAAAAACTGAGTCCAAAAATGCAAGATAGATCCACATTTTGATGCTATAATGTTTCTAAAAATCGGGCTTAAAAAAATGGTAATTAATGAAATTTATTAAAACTTCAGTTACAAAAGTTCAGTAAAGTAAAAAGTGTACATTTAAGAGTAAAGCTGTTTTTCTGTGTTTTCTGGAAAAAAGCAATTCTTTTATGCAGTTTCTTTTTAAATTGTTCAGAAGCTTGTAGGTGGTAAAGTTTATCAGTAAGAGTGGCTAATAATAATTTTTCATATTAATTTCTCTTTAGTTTTTTTTTGTTAATTGGACAGTTTTACTCCTAAATCATAAATATATTATTAACTATCCTAGTCTCAAGTGCTGCCTAATTCATCTGATATATTCTAGGGAATACAAAGCTAATTGCAAATGTAATTGTGAAATGTTCAAGTTAGCCGCAAGTTTGGCCTAGATTGTCAGTGAAAATTTATCTTTAATAATTTAATCTGGTGTGAATTTCTTACTTCAATATTTGGGCAAACTATTATGCCAAAGAAGAAGCAAAAATGAAAGAATATTGCAATACTGAAGCTATAAGCACTTCACTTAAGTGAAAATTCTGTTGGTGAAATACCAATCATCTCATTTAAAAAGATACATATTTAAACTTGCATGTATATTTTCAGCTTGTCTTGCCAATCCTTCATCTGTGAAGTTAACAATCACTCAATCTGAAACTACACATTTTTTTTTTTTTTTTAATACCTTGAATATCTTTCTAAATGTAGATGTGTTATCTTGTCAACGTTAAATTTTGGCACTTCAAAACTTTCTTTTTCAGCAACTGAGAAATGGATTAAACTATTTCAAATTTACAGCTATATAGAAGATATGTAAATCTGTGAGTGGTTAGCTACATCAATTGTTAATTAACTGGAAATTACTTCAATTTAAGACAGCTTTCTTTTAACCAGGAATTGGAACTTACATAGAAGTTATATCAGGCCCACAGGTCTTCGGAAAGCTGATTTATGAATATGAAATGTTAAGACTTAACACAAAACAAAACAAAGAACCTTGTTTCCAAACATTCTTGGACACACCACCATAAGACATCACTGAAGGTTAAGAAAAATATTTCCATAACTTCTGTAAGTGCATTTTACATTTTATTGAATAGTCATGATTTATAAATGCTTCCACTGCCTTCTGAAAGTGGTATTAACAAGATCACTGTTTCATGTAAACCTTTTTCTGTTGATCTTCAGGTCTATTAAGACACTCATCTGTCATATGAGCCATTACACTTCATTTTTACATTATTTCCCAATTTTTGTAATTTTTTTCGTAAAAAATGTCAACACTGCCATCGTGAAATGTCACCAGCAGCGTCAGTCTCAATGGTGGCACTATTTTTAAAGGGAAAGTCAAGAACTAGATAAAAAGAAAAGGAGCATAATAAGTTTATTTCTTAAAAGCAGAGGAACTGGATTAGATAATCCATTTAATCTGAGTAATGTTGATTTGTTATTATCCTATCATTTTCAAGAGTTATTCAATGTGTACATTTTCACAATCCTTCATTATTACATTAGGTATAAAACAGTTGCATTATTATCCCCATCATTAAGAGTAGGCATAAATGCTAGTTCTAAAGCAAATAACTAATGTGAAGGATTAGATTAATCCCGAGGTCTAATAATATTTTTTAATTAAAAAATTAATTAAAAAAGCAAACAAAATAATCGAGCTTGATTATGTGTTATAAGAATTTTTAGGAGTAAAAATACCTCATTATAGGTCTATGTTACTACAAAATCACTACTGGGTTGTGGGAGGTAAGGTTTGCGGCATTTCCTGACCAACAGGACTAAGTTAAAGTCAAGGGATCAGAACTCACTGCCTGCCATTAAACTCTGGGGGGGGGGGTCCATTCCATCCCCAGTGTCCATTCTATTGAGGGCTCGGACTTTTAACTGTCTGGAGAAGAATTCAATTAAGAAAAATCCCAAATCTCTATTGAAGATCAAAGCAGTTTCCTCCAGCCTGCAGCCAAATACCTTACTGGTGCCCCATATTTCATAGTATTATTAAAATTCATATTATCATGTAGAATATAGTTTTATTGCTTGTTATTAAACTATAATAATACAATGATGAAACTTTTACATTGTAAAAATGTAGTGAATGTTTAATTTTCACTTGCAGAAGTTATGGAACTGAATTAATCGAAGCAATAGTTTTGTTAACACTGAGACCTGAGAAAAGTGCCATTTCAAACAAAACCAAAAACCGTCAAACTTAGTAAAAGTGCTTAATAAAATTTAAAATTTTCTTTTGGGATTTGAGTTAAGTAATGTAACTAATTTTATTTTCTTTATTCTACAAAATAAGTATTTTGGTTGTCCCAAATTCTTTGGTAAGACTAATATTTTAGCCTTTTTATTATCTTTTCTTTTTTTAACCTATGTTAAAAGTTGTATTTACTTTCACTATATTTTATTTAATAAATAAAAATATTTAATGGAAAAAACTCAAAAACAAAACCTGAAACCATTCCCTTTCCCTCAGATTTCTTTTTTAAATATTTTTTCCTATCACATTATTTTAAATAACATCAAATTGATAAAGCTATAATTCTTGAGAATTTAAATAGAGTAAAATTTACAGGAAGTTGGTTATTCAGCAATTTGAATTTATGAAGTTCTGTTTTTTTAAACAATAACAATGTTTTCAATATAAGACTCCTTTACTTCATCATAAAATATCTTCTTTATTGCCTAGACGATATTTCTCAGAATTCATCATTCTGCTTTATCAAGATTGTATTTAAGAAAGGAAGTAATTTGAAATAATTGTTAAAAAATAAAAGGGATGCAAAAACAAAGAATGAAATGGTAATGGGGACTGTATACAAACTAAAATGCAGATCATGTGGAAAAATCTATTTTGGTAATACTGGTAGGGGATTACTTGAACGAGTTGAGGAATACACAGCAGCATACAGATTTTGAAATGGGCTGAGCATTGCCTTGTAGAACAGCATAATCCAGATCCCATAGTTGAAGTAATTTTCAGAATAAATTTATGAGTGAATTCTTAAGTACTAAATTACAATACTAAAAAATACATGTATTTCCTCATCAGTGATGAGAGAATATGTATTTTGAGATTTGCCATTTTATTGAATTCCTTTGTGTAAATGTGTTCATTCCAACATGTAATTAGGCATATGACTGTTTAGATAATCAGAATTCTTTAATCTTTCCATGTTCCATTGCACATCAGGCCTTGATATTAGGCATGCTTTGCTGTAGCCTTTTCTTCAGTTTTTCATGCACAACTGTTTACAGCAATACCTTACCTTGCACTTTCCTGGTTAGGGACCAGAGCAAAACGAGTGTCTTAGCATAGTCGTTATTTGGTTGCAAATTTGTTCTGGCTGGCAAAAAATGTAAATAAAGAACAATATAGCAAATGTGAATGCATGAAAAACCTAAATAAACATAAGAATGAAAAAACAAAACAAAATGATATGCAAGAATAAAAATATTTCAAGGTAAGTGGACAAATTCAGTGTGTTTCGGAAACGGTAGACAAAGCAAAGAGATACGGGTTCCAAAGGTCATTTTGAGTCAAAAATGTTCTATGACATTTTGTTGTGCGGACTGTTGTTTTAGAGCTAGGAAATGAATACTTTGGGACTGGTCCCTAATCGGCTGTTTTCATCAGAAAGAAAGCTCAGTTCACATTAGGAAGTTTAAGTAAATAAGGTAAAGGTTTATTACAAAAAGCAATACGGATAACAAATGTCATGACTGAAAATAGGTATGATAATTAAAGAAAATGCTGAAAATGGCCAGAACTGAGTTTTCTTTGATTAGGGACCATTTAAAACTATGTCCCATGCAAAAAAATGTCATAAAACATTTTGACTCAAAATGACCTTTGGAACCGTATCTCTTCGCTTTGTCTATCATTTCCAAAACACCCTGTATATTGGCAATTTAAGGGGAATCTAGATTCATAAAATAGGAATGAGAAAATTGGAGGGGTCTTCGAGTCAAAGACTGAAGGAAAAGATGGCACAAGGTGAGCAGAATGTCAACGAACATCAAGGAATGTTGGATGAATCGGACAAATGTGGACAGCACATAGATGAATATTCGAAATGTAGTTTTATTGAAAACAGCTGAAAGAACAAAAGTGACAAAAGTAAAGGTATTGCTGTACTAATGTTGCTCAAAGCAATAATCCTGCAGATGAAACAGCTTTTGGATCCGAGAGATCTAAGGAGACTGGTTAGACACATGCATGCAAACGAAGGGTCACAATTAAGCAAAATGATACAGAATTCACAAAATGACCAATAATATGGGATCCTTGTTGGAAATGGATAAAACTAACAATGACTCACATGCTTCTAGATGGATGTACTAATCAAGCAGATCTTCCCAAGTACTCCTAAGTAATTTTTTATATTAAAAAATGCAAACTAAGGGAGTACTGGCAAAAATGCAATTTAGAGTAGCCCAACACCCAGCCATTACAAAAGCCTAGTTTATTTATCAATGAGAAACAGGATTTTAGTTTCTGTATGCATTTTATACTGCCCATCTGAAAATTGTCTTTTTAGAAGGCAATATCACCGAGATTTTCCTCCAAAAAGAAAATTGAAAAGATAGTAATGAACAATAGCTGAAACAATAGCTGTGATGATAATTCTATTCGTGACCCTCTTAATGCATCTGTAAATAAAGAAAAAGCTCAATAAAATATTACTTTCCAAGGTAACTGATAATTCATTATATCACAGTTGTAAGGAATTTGTACACTATGTAAGAACTGTTTTTTTGAGCTGAAAGATAGACTGGAAATTGAAAGATTCAAGAATTCTTCTTGGGTTTGCAGCCAAGTAAAAATTTTGGAGTGATCCAAGCTTTTGGATGCAGTCATGTAGTCCTTCTTCAGGAAATGAGAAGCAAAATCACCGTTGGCTTTTTAAATCGTTTGAGTGCCACTCTGTGAAAGAACCAATCATATTCTAGTCTGTGTCGCTAAGGATAGATATAAATTACACTGCACATAAGAAGTAAAATATTTATGTAGTCACAGTACAAATAATTTGTATTTTCTTTTAATTGAATAAGTATATAGCAGAAAACCATCATACAATACCTTTCACAAAACTATTGAAAAAATTCATTGCAATCAAAATACTAAATCATAAGTTGATCCTTTAAGTGTTTTCACTCAAACAACTAACAGTTGCAACTATAAAGGTGGCATTGATGTATAGATTCTCTAAAACAAAGACATTCTCTGGAGGATTGATGACAAACTTCTCAATTGTGAGATAATTATTGCTCTTACAAAGTAAAAATATTCTGTTTTCTTACATGAATAAAATAAATAAAATCAAATCACAAGCTCACTATTAACTGCTTATAAAAGTTTGTTCTGTAACTTCTTGATGTGTTTTGTTTAAACACGGGAAGCCTTAGATAAATAATTTTGTAATAAACTAGGGCACATGGATAATAAAAAAAAAAACAGATTAAGAAATAAATGAGAAAATTACAAAAAAATAAAGCATACTTCCTTTGTCCAGTTCCTTTTTACCTTAGTTCACAGAAACATGTATTTGCTCCCATGGCATCGCGTCTCCCTGCACTTAAAACTGTTTCCTTCCAGCATGATCGAGAAATACTTTACAGCGTCGAGAAATTGTAGATGTTTTCCTCTAGTATTTGACGGAATCATGTCACCTGCAGGCTAACAGCTAAGTCAGGAACCGTTGCAAGTTCTCCTTTCCCATCAGTTGACCAAGAGTGTGTTTTTCTCCAAAACCCCTCTATTTATACCTTTTCTAAACAGGTACGGGTTAATCCCCTCGATTCTGGGAAATTCCAAAAGTTCTATTTTTGGGGTAATTATAAGATTATTCAGCCATCTGCTGACCACTAAATCCGTATTTGTTTCCGGCTTACAGAAATACCACAACACGAATTTTGAAGGCAACTGCACAAGGTTAAAATAATAAAACATTAAATAAAAAAAATAAAAAAAAACTATACGATACTACAACTTTATTAAAAAGTAACCTCAGAGCCCAACAGGAAAATTTCATTTTTAATATTTTTCTTAAAAGTTTGAGAAAATCTTCAGATTACATGTTCCAAAGTTTAGAAAAATTTAAATTTCTACTTCACAACAAATGATACAAATAATTGTACAAATCTTTAATGTGGCCATTCCTCTTTGATTAGTGCCTCAATCTGGAGACTGATTGGTTTAATGTAGGTCTTTATTTCCACATTATTCTTAACTTCTAGATCCATTGCAAAAAACAGTATATTTGGGTCTCATTTTTTTCTAAAAGCTAACGTAAGAAGTGTCCTATTAAATACTTTTCCTTACGTGGACAATTAAAGAGTTTTTGTATTCATAAGAGTCGTATCCTTGATTCCTTCAGTATGTTTTACTAAGCTTTTCCATATGAATTTTGTGATAAATTTGAATCCGACTTCTCTTTAAAGGATTCAGACCATTCAAGGCATTAGAAAGTAATCAAAGAAAAATAGCCATAACTGTCCAAATCAAATTTTTCAGTATTTGTACTGCAGGCAGATGTTGATTTTTCAAGTTATCTTAAAGAGACAAAAAAAGTTAAGGAAAACTTGCAGTTACTACAGCATCAAGGATATTAACATCTCATTTTCTGCAGCTTTTAAGAAAATTAACGAGATTTTCTTTTAATATTTACAGGGTAGTTACAAAGTACTTACATAATGAAAGTCTAAAAATTCATCTTCCTTCTGAAATACAAATAAATCACAAAAAACCTCTTTTTTATAATATCATTTTACTCTCAATATTTCGAATCCTTTAGCAGGATCCTTCTTCTTAGAGATTGTTTTCGGGTTTGTTTCATGATTATTGTTAAAAGAAAGTAAGATTGTTTTTCACGTAAGTTTAAATGAAGTTATTAATTTATTGTTAAAAGAAAGTAAGATTGTTGTTCAAGAAAGTAAGAATGTTATTCACGTAAGTTTTGTACCATGTTTGTTCACGATTGGAATTCTGTTTTAAATGTTTAGAGATAATGTTAGTTATCTCGACATTTTCTGTAATCTCTAAGAAGAAGGATCCTGCTAAAGGATTCGAAATATTGAGAGTAAAATGATATTATTAAGGAAGAAGAGGTTTTTTGTGATTTATTTGTATTTCAAAAGTACTTACATATTTGATATTACAAATGCACAAGAACTTTGCAACAATCCTATGCTATTTAATATTACTAAATATTTACAATTTTTGAAATATCGAAGTCCCCACAGTGGGTAGAATTAGGTAGAATTTACATGGGGTTTAATATAAAATACATGAACCAAATCGCCTTAAAAAAAAAAAAATGAAAAGCACAATAGATCAGTAAATCAATAGGCAAGTTCTATAAAAGTAAAAATATCAATTTTACACAATTTCAGCAAGTCGATCTTTGACTTCTTCCATCAGCCAGAAACCTAATGGCAATTTTTTCCCCTTTAATTATTAAAAACAGGCCGAATGAATCAGGTCATCCCCTTGCCACTAATTCTTGTAAATCTTCTCCTATACCAAAGTGTTTCCATCTTTTAGTCGATTAAGTTTTGCTTTCCAACTAACTTTACAAAATCAGTTACTTTTCTTCCCCCATTCAAAACATAGATTTAAATGTTTTAAATTTTTCATTCATTTGATATCTAGAATGAGAATTTTAACATTGAAATAAAAAAAGGGAGTTAAAAGCACAACAAATAATCATTGAGCTGCTTTTGGTGGTGATGTCATAATCACCAAAAGCATCAGCGATTGTTGTGCGTTTTTAACCCTCTTTTGTTCCTTTTATAACTCATACACACATTAAAATTTCCCTTATATATTTTTAATAGATTATCTTCTTCAGGAAGATTTTTTTTTTTTTGGAATAGAAAACTTTGAAACCCTATTCTTGTTTTGTATCGAATTGCCCTCTTCCACTTTCTGTAAGAATTGGAAATCTGAATTTCTTTAGCTTTAAATTACATTCCATTAAAGTATCTAATAGGCTACTTTTACTAGCAGCAACTGCAACTACACTAAAATTGTAGACCATTTGCTGGTTTATCAATTAATTCCTATGTTAAATTTGTTATTTCATCTACCATGGAAACATACAATAAAATGGAAGATAAACCATTTTTTTTAGATTCCAATTTCATCAATTTCATCTTTCCCATTTTTTTATTTTTAATAAAAGTGACCTTTCTTGACCACAGGATCCCACTTAGATAATTGGTCAATTCCATAACTAATGCAGCAACATATAAACAGTGGCGTAGCAAGGGGGGGCAGTCCGCCCCGGGCCCCCACCTGGAAGGGGCCCCACCAGCCAGCTTATTTGCTTTTTTTTTTTGGTTGTAAAAGCAAGCTTAGGGGGCCCCACCAGTCAGCCTAGGGGTCCCATCCACCCAAGTATTTCCTTTTTTTTTTGGTTGTAAAAGCAAAATTTCCTTTTTTTTGGTTGTGGAATAATGGAACTCCCGCCCCGGGCCCCCAAAGGCATTGCTATGCCACTGCATATAAATAGGTTGTCCAAGAAAAATTTTAAGGTAATAATGAAGAATTAGCAGTTATTTTAATTTTTTTAAAATATATATGTATATAATATATACATACATACACAGGGTGATTACAAAAGTTTTTGTACAACTTCAAAAATTTCCAGTAAAAGCACTATTGCAGGTATGATGCGACAAATGGTTAGTTGAATAAATAGAGCACATGTTCAAGTTTTATTTTTGTGTATCTCAGAACTGAACTATGACCTACATTAATCACACAGCAACTGGAAACCCGAAGTACGCAGTCCTGGCTAATGTGAAAACCGTGGGTCATTGGCTGTTGTATTGTATAACAAACGATTGCCTCTGCTACTCGCCAGGTGGTGTTGTTGACAGGTGAGCAAAACGCATACTGTGTTTTAGAATATCACACAACCAGGTTCCTTAAATTGATTGTACCATTTACGAATGGAATTCTTGGGCAGATGGGTCATTCTGAAATTTGGTGCAAAAAGCACGCTGCACCACTGTCACCGACCTGGTTGCATGAGATTCTAAAACATTATGCGTTTTCCTCACCTGTCAACGCCAAGTTTTCAACACCACCACCTGGCAAGCGGCAGAGGCAATCGTTGTTATACGACGCAACAGCCAATGACCCACTGCTGTCATGTTAGCCAGGACTGCGTACTTCAGGTTTCCAGTTGCTGTGCGATTAAGGTCATAGTTCACAGTTCTGAGATATACAAAAAAAGCTTGAACATGTGCTCTATCCATTGTACTCTATCCTGTACCATTCTTCGCCTCATAACTGCAATAGCGCTTTTACAGGAAATTTTTGAAATCGTTCAAAACATTGTAATCACCATATATATATATATATATGTTTTGTTTTTTTTAAATACTGTTGGTCCAAATATAAAAAGATGTTCTGTATGTGTGTGTGAGAAAATAAAGCTTGTTTAATAACAAACAGTTTATTCATCAATCATACTGGCATTACATACATTAAAATTGACTTCATTTACATAATAAAGATGCAATAACTCTTTAATAATTCTTGTTTAGAATAAATTCTATGGCCTGACACATGGGTAATGCTTTAAGTGTAAATGATAACAAAAGGAAATTTCCCTTTTTGCTTCTACATTTCTATATTTATATTAGCTTTTTGAATTTGCAAGTGTATCGTGACTTTTCAACAATCTTGTTTCCTCATCTTGAAAGAAACAAACACCCAAGTGTAATCAGACCCAAACTTAGAAACTTACCTTCAGTTTTGATACTGAATCAGACTGACTGGCAAAGTGAGTGAATGAACCAAAGTGGTCTGAAAAGATGTTTTGGGGAATAATTGCTTTTACGAATCCCACTCCATCTAATCAATACTGTTATGAGTTAACTTCTATGAAATAATTTGTGTGTATTAGATTTATCATACAGAATTTCTAACTGAAAATAAAATTCTGAAAGTAATCACATTTATTTTGTGAATTTACGATAAGTAAAGAACTTCCATTTGGTTCCATAGGAAATTATTAATTTTTAATTCCATATAACTTAAAACGAGTTTCACAGATCTTTCTCAGAATAAATATTCAAAGTATTTTTCACACAAAACTTAAATTTTACATTTTGTTACAACTGAAAAGATAAGAAAAGTACCTTTTATTTATTTTTATTTTTTTTATTTGTTCTTGCCCTTGATAGTGAATTTGTTTAGATCTTCCTGAAGTAATCATTTACAGCTGTAGTTCTCAACACTTGGGAAGGCATCACTGCAGAAGCGGGAACAAAAAAATCAGTCATTCTTCTTTCACTTTCACTGTAAATCTTCATCATCAAATAAATCTTCAAAATCTATATGGAGAGAAATACATTTTAAAATTGAATGAAGGGAAATTATTTGAAAGTTAATAAAAATTTAACGTGCATGCATTATTCACAAAAACTGAAATAAAAGGCCAACACACTTGACTAGTTTTTAAAAAAAAACATTTAACACATTAAAAATACAAGAACACCACCCCATGACGAGTGTCACTCATCAAAGCCTCATCATTGAGGCGAAACCAGTAGTGTTTCTGTATTTTTTTAATGTGTTAAATGTTTTTTAAAAAACTAGTCAAGTGTGTTGACCTTTTATTTCAATTTTTAAGATATTATTTGAAAGTTAATAAAAAATCATTAAATTGACTGTTCATGTTTTAATTTACATGAATTTTACAGAAAACTAAATTAAATTTGGTAGTGAAGCTTCATTATCAGAATTTAGTTTTTAACTAATTTTCACAAAACTTATTAGAACTGTTAAGATTGCTAATAGCACCGCAGGTAGAAATTGTGCTGTTATGATCTACATTTTGCGTAGGTTCAAAAACTAAGTAGCTGTAAGGAACGTTGCAGAAAGAATGATGAGCAGAGATGTACCCCCAAACCACTCTGTATTCACACCGTGTGCCGTTACAAGAGAGATACAGAAAATAATTTTGAAATAAAAATTGTAGGCTTTTGTTTTTTTTTTAATATTGTCCAAATTTTCTAAATGTGACAATTCTTTAAAAAATATTTTAAAAAAATGTTTCTCCTAACAGAACAGATAAGAAGAATAACTTATCTTAAATGTGTGTGAACCTCATATAAACAAGTATGTAATAATAGAGATAAATATATTTAATCACTTAAATCAACTGAGATTTTTGTTTCAGATTTTACTTCCTATTCTAAATAAACATGTTTTACATTTTTTTTTTTTCAGAAGGAACCTACATTTCTCCTTTTCTCTTCTTTGAATCTACTGTGACTCATTTTATGTTTTTAAAAACTTTTAAGGAAGATTTGCCTCTGAGCTGATTTCCTCTTCTAAAAAATCATGGATTTAAATAAATACCTACTTGAATTCTAATAAATATTTAATACAAGAATTCCTATAATTTTGTGCTAAATTTCTGATTTTATTAAAATCACTGAACTGTTACCAAAATATCAAAATTCTTAAGTTTTCTCTACCAAATAAAACTTATCAAAATTCTGAAATAAAAACATACTTCTTAACCAAATAAGTTCAGATAAATTTATTCCCATTCATTTTATGTTGTAAATGTTAGTAATTTATATGTTATCTGAGCTTGCTTCAATCATTATAAAGAGAACAAAATAGTAGAGACGATATATATATATATATATATATATATATATATATAAATAAAAAATACCGCTTCAAAATTTATTGAAGAATTGTTAGTTCACTGGAACTGAAAATTACACTGCATTTAATAAATTTCTTCTTTTTATTTGGAGAAAATATTTTGATTAGAAAAACTTTTAAACAAATACATAGAATGTAACAATACATATTTGCAACAGTGTAGTCATATCTATCTTATCCAATAGTTTTCATAATCTTAATATATACACAGATATAACTACCAAAAGCTTAATGTTAAAATGCAAGTATAAATTATTGTCTTGATCAAAATAATTGATTTCAAATTTATAAGTTAAGATCTCAAGCTCTGAAGATGTCTGACAAGTAGAGACAAGATCTGAATAAGAAAGTTTTCTTCCAAAATGTGGAGCCCTGGACATTCAAGATTCATTGAACAATAATCATTTCAATTTATAATTCTGTCAAAATCATTAAACAAGATTTAAATTAATATATCTTCAAAATGATTTATGAAGGATGTCTCTCATAACAGATAATCATTTATATTAAAATTAATTTATTGATATGAATTTATAATTCTGTAGAAATTCAAGCACAAATTGTAATTATATATATCCATAAATGATTAATTAAAATAATTTTTTTTTTAGTTAATATAAACGTGTACATTTTTAATTTTAAAAAACTGCAGGTTCATTTTGTCCTTCCATTGTCAACAGTTTTCTGATGCAGAACTGCAATTAATATGATTTTAAAGTTGATAAGTTGCTTGAATGGAAAGCCTCTTTAATAAACAACTGGTTATTATTATTTGTAATGAGGTGGGTTGTTTTTTTTTAATGGGTTGCAGCATCTGCTTTTGTTCTGTTCTGTCCTCTTTCACATTTACTGTGGGGGGTACAAGTCAATAAACAAACTGAAAAAATGTAGAAAAAGAATTCGGAGCATTCATAATTTGATGCAACACTGAAAAATCACTTCACAGATAAATTGCATTCTTCAATTTGTTTGATTAGATTGTAATCTTTTCTTATTCAACTCAATATGACGTTATATAATGCCGATTAAAAAAAAAAAATAATGTTGCAGTTTTGATATTAAAACAGAATGTTGCTGTTGTTACCTTATGATAAGATAACACCAGTACAGATCTATTTTGTAATTAATAAGTTTTCTATTGTAATCTCTCAGGATAATTTTTCAATTTTCTTTTCTTTTCTCTGCTTATAAATATTAAATCTTTTAATACTAGGAAAATTCTGATATTTGTTTTATTTCAGTCAAAAGTGAGGGAAAATTAATTCATTAATGCTCTATAGACAAGTCATTCTCTTTATTTATCTGATCTTGGAGATAAAACATTATCTGATTATAATATATCAGTAAATTGCACCAATCAGTTTACAAATGGAAGAAAGTTGTTGGTTTTATTGATGCAAAAGCCAACAAGAGGACTAGGTTCTTTTTTGAAAAAATTAATGCCACTTTCAGATAAAATAATGCTACTAAAATAAAATAGTGGTTGTTACATTTCCTTAAAATTTATTCAAATAGTTGATTATTGAATGTCTCATAAAACTGTTTTCTTCAAATTTATCAGTTCAGTGGGATTTATAAATCTTTAAAAAAACACAGATTAAAGTGAGATGATTTGAAACATCCTTTTTTTTTTTTTAATTTTAAATAAATGGTAAGAATGACACCATGCCATATAAAAAAATAATAATAAAAATAATTTTAAAACCCTTTTTCATTCCCTCGTGATTTGTTTAATGTATTTTTTTTTAATGGAATGATATCTTCCATTGATCAGGGAATATCAGCCCAGCAGACTGATGATTAATTCACACGAGGGACTACAAAACAAAGTCCACTTCAATACCTGTCCTCAATCACCGACATTTTCAAACAACAATTGCCTCACTCTTTTGAAACCGTAATTCCATAATTTATTATGTAATCATTTTGAATTGTATGACAAGATCAAACTGTTTTATAATGGGTTTGAATAATAATAAAAATATTAATTTTTTTATTTAAACTTGACAAAAATAAATCACAAACGTCAATGAAATATGCTTTGTTATCCTGTACTTTCTTTTTTTTTTTTTTTTTAACTATAATTTATATATTCAGTGAAATTGCAATTTCAGGAGCATTTGGGATAGTCAATTCTTGCCCTTAACAGTTTTCATTTTTTACCCTTGTGATTACATCACTATTACATAATAATAAAGAAAAATAACTAATGGTAGTGACTTTTGATAATTAACCCGAAACTATACTTAGCATTGAAATTATGAAGTTTGGTTTAAACATCACTTACACATTTGTATTGATTAACAAAGAAAAAATTCTTAAAGAAACAAATTCTATTGGAGTTTTGGAAGAGAGGAGGGGAGAGAAACTGAATTTTGAGCTGTTTCTCAACAAGTTCAGACATTTATAATAAATTAAAAACTTTACTAGAAAATTTATTAAAAATCTGATTTTATACTTTCTCTTCTTATGGTACAGATTTTTACAGTTATAATCTGATGATCTTTTTTATTTTTTTTTTTCCTAAATTTTATTTATTCTCTAAAACTATTATAAACAAACTGATAATTTTTGATTTCTGAACACAAATATTAAAATTTAACCAGCAGAAACCCAAGGTTTGAGCTCATGTTAATTCTAGTTATATATGGGTTTTAAATTATGCTGAAGTTTCAATATACATCATGTCCACATTTCTGTCTTAATCTTCACTAGTAATTATTCAATCAGAAATTTCATTTAAGTTTTCAGTTCTAATTCTAAATACAATTTTTCTCCAACTGCAATATACAATGTTTTCTTTATTTATTTTTCATTTTGATGTATCAATAAAACTCAAACCAAAGAATTATAATAATCATAACAGTTCTGATGAATCAAAGATATAATTTAAACTGCCCTTTTTTTTCCAAAGTCAAAATTATATAAATTTCAAGCAATCGTTGCTTATGTTCCAAATTATTACTCGTAGTCTAGATTTCATTTAAATATGCCCATTTATTTATTTCCAGCTACAACAGCCTGCTTTTTGCTCATAGTAATCAATAACAATATAATGAAAAGAAAAAGAAAACAATTTTCAGAAAGTTCTTGCAAGAACAGAAGTGTTTTGTTTTGTTATTCCAGATCTAATACACAACATCCAGTCTTCATTTGTTAATGTTCATTTGAAAGCAAATCTTAATTCACTTGCGTTTTCTACAGGGTAATTCAAAATTCCCTGTATAAACTTTAAAGGTAGGTCAGGAATACAAAAAACATATTCATAGTGGAACATATGTCTGCAAGACCATCCAAATGTGCTTGTACATTAAGGTTCAGAAATGAAAGACAAGTAAGGTGGACAACATTAGTCCTATGTTTACAATACGACTGTAAGCTGTACACTTACAAGTTCGCAGTAGGTGCTCAAGTTCCTTCCATCAACAATCTCTGATGCAAACATTTGATGATAGGGCACACATCTGTTGGGGAACCGTTCACAATACAATCGTACAGCGACTTGTCCATTTCTGTTCGCTGTCACATAGGATAGGTGCATATCTACCCTCTCAGCATTTAGTGAAGCAATTCATACTACTCGTACAAAGTGAACGTCTCAAATGACAACGGCTCACACTGCCCAACTAATGTGCTGCCAAACAGCACCATCTAACACATTTGTGTAGAGTTTGCAGAGAAACATTCCACTATGAATAAGGTTTTGTTTTTGTATTTCTGACCTACCTTTAAAGTTTGCACAGGGAATTTTGAATCAATCTGTGTATCAATGAAATAGAAAAAAATGAACACTGATAATTTTGATATGATGCAAAGGAACAACATTATACACATTCAGTATTAACAGAAGAATTAAATATCTTATGTAAAAGCTCCAACCATAAAGAAAATAGAGCAGGTCAGTGCATCCGAAGGTTACTCCAACATTTACCAACCCCACCATCAAAGTACAGCAGTACCCAATCCCTTGGAGAAGTGGGTTGAGCAAGGCTTATTAGGCTTACTTTCAATCTCCAATATTTAATTACATAAAAAAAATGCTACTTTTTATGATTAATTTCTGATAACAGTACAGGGATAGAATGTGTAAATCATTACTACTAAACATGAAGGATATTAGGCACAGTAAATCAAAGCTATATTAGATGTATGAACATAGTTAAGGGAAAAGTATTACCGTTAAAGAAATCTGCATGGACAGATTTTTCATTGGCTGCCAAATCCATTAGAAGACCACTTGATCCACCAGCCTAGGTTTAAATAAAAATACAAATAAATTTAAATGTCAAGATGCACAAGCTTCAATTCAGAAAGTTTTTGACAATTTAAATTTTTAGTAAAAATTTAATGGGGAATTATCTTGACTAAAAGAAACTTTTTATTTTGATGTCCCAATACTGAACTTGGCCAAACACTAATGGTAATTATGGATTATCTGCGAAATTCAGTTTTAATTTCATATTGTGTTATTAAAAGTTTTTAATTTTTCTGATCAAATAGTTGGCTGGAACAGACTAAGAACACTATGTTCTATCTGTGATTTATTTATTTATAAAATGGGTCAAAGTGACTCAATGCCTTGTACGTTTTCTTTTCATTAAATGAAAGGGTAATAATTAAATAAGTCTGCTACCTACTAATCTGAAAAAGAAAGACTATGAAACTCTAAATTTAAATATGGACTAATGATTCAACTTTAAAAACAAAGAAGCTAAAGGAGTCCTATTTTATTTTCCGAGATGACTTTTTAATATTTCCCATTTTCGTTTGTTGTTGCACTTTGTATGGAAACACTGACAACTGTCTGCCTCTACAAAAAAAAAAAAAAAAATTAACCTAAGGAGAATAAAATTTTCTTTGCATAGTTAAACTACACTTAACTGCAGCACCAAATCCTTAATTCAGCATTCAGAATCTCTTAACAGGCAACATTCTTAAACTGAGTATTCAGAAATTAAGGTGAACTAATGGTTTAACACAACCTACAGATCACATTTTCAGAGCTTCAAGATTGATTCAATTTTATATTTTATTTTCCTCAAGATGATATTTAGCATCTTTCTTAATAAAATTGAAATCTTTCAGTTCATCTCACTGTATTTATAAGTCATAAATCTGCCCCTGCGATATACTAACACATTAAACAAAGATTCTTTTAATTTTAATGTTTGCAGGAGGACATAAAAACAATATTATCTTACTAAAAGGATTCTCGTTTGTTTTTGTCGCCAAGAGAACGGATTACAATTGAATGCAGTGACGCGTGACAAAGGACACTGCTATTATCACAAATGATATTGCTTCTACTTGGCTTATCAGATCTTCAAA
Source organism: Thereuonema tuberculata (assembly GCA_023159025.1). Lineage (NCBI taxonomy): Eukaryota > Metazoa > Arthropoda > Chilopoda > Scutigeromorpha > Scutigeridae > Thereuonema > Thereuonema tuberculata. The sequence continues at coordinate 59,463,664 of JAFIDM010003189.1, read as the reverse complement.
AGGAAGTTCAAACAAAAGTAACTTGTTTTCTATCACAAAAGGGACATCTTAAGTGAAACTGAAAAATGGCCCAAACAGATTTACTCAAATCACACTACACTAAATTGAATTGATTCTTACTTCACAATGATTTTATTTAGCCTATGGTAAGATGTCATTTTAGAAAGATTTGGATTGAAATTCAATATCCAAATATTATTACTTAGCCTTAAAGTGTCATTTAATTATACCAGTATTATTTTCTCCATCAAAAACTGAGGGATGGTAAGGAAGAAGGATCTTATCCTCATAGGATGGCATGTTAATTAAATCAAAATTTAAGAAACAAATACAATTATCTTTTAAACCTTTCAATTTATAATATTTCTAGTTGGTCCTCCATAAGAGCTCTTTTCTCCATTACCTTATTCTTTTTAAAATCAAAAATATAAAACGAAAAGGTGATTACGACGTTCTAGCTTATTATTTTGATAAGGATATCTCTCAGATCCCATTCTATAAAAGCTATTAAAAATGTGATAAAAGTTTTTATGTGTCAGAATAAAATGTATTTATCGCCCGCTTTTTCAACACCTATTCGAGAGTGAACAAGTTAAAACATAAAAATACTAAAAAATAAAAACGTTAAAAATTCCCCTATTAAAGACGTTTCGAAACCTCGCAGGGGCAGGTTTCTTCTTCATATAAAATTAACAACATTTAAAAGTCTT
>JAFIDM010003189.1:59431301-59453553 GCA_023159025.1 Thereuonema tuberculata | reverse complement strand
GTTTCTTCAGATTTCAGTGAATGTCAATTACTTTGGGCAAGTTAATTATTTATATAATTTTGGTTTTGATCTTTACATCAAATTAAATGGCATCTTAAAATGAATTCAGTCTTATTTTAACAATGTGTTATACAACTTCATTATTTCTTTCAAAACTAATGAAAACTTCAGTACATATTCACACAAATACCGAAATAAGAAATACATAAAGTTAATTCATTTGTATATTTATTAGACTAAATTAGATAGCAAAGTTAACATCTAAATACATATAAATTTTCAAAATTAACATTAAACATTCATATCTATAATGAAAAACTGGCAATTATTGCATTTGAAGGGGACACCATTATCATAAAAATTTTACATTCTAAGCATTTGTGTAACAATTATAATTTTCTGAGAGGAACCAGAACACTGCAAATTTTAACTTTGAAAGGCTCTGTAATTTATTACCTTTTAACTGAAATAATGACATTTTTTTTAAGTCCCTTTTAATTAAATAAATTTGATATGAATATTTGGTCATAGAATTCAGACTTCTTTTCAATAGTAATTGCATTAAAAAAAAAAAAAGCAAGCAGGGATCAAGGTAATTTACAATTAAGGTAAATAAGAACAAAGGAATGATTTAAATTTACTACAGATACTCTGCTGCAAATGAGGTTTATGCATAAAGATTATATGCACACAAATTGTGAAGTATAGGAATGTCTTTGAAATTTGTACTTTTATACAAATTTGGAAACTATATATTAAACAGTTTATGCATATAAGCTTCCCATATATTATTCGGCTAGGAAGTTAAAACTAAAAGTCTAGTAAAACAAAAATAAATAATTTTGTAGCGACAAAATACCAGCTTTTAGTAACAAGCTAGATTAAATGATAGTAAACAGTAAAAAATTAGATGTACACAATTTAAAGTTTCTACAATTTAGTATTAAAAAAATCTAAGGCAACAAGATCAATAAGATTTTTTTAATAATGTTAATCTTCATGCAAGTTAAGATAATCAATCGAGAAATAAATGTGAACATTAAATTAAAATGCTACAATCTTCAGGCATTCTTTTTCATGGTAAGAACTAGACATATACAATCTGTATACTTTCAGTTGCCATTTTAATTACCTATGAAAATTCATTTCTGGTTAAGTCGTTATAATATAACTGAATACATTCAAGCAGAATTAATGGGGGGGGGGAGAACTATCAAACAGTAGAAGCACAGTCCATTGTTTAAGAATTTGTAAGACAATGGAAGACAAATTATATTTCAAATGGAAATTATTCGTTATGACATTTCTTGTACTATCTTACAAGTTTAAATCACTACCAATTTTAAATCACTACCAATTTTACTGATGGATGAACTGTAAGTACAAATTTACAGCACTGCTAATCTCACTTTGCCAAACTAAATAAAATCTCGAAACTGTATTTTTTTAAATTTTGATTGTATTGTACAACTTTTTTTTTTTTTTTTTTTTTTGCACCAAGGATTTATATATAAATTGAAATGCTTTTCTTATTTCTATTTTGAAAAAGATAAACAGTTTTTTTTTTTTAAATATATATAATTTTAAATTATTTCAAAATTATCTGCTTACAGTATCAGTAGTGACATCTAGTGGTCATGGTGCAGATTTAACCAGAATAGAAATAGGTAATACTGTGTAGGAAGCTTCGCTACAGGAAAGAGCTACATTGTAGATATCCTGCCTACAAGTTATATCTTCTTTGATATAAATATCTCAAAGGCAATTGTCATTGTGCTTCTCCCCCCCAAATACTAAGGAAGAGGCAAGCTCAAAAGTTTGAGAATCACTTTTAAATCAAAAGTTATGAAATTATATACTTTATAATCCAATAAAGGTAGTAGATCAGATAATGCAAATTACGAAAACAATACTCAGTGATCACATCCTGTTGTTGAATAATTCTCACATTGTATATTACTCAGAGCCTGCTTTTTTTTTTTTTTTTTTTTCCTCGGTTTTTTCATCTACTTATGTAAGGTAGTAATCATTTGAAATTATTTTTTTAATCATAAAGAATTAGTTTATAAGATATAAATTTAACAGTTGGCAGAGTTGCGTTTTCAAAAACAATATAAAATGCACAACACCAATATCTATATACTGACAATTTTTAAACACAATTAGGAGTTATACTGTCATCTCAATGTACAAAATAATATATTTTTGTTATAATTATAAGAAATGACTTCATGCTTTGTTTATGCAAAAGAAAAAAAAACAGCTTGTGCATAAGATGGAGGGTGGAATAAAGATTAAAATACATGACATGAGTCTGAATTAAAATTCTAGTTTGCACTTACAGGAAAAAAATATATACACAGCATAAAATTCAATATATACAATTTTTCAGCATTCTCATGTAAAGACAACTTTGTTTCTGTAATAATTGTAGTAAAGAAAAATTTAAGCATTACAACACAAGAATGTAATTAAGGCAAATAACATATCACAGATGTATATCTCCATTGTAAAACCTCGATAATTTCAAAGGTTTTTTTTTTTTAATTACACTTCATCAATAAAATCATCACTAAATTCAGAATTCTTAAAAATGAAAAAGAAACACTACATTCTTTTGCAAGAATTAATATTTTTTAAACTTCCTTTTAAAAATATCCAATCCTAATAATTGATTCTGAACCTTATTATATTATATAATAACAAAAACTGCAGACATTCAATTTATTAGAGAGATGGGACATTCCAAAAGAAAATATGGTTTCTGTAGGACAATAAAATATTGTTTGCATCCTCGACATTTATGCCAAAATGTCTTCTTATAAAATAAATTACTTCAAGAAAAAGAATGAAATGTAATCATCTAAGAAAACCCACTTATTTTATTTATTTACTTGCATAATATTTTGAAGAGAAATTCTTGCATTATCTAATTTAATGTAAGACTAGATGTGGAAAATCCGACTAGAATTGACAAAATAAAAAATTTTGGATTTGTCCTGCTGTAAAAACTAACTAAATGAACTTGTCTTTTCAGCAGAAATTTGAAATATTTCATTAATTGAGTGATAAGGCATTTTATTTTTATAGATGTTGCATTTCAGTGGTATTAGGCCTAAAATTCTACACAGAAGAACAAACTATCTTCAACAACTCAATAGCTGTTCTAAAATACATATTAAAAAAAATCATTTTCTGGCACATAGATTGGCTGTTTTGAGGTATGTGTCTGGCAGTTAGAAAAACTACCAAATTATTATTCTGACTTTTTTCTTTGCTAGCTGACAGCAAAGATGTTTTCCTTATCTACACATTAACGAACAGCCTTATTTTGCATAAAAATTGCATAATTTGTAGCTATAAAGTTGTGTGTAATTTCCACTCTATTTTCAAAATCTATCTAATGCTCATAAACAAATGCCTTGTCCTGGCATAGCATTCAAGGATGATAATGTAACATGCTAATGAACACTCGTATTCTCCCTTGAAAGATGGCTACAATAAGAAATTTCTATAGTTATACGAGTTTTTAAATTTTTTAACTAATTAAAATCTCAGTAATCCTACTAATATCATTATTACCTCACAGATTCAGACTTAATCCTTACTTTAGTATGATGATAAATGAAATTTGTTCCAGTGATTTGAATAACTATACAATTTAAATCACTTCTAACACTGAGTAGCACAACCAAAAGAATAAAACGAAGCTTAACAATACAAAATATAGACAACTGATTAAAAATGACATTCATTGAAAATTATATAATGAGTGTTGTCAATATCTTACAATTTTTACAATAGGTCCTGCAAAATCTGTTGTTTGCCAAATTTCTTACTTGGCAATTAACTTAACATACTTTTATCAATGGACAATGCATATACATTAAATAAAATGCACCTTCTTAAAACAAAAAGTCATTAGAAATTCTGCCAGTATTAAATTTGAGGCTTTAATTAATAACTTTCTTAAAAATATATTTTACTAATCATATGAAAAGAGCAAAAAGGATTTATATTTAAATGTATTTGTTAATAAATCTTTGTCAAACCTGAAATCACCTCTTAATTCTACATCTTCAAAGAAATTCAAAGTATTATTTTTGTTTGTGTAGCAGCTGCACAACATTTTTAATCAAGAATTTGACAATGGTAACACAAAATCTCCTTTTTAAGGAACATTTGGTTTTTGTACGTAAAAGTATAGCATTTGTGGCTTCTAAATTGTTGTTAGTAAAAAATAAAATTTTAAAGAAAGAAGAACAAAACTTATTTTCTGTCTTGACCTCAGACATACAAAAGACTATAAGAATATCTCAATATCAATCGGAACAAACAGTCACCACAGGAACTGGTTATCTTAAGATAACTGTATCAATGCTCAGCTGAAGCTGTTGACTAGATTTTGAGAGAATCTGCTGTGATGTGTGAGAAATTTGAAGTCTCGCCTGATTTTTTTTTCCAAGAATAATCAAAACTTATTTTATTTAACAATAAGATCACTTTTTAATACTAACAAAATACATAATTCTATCTGCTTGCTGCGTGTAGATAAGCTGCTGTTTTCTTAACATTTCGTGTCATATCAAAGAACGATGAAATCATTTATCTCAACAAGGCCTGTTTTTGTTTTAAAAAACTGCATCCATATAAATCCTTTTTTCTCCTTTCTTTTGAAAAACAAAAACAATACATGACAGTTAATGGAGTTTATCGCTACAAAAAGAATATTATCCAGAATCTTTACACTACTTAATAATTCTTAAACTGTCTAGCAAATTTACTACTTACTTTTTAAAAATAATTTGCTCCCGTTCATATTGTAATCCATGATATGCATTGTTTATTCTATCAGAAACTTCTCTAGTTAACATTAACATAAAAACAAACAAAGCCTCCTGTTATGTTCTATGAATTCTCCTTTCTGATAATCAATTCATAATTTAGAGAATTATTCCATTTTAACAATAAAAAAAAAAAAATCAAAGAAAATTTCAATTTTCTATTTAAAAAAAGACTACGGTTTAATTATTGATTTATTTACTATCTTATATCCATCTTTATTTTAAAAAGTTATTCCGTTTTTAAGTGGGAATTTTATTCTTCATAAAAAAGTAAAAATTTAGATTATAATTGTTCAGAAAGGGAATTTCCTGTATCACGTTATGTTCTTCTTCTTTTTAATTTTCAAATAAAAAAAAATATATATTTTCCCAACCTATTCTTAGATTGTCTACAGTGATGAAACATATTTTTTTTTTTTTTTAATACTTGGCCTTTTGGTCAATGTTAACCCTTTATAAAATATCTGAATGACTGGTGAGCACTGTGAACTGTCTTTTGTTGATGTAGACAAAATACTGATATAACTGACAAAATATAAAATATTAAAAACTGAATTACACTTTTAAATTTAAAAATAATTGTTATATCAATAAAACAATTTCGCTAATATTGCTCATCGAGAATATGTATCATCAAAAATTTCCAATAAAATAAAAATATAATAGACTAATAAATTAACGCGTGAGAGGTAAAAATCCATTCAGATAATAAAAATTCACACAAACTTTGGTTAAGAAATATATTTAAAATATAATACAACGAACGTTATGGCAATTATAGCTCCACTTTTTTCGAGTTACAGATAACAGACGAAACGGAAATAAATAAACAATCCGAGATTCAAAAACAGAGGTCGAATACATTATTGATGAATAACTTATTCAACCTCTTTTTTGAATCTCGGATTGTTTATTTATTTCCGTTCCATCTGTTATTTGTAACTTGAAAATGGCAACTGGAACTATAATTGCCAAAACATTGTGTTATACATTTTAAATATATTTTATTATTTTACCAAAGTTTGTGTGAATACAAGTAGACTCCCTTATCTAGTCCTTATGGAACTGAATTCCAATAAGATAACTGAAAAAGTAGTTATTCTAAAATAGAAGAAATTATGCAAGGATTTGAACAGAGGCAGCATCTGAAATGAAAGGTGAGACTTCCGAATCAGATTTTAATGTTGTTGGAGTTCAGGATGGCAAGGTTTCTTTGCAGCCCACTACCATCTGACAAGCTTTTTTAGTTGTCCAATGACTAAACAAGTGGTGACTTGTTTTGTAAATTCTTGTACTTCCTTTTTTTTAAGGAATTTTAAGGGTCTTTAAGATGTTTAAATTAAAGTTGAGACCAGATAATGACAGTCTACTGTAATCAGTTAATTTTTGTAAAGATTCTTTATGTAACACAATAATATAATGTATACAAGTTCGCAAAAGCAATATATTTATCATATTATATAAATGAGATATTTTGTCACATCATATACCAATCAAACATTTTTATCAATGCATTAGATTTTATCAGATTTCTTCATTCAAGTTTTGAAATAATTAATTTTCATTTTGGAAGATTTTTGTTTCATGCATTTTAATAAACAGGCTGTCCACTAAAAACAAATATATTTATATAAATATAAAAAGTTTCTTTTGGGGTAGCTACAGACTAAATAAATCAACAGGTAATCTTTGGAATGTAACTGATAACAATAGTAACTGAATTGATAACAATGTTAATGGACCAAATGTCAATTAACAATCTAAAAGAAAAACCGTATAAAAATTGCAGACCTGTATAAAAATTGTCTGATGCATTTGTAAAAGGTTAAGTACATGTAAAAACTTTTATTAAAGCAATTTAAACATTGCACATAATAATGTACATTGGAATGTTTATTGTGAAGACTGGATAATAAAAATCAAAGAAATGAAAAAAAAAAAAAATCTTAAATTCGTTTTTAACCTCTACAAAAATTTGTGGGGATGAAATGTATGTTACAGAATAGGATGTTCTTCAAAACTGCTCTCCCCCCCCAAAAAATAATAAAAATTATTATATTCTTTGAAAACATTTTTCTGAGCATACACAAAAAATAATAAATAGCATTTATATTTACATTGTTTGTTATCATATTACCTGTTACTACTATCAGAATTATTATAATTCTGGGAAAACTGATGTCTCAGTTTTTTAATATGACTCCTCGAGAGAGTCCCTGGTTCAGTGAAGATGCTCTGAAAAAGAACAGAAACAATACTGTTAGATAGAATTCATAACAAATGTAGGAAATATAATAAGAAAATAACAAGAATGAGAAATGACTAAGAAAAAAATACGCAACATATTTATTACAGATTAATTGTGGAAAGAAACATGAACATAAACTAATGGCCATCTTTAAAAGTCATTCTAAGTTATAAACATTTAAAAATAGTATAAACTTCTTTTATTTAAAAATAGTATCTCTAAATTCACAAGAAGTCATAAGGATGGACAGGGCATTGTTGACAAATGAATTATCAGCCACCTAAGCCTTTGGGTTGTCTCGATATTAGAATTATGATAGTACTAAACATCAAATGTTCTGATACGCTTAAGAGATTTGAAGAAGCGTTTTCTAATTGGACTGTATAAAATCCAGCAAGAGAAATCTTCAAACAGTTTCATGATGAAATTTTTATGGAAAGTGATCCGAAGGCTCATGTCTAAATGTTCACTAGGTAAAAGACAATTTGTGATTAGTCTTTGAACCTCAGGAAGAGTTTGTTGATCCTCGTCTCAAACTGGCTTTCGCAATCCATCACAAATCAAAGGAGGTTAGCAATCATTCGCAGTCAAAGTCTGAGATGCTATAGTTTACATGTTGTATTAAACAGAAGCACTTTCAGATTTGCCTTCAGATTCTGGTTTGCAGAATTTTGACTAAAGCTTTAGCAGCAGAATGAAATCTTGGGAATTATAAAAATACTAAAACAATACCATTTACTTGATGCTGCATTAGTCAGCATTTAGTTTACATCAGGATTCCTTGGCTACACTATTAAAAGATTCAAATGATGATATATTCTGTAAATTCTCTCTATATCTTAAAATCAAGCAATAGGTCGTGCATATCTGTTGCTAAACCATTAATCCTAGCCAGACTTTCAATGCCATCTTAGCATGCACAGTAACAAACGTTACCATCAAGATATTGGGATGCAAAATGCTAAATGGAGAAGCACAGAAACCATTCAGTATAATACTGATAGGCAGTGTATAAAGCAGTCATTCTCAACCTGTTTTTTTTTTGTCATTGTCCATTCAGGGTTCTTCTTAAATTCTCCCGTTTTCCCTGCACTTCTCCCACCATACTTCCTCAGTCTTTCTCTCCGTTTGTCCCCTTTTCTGTGGGATAGCACATAGACTTACAGATTCAAGCACCTTTCCTGCCACCCACATTGATTACAATCCAGTATGTGGAAATTAGGACAACATGAACATACATATTTAAAAAAAAAATCTTTATGTCAAGATGTGAAAACACTTATATACTATAAACTTTATGCTTCTGTCAACTCATTTTCTGAAATTAAAAATGTTTTCGTCTACTCATTAAGGAATTTTTTTTGCTTCTCTAGAAGTATTAAGAGTTTCAGATCTTTTAAACATCACTTCAACGTTTCTCATTTCATCAGCTATCGAAACTCACTCCTTCAAGTTGTTATATATGATGTTCAACTTCACAATGTCAAAACTAGAGACTTTCATCTTAAGTAATTCTCCAAACACTTTTACTTCTTAATTCCCACAGCTGCAGAACCTTGAAGTCATTAAGGAATTAATGCTGATCTAAATTTAACTTCATTTGCTCAACAAATTAGGGAATGAGGATGTTATAATGCTACAATGAATGAAGACTATTAGTCAAAGCTAAAATTAAGATTTTTATAATTTTAAGGAATATATAGGGCAATTCACGAAGATATGCAGAAACTTCGGGAGCTCATTCTACATGTAAAAGTAAAGAAAAAAAGTTATATAAACATATGTCCGGAAATGCTTTGGTATCGAGTTACGGCTAGCAAAAGATTTCGCCCATAATGTAGTACAACAATACGAACATGGACTACACCTCAGTTGTTAGCTCTCACAATAAATCAAAACGATGCAATTCACATTATTGTTGAACTGCTGTTATTGTGTTGCCAACTTTTTTGTAGGTTCCACGTGGGATAAGCTTCAAACCACTGGGAGATACAATTCTGCGACATGTTTCTTTCGATTTTTCAGGTCAACAACCATAAGAAACCACTGATTTCGTCCCTTAATTTACCTTCCCAGACTTCCAGTAAGTCTTCATTTCACCCAGGTACTACATTATGGGCGAAATCTTTCGCTAGCTGTAACTCGATACCGAAGCATTTCCGGACCTATGTTATATAACTTGTAGAATGAGCTCCGAAGTTTCTGCATATCTTCGTGAATCACCCTGTATATATATATATATATATAATTTTTCAGGATTGGTGTTAGGGTTTACTACATTAATTTTATGATTAAAGTTAAACTTACCTCCATAAAATCATGACAGTCTAGCACAATGGGATCTTGAACAATCTGCTTGAAACAATCTATTAGATTTGGGAAATCTGTTGTGGCCAATATCTTTTCTTCATTCCTTTTAATTAAAGTTAGTGCTACTCGAAAAAGAATCTTATTTCCTTCATAAAAAAGACAATCCCAAACTCGTAAAACCGTCTGAAATAGAAAAAAACAAAATTGTGCAGGAAACTACTTTTTGAGTAAAATTTCAAAATTGGAGAAATACAAAATTGCATAATCTTCTGATATTCTTAAAAAGGTTACAAATGATTTTACTTTTTTTTCTCAGCAGTTCAATCAAACGCTTTATAAAATGTTAATATGCACGACAGGAAGTGAATTTTAATATCCTCAAAAAATTATTAAGAATTGTGATGAGGAAATGGAAATATTTTTTATTTTATTTTTGTAGATTTCTACTGGAAGCTATGGTATGTTCTTCCATTGTTAATGTCAAGGATATGGTCGCAACTGCCAAAATAACCGTTCTTTTCTTACTTTCTTGACGATCTATATTTACTGATGTGTAAATGCCATCACTAAGGTCTAGATATTTTTTCGTTTACCTAAAAATCTTAGATCTAAGTAAGCATTTATGACTTAAAAATTCAAAACAATCTAAAATGATCCCCATCCAACCAAAAATTATTTTCACCTGATAATTCAGGATTCAATGGTGAAGAATTCCTTTCACCAGTCCGATTCAGTGCTACAAACTGATTTCCCAATGAAATCAAACTACATAAACATGATGAAACTATTCTTTAGCTGAAGTAAATTCTAAAAGGCCAAACATATATGCATGTTAACACTCATGTTATTGGAAATTTTTTTGTATCAAATTAAAAATGGAAATAAATGACATTTCATGAAATTTCAGGCCCTAGTCATCACTAATAATGTAGGGAAAACTAGTTCCAAATGCAACAGCTGAACATGTATGTACAGTGGATTTCAATTCAGAAAAAACCCTCCTTATTTGGCAACATCTGATTGCTTATGTTTGCCTGGAAATCATGATGTGAAATATAGAAATGGCGTCTCTGCAATGGCAAGTTACTGTCAGTGCATGACAGAAGTCATTACACAGCCAAACCTATGATTTGCAATGATTTTCAATACTTCAAGAGTCAGAGGGATGCAATGTGTATATCTGAAAAAAAGAAAATTGTGGCATGAAGTGGATTTGTGTAAAGCCAGTGGTAGATATTGACGAGTTTGATTTATATATTGTTAGAGCCACTATCAGTGAAATTATTCGTTTTTAGAATTAATATCCAACACTTGATATCATTCATTAGAAGCTTCTGTCAAAGATTGAATTCAACGAAAGCAAAACATCTTTGCGACGAATTCTTTATATGGAGATGAATGAAGTATGGAAGAATTAATATGAGGAACATTGACATTACACTGCCAAGCAACCTTTTTAAAAAATTATTTAAATAATAATTATAAAATATAATTGTAACTGTAGAAAATACTAAACCCAGAATGTTTTCATTACATTTATAAGATTCAGTTAAGAATTTGAGCAATAGATGTGTGTGTTATGTCCTGGAAACATCAATCTATAAGCATATAACATCATATAAAGCTTTTCTTTTGTGACATGGACTGTATATATAAGCTTTCAATGCTTTGGCCAAATTGAAGACTTGATCTATGAAAGTCCTTTGTCTAATTGAATTAATAGTGAAAAAAAGAAAGAATCTACTGCTATATGTGAATTGTAAAAAGAACAGTACTTTATTACAATGCAAAACAAGAATGAATAGAAAGCAGATATAAAGATCGCAACTGAAAAGAAAGTACTGAAGTGAAAAGTCAAAGTTTGAATACAAAGCTGCTAGTTAATTGAAAATAAGCCTGTGCCAAGCAAGGAGGAAATGAAGTATCTTACCTCTGTTGGAATTACTTCAGCAAACAAACAAATAAACCATTTGGTTGTTAGGAGAGACCAGTTGATTCCTGACTTTTCCACATGATTATGGATAGCTGGCATTTTAGTTCTAAAATAAAGACAAAAAGAAAAAAAAGGATTTATTCCCACAGTAACAGAAAAGAACAAAAATGTTGAAATTCATTCCTAATACTATTTTAATTAATCAAATTACTATACCTACAGTATATTAGAATGAAGTTTTTCGGTGATATAAAGTTTACATAATTTAACCTAACTGATTAAGCTAGATTAGAGACTTCACCATTTGTGTTTTCCTCTAACTTCAGGTTACGGCTAGCAGATCCACAGGGACATGGATGTGGTGGCTTTGCAAAGCCCTACCTATCATGTACATCCTATTAAGTTCATATAATCTTTCTCATTTAAGCTGATCAGTAGATAAATGAGAGACTAAAATTTAGATGAAATCTTCTATCACTGATTTTTATGATTTAACTAGCAAAAACACCAGTGCTTTGCGCGGGTTACAAAAAAGAGTTGTCCTGATGTGGATGATGCAGAAATTGTAATTGTGTGATCACTTTGAAACTTTTTCAGTTAGGAAAAAAGGCATATAGTTTCATATTATGCTTACACCTGCTACTGTCGCTTCGCTCCAAAAGCCTTGCATACGTAACATAAAAAAAAAATGCTTTCTTTCTTCAAAAAAAAAAAAAACAAAACAAAACAAATTACCTCAAATAAACTAAAAACTAAAACTAAGAATTAAGAACAATCATGTCAAATTTCATGTCTGCAACTCAAGTGGTTTCGGAGATACTTTTACCCTGCAGAAAAGTCTTCAAATATTGGAAATTTGTCAAATACATATACTTTAGATTTTGACAATGTAAACACCAATGTGAAATTTCATGTTTCCAGCTCAAGCGGTTTTGGAGATATGCATACTCTTGAAGAATGTTTGCTCTCTCATTTACACTCCTTAGGATCCGAATTTTGAAAATTTATCGAATAAATATATTTTAGATTTTGACAAGGAACACTCATATCAAATTTCGTGTTTCCAACTAAAGACGTTCAGAGATATGAGTACCCTTCAAGAATGTTTGCACTCCCCCTGCTTACTCCCCTTATTCGTGATCTGGATTTTCGTTGTTCATGCATTATTCTGGGATGCATGTGAACCTCCGGGTCAAATTTGGTAAACATCCATTTCGAAATAGCGAAGTTGTTTCAAAACAAACAAACACGCTTATTACGAGGGCAATTCAAATGAAAATGATATTTTATTACATCTTGTTTATTAGAGGTACCAAAATGAACATGGCGCTATTTCTCAACGTAGTCACCATTCCTCACAATGCACTTGGCCCACCTTTCAACAAGGCTTGTATCCCCGCCCAAAAAAAAGCTTTTGAGCTCAAGCACAAACAGTCATGCAACACCTCTTTGACCTTCTTGTAATGTGCAAATTTGCGTCCAACGAGTTCCTTTCATAGCTCCAAAAATATGATAATCGGAGGGTGCCAAATAAGAAGAATAGGGAAGACACTGAATGCGGAGGGATTTGATGATTGAGACTGTTTCATAGGCCGTGTGTAGTCCGGTATTATTGTGCTGAAAGAGAACACCAGTTGAAAGGATTCCATGGCGTTTCGTGCAGATCATAGGTTTCAGACATCAGTCAGGAATGCCCTGTAGGCTACATGTTCCCGGTCAAAAGGGTAAGCACGACCTTACATGCTAATGGCTGTGAGAGGAATTTTTTCTGCTTGGGAGAAGATAAGTGGCGTCATTCCATGGTTTGCCCTCTTTATTTCTTATTGGTGATAATGTATCCAAGACTCGTCGCCGGTGACTATTCACCTTAAAAAATTCTTCACCCTCAGCCTCGTACTGCCACATCAGCACCATATAGGCATCCAATCGTTGCACTTTAATGTCTGGTGTGAGATGGCAAGGAACCCATCTCACAGCCACTTTCATGTAGCGAAGTTCGTCGTATATGATGTGGTGGATAGACCTAATATTCAACAGAAATGAGGATGCAATATCTTTAATGGTGACGTGCTGGAACCACTTAAATCATCATGTCTACGGCGGCAATGACTCAATGGTGACAACTCTTTGTGATTGTCCTGGCCTCGTTGCATTATCCAGATCTGAATCCTGCACCATTCGAACACATGGGCATGTGACATATAGGCAGTGCCTTACTTTGCCAACATCTGTCGATTGGTTTGGTACCCTCAGACCAAAAATCATTCCACAACAATGCTCTAAGTGGGAGGGGGCCATTTTCAAAGTGCCACTAACGCCATCCAGCGGCAGTTTGCAGCATCAAAATCAACCTCCACGACGTCAAAGGTTTAAACTGTATGTGTGGCGTTGCTTCGTGCTGCAGACATTCCCTGATTTTTAATGACACTTTTATCGTTTTCATTTGAATCGCCCTCGTATATAGATGTGTTTTGTCATAATCCTACAGATGATGGATTTAGGCAATGGAGAGAAGACTGAATACTGAGCATGTTAAATAAAGTTGCTTACTAAGTTGTTTGATTTTTTTCCCCAAAAATTTTACATCATGTAGACAATAAAATTACATTTTTATTTTCATATGTTTTTAATTTATTTTAGTGTAATGGAGAGACAGGGACTTGAAGTTGAGCTGAACAACTAGGAATGATTCAAGAGCTGCTTCAGTTGAAATTAATAAAATAATTTATAATAAAATATTACAGTTTATAGCACAGTGTTAAGTAGAGCTTGTGGTAATGAATAGGTATGTAGAATTGTGGAAGGCATGATGTGTTCAGGCTAAGATGCATGTCGAGACCAAAGAAGAGAAATGAGAAGAGTTACTTCAGATGGCGCTAATGAAAATCAGCAGAAATGAACTTAACCACCTTCAGCCTGACATATTTCAGGAAAATCATAAGACCTGTGAAGACACATGATTTATGGTAATCCTGGAAAGCTAATCAACCACAACTGACAGTAAATGAAAAGAATATGCTAGAAATGGAAGAGAAGAGTACTAAGAAAAGAAAGACCTGGATAAGAATTTCAAACATTTAAGAGTTTGACTAACTTTCCTACTTCAAATCAACTAAAAGTTATTATAAGTTTGTATCCTCATACTGAAAAAAAAAATGTTTTAACTAAAAAAATAAATTAACCAATGATCAGAAAACAGTAATTATTATTAATAATAAGTTTTAATTTGACTAAATCATCTCATAATTAAAATGCTAGTTCAGATTTTTGTTTTCTTTTTTAAATGAATTAAGTCCTCATAAATTTATTGTACTCAATAACAAGGCTACCCAATGGAAAAGAATGCTTTCAGAAAGCTATTCATTCAGTCCATCTAAATTTTTCACAGGATCTTTATCATTGCTAATTTTGCCTGTGGTGCTGTGAAGGATCGTAACATAAAAAATTGGCTAAGCTATCTAATAAATTTTGGAAAACAATGGAGTCAGATGAAGTGTTTGTTATCTAATTTAGCTTTAGACATTTCATTGTCTAACATTATCACAAAATCAAATGGTTATGGAAGAAATCTTTTGGTATTTGTTGACAAAGGTCTGGATTTCACCCTTACACCACCTGCTAGTTTTTGTTATTGTAGCCATTATCAAAGAAATGCCAATTATTATTATTTCATTAAATGAAGGAAAACAAACTACATTAATCCTTAGATAGGAGAAAAATAACAAAACTGGGCATTTTCTACAATACACTGGTGGAAAATTAAAAATGAACACCCCATAAGGAAGTGAATAGGAAGCACTGTATTTGTGTGTGGTACTGGTAGAGGGCAGTAAATGTGATGATTAAAAGCACAGCGCTGTGGAAGAATTAGGAAGTAAGTACTGGCCATGGACAATCCCAGCCCCTATCAGCAGTTGCTGATCTGCCGCTAGAGTGATCAGCTGTTTCCAGCACCGTACTGCGCGCCAAAGCGATGGTGAACATTATAGACATGCCAGAACGGAGTAGGCAAACACAGTTTGTGCAGTTAAGGGAGTTTGAGTGAGATCGTCCAGATCTCAGACCATCATCCAACCCATTCTGTTGCCATTCCTGCAACATCAGGAAGATGTTCTCCAACAGGACAATGCTTGCCCACACACAGCTCGCTCAACCCAACGAGCTCTCCAAGGCATTCGTCAATTCCCTGGCCAGCACGATCACCAGATCGTTTCTCCCATTGAGCATGTGTGGGACTCGATTGGACAGTATCCGGCCCAGTCACAGGCAACAAACCTTCACCAACTGCTCCTCCAGGTGGAATGTGCATGGACCTCCATTCACCAGGATGACATTCGGCATCTCTATGATCGTCTCCATGCTAGAGTACAGGCCTGCATTGCTGCTGGAGGGGGGGGGTTACACAGGGTACTGACATGGTCTTTTGACACACACTTACTTCTGTACATAGGCATATTACCCAGTGCGCATAATCATGTACAGTGTATGACCTATAGAATATACGAATAAAATTTCATTCTCTTGGGACCATGGCTTCAAGATGCTCTTTTTTCATTGTCCACCAGTGTATATACAGAAACTGAAATATTTATTTAAATATCAATTTTAATTCATTAAAATTCTCTTTGAATAAGTAACACATTATCACAGACAGAAAGTAATTAAAATTAGACTGGAATCTTACTTTACAAGTTCTCCAAAGACATCCATGTCTATGAGAAGTCCAACCATGTCTTTAGTATAATATTCTTAAAAAAAAAAAAAAAAAATTACAACAACACATTTATATTTTTTTATGAACATAAAATCCACATTTAAAATTCAAGTTATTTTACAATTATGTGATAAATTAACTGGCGACACGAATTTGGGAAAAAAGGAGAAATAGAAATCTAGGAAACTGACATACAAATAAACTGATAGATTTTTTTAATTAATTGGTTTTTATCTATTTCAAGTGTAATATCATAAGGCAAAGTCCCAGCATGATGTTATGAGAATTCTGATATTAATAGAACAATTGACCTCTTGTTCTAAATATTTATGTATGGGAGTACTTAAAAGAAGTTAATACTCCAGTCCAGTATTATTCAGATAGCTTTGGACAGAACTTTAAGCTTTGACTTTATCCTTCACATTTAAGGAATGTTTGAACATCTTCAATAATTTGTCTTGTAACAGGTTTAGTTTTGGTGGAAGATGGCAGCTGACATTTGGACAAACGTTATATTATATGAAATATAAGCAAACTTGCAGCATTATTATGGCAAGCTACTATGATATGATAAAGTGAGTATTTCTCAGTGAAGAAATTTATGACATTCTACTATGCTTACTTTAGTTAAATACAATTGTTTAAAGTGAGCCCAATAGCCAAGTGGTAAGTGTTGTGAATGGAAGAGCCAGGTTCAGTCTCCGTCCCAGGCAAAGATTGGGAATTTTTCCTTGCTGAATTCTCCACCAGATAGGTCCTAGAGTCCACCCAGCCTTATGAAGGACAGGTCCTGGAATTCTTTCCAAGGAGGTTAAAGGCAGGCAGGAGTTGACCTGACCATCTGACCTCAGCTAAGTCATTAGTCATGAGATGCCAGGAGTCTTATCTCCTGCAGTCCCAAGGGCCTACGTAGGCATGTAGCGGGACTCTTCAACTTAACATTTGTTTGAAACATGTAAAACAATAAGATTTTCTTATCCAGTTTAAAAAAAATTAATATCTATATATATAAAAATGAATGTATCTTTCTTTCTTTCTTTGTCTGTCCTTTATACACTCTTAGGCCCTTTGACCTATCTGGACCAAACTTTGCAGAATTACTCTTTAGGACCCTGCGCAAAAGATAGGCTACCTTAGAACCCGGACCCACCCCCAAAAAGGGGTTGAAAAGGGGTAAAAAGCCCTGAAAAATCCAATATCCACCTGGTGGTGAAAATAAGAACTACACAAATATTGTGTAAAGTGAAAAATTCGCTCTCCTATGGGGGGCAGGGCCACCACACTTGGGTGGGAGGAAGCCAACACAAAGGCTGAAGTGTCCCATCCCGATCGACACCGGGACCTTAAATTTAGGACCCCTTCTCGGGCCCCCAAGTCAATTGCAAATAAGGAAAAATTCGCTCTCCTATGGGGGGCAGGGACACCCCACTTGGGTGGGGGGATGGCGACACATGGGCGTAAGTGTACCACCCCCGATGGACACCGGGACCTTATATTTAGGGCCCCTTCTCGGGCCCCCACACTTGGGTGGGAAGAAGCCAAAACAAAGGCTGAAGTGTCCCATCCCCGACCGACACCGGCACCTTATATTTAGGGCCCCTTCTCAGGCCCCCCAAGTCAATTGCAAATAAGGAAAAATTCGCTTTCCTATGGGAGGCAGGGACACCACATTTGGGTGGGGGGATGGCGACACAAGGGCCTAAGTGTCCCACCCCCGATCGACACCAGGACCTTATATTTAGGGCCCCTAAGTCAATTGGAAAAAGAGAAAAATTCGCTCTCCTATGGGGGACAGGTCCACCACACTTGGGTGGGGATGGCGACACAAGGGCCTAAGTGTCCCACCCCCGATCGACACTGGAACCTTATATTTATGGCCCCTTCTCACGAGCCCTTTCTGTCTTTGAGTGGCATTGCAACGCATGCCGGGTACAGATAGTATTTAATAAAATCAATTACAATTTTGTTAATTGTAATTAAATTTTGTAGGCACTGAAATAAACCAGTAAGCGTAATTTACAAAAATAAGTTATTTATAGATCCAAACACTGATATCATTCTTTAATTTAAATGCTGAACATAAGTTTAATAGATGGAATATATTTATTATGAAGAAAATTCACCTGGAAGAATCCTAGAGACTAAGGTTGTGAGCAACCAAAATGTCATTTCTTCATCTCGGACAACAAGAAGAATGAGTCCTGCAATATAATTTATTCCCTAGATATAAATAAAAAATATAAGAATTAATAAAAAAGAAAATGTTTAAAAATTTATAAATAATGTTTAACGAAACAGTTGCTAAAACTCTACCTTTTGTAATAAGAATCACATTACAGATGCATAAAATTTATAAATATATAAATTCCTATTTTTTTTAATTTATTAAAATAAGATTAGGTAATTAAAAAATAATAATTATTTATAATTTTTTTTTGTTTATTTTAAACAATGTAAAAAGAAACCTGTAACAGGACTTTCAAAGTTTAAAATATAAAAATACTAAACCAATGACTATACAATATTAGGATAGTTTATTGAATGATGCATGTTTTAGCTTGTTTAGTCTTATATGACAATCTGACTTTAGACAAAGGAGAAATTTTGCTTTTCTGTAAACTATGTTGTAAACTCCATGGATTTTCACCTGGAAAGATATTATTTTTTATACAATACTTTAACATGTGTTTTTTTTTACATTGGTTCTTCAAAGCTAACACACATATAAAAGGTTAAAAATAAAGTTATTTAGAATAAAAAACCATCGAGCTCCTAAATTTGCCTGCATCGTCAGGTGATGCATTCATATGCTTCATGTTCCTTAAATAAACAAACCTCACATTAAGCCGCAAAGAAATCAAATCGTAAACCAATCATATTAGCTTTTGATTATTGTCATTAGGATTGAAACCATAATGAAGTGAGTGTATATGAAAAGGTTGTGTGGATAAGGAAAAAAAAAAAAAAATTGAAGAACCATTGTAAGATATTATTTTGCTTCACTTTTATGAAGAAAGAGAAATCAATGAAAATAAATTAACTTAATTTGTGGTCAATACTTGATTATTTAATGTTATTTTATTTTTTTCCACTGGGCAACAGCATCTTATTTTTCTTATTAATAAATAAAAAACATTTATAAGATCATGCTTATCTTGTCCCAAAACTAAATGAATACATATTATTCTTAGGTCATTCCATACCAATTACATGGAATAGTTCACCACTCCATCTACAATCTATCTGGGGGGGTTTCCTCAGTAATAGTCATCAGGGCCGTCGCGTGGTCTGTTGGCGCCCGGGGCAAGATTTCGTCAGGCGCCCCCTGAATCTCCAATTCAACAACCAAAAAAAAAAAATAAAAAAATAAACAAACGGAATCTCCTGTTGCCGTTGCTGGTTGCCCCGCCCACGCAATGGCCCTGTAGTCATGCAATATGGCTATAGAAAAAATATTAACTAAAAAAAAAAAAAAATTCCAATTGTTTCTAACAAGTTATATGAATCTGTAAATGGGTATGCATACATGTAAATTTTAGTATCTTTAATTTTGTAAGGAAAAAAAAAAAAAAACATATTTTGAAAAACAACTGGAACTATTTTGTGTTTTCCATACTCATGGTTCTATGGCTAACAGGAAAGGAAAAAAAGAGATTGGCAATGATGGGGTTCAAATGGCCTTCAAACTGGATAATTTGACATGAAATAACCCTTAAGAGAATCAAACTGTCATTTTTCTTCTATCTTTTTTAATTACTAGAAATGCTAATTTTTACAATCCAATCTCTTTCTGATATGAACAGCAATTCATGAAATTATTCACAAATTAAAAAATCAGAATGGGTGTAAGCTTTTTTGCACTGATTTAAATTTAAAGAGTAACAAAAATAAAATTTAAAAATAGGAAATACCTGACAATAGCCTACATCTACATTATAATGTGCAAATGATACTAAAATATTGAATAGAGGTTTCCAAAGACCTTCATTTTCAAACTTGAAGTGGATATTCTCTGGATAAGTTCTTGGTAAATCTTGAGGGGGAAAAAAAAAAGAAAGAAATAAGTGTGAATGTCTTCTTGATGCAGATACTTACAAAGTATAATTTACAAGCAAAATCTTGTGAAGTTTGGAACCAAGTGTAAAATTCTACATTTTTGTATTACTCTATTTCTCCTGATCAATGCATCTTGTAACTGTTCATCAAAGCTTTGAAGGTGGTCAACTGCTGTTTCATACTTTTTTACCCCTCATCAGCTGGAACTTAGTAAAATTTTAAGTTGTTAACACTTATAGATCAAAATTTTAAATAAAGGACCCATAACAGTCACACACACACAAAAAAAGAATATGAAGAACAAATCATTGGACTGACCACTGAAATAAATTACAATGTAAAAAGAAAGAAAGAAAGAAAATGCATTTACTTAAGGCTAAAGCTTAAGTTCACAGGTTAGATGTACTGTGGGCACGATGTAACCAGGGAATAAGAAAGTACAGCACAAACATAGATGACAATAACAACAAACAAAAAGTGGGGCCTGGGAGAGAGACATCAACTGTAATCTCAGATGTGTGTTTTGTGCAGTCATTCAAGTTTATGCTGTAGATTGCCTTATTTCCTGATGATAGGTGCACATAGCATTCTGAAGTTATGAGAGACTATTCATATCTTTATGAAGTTTTGTTTTACATTTCAATTTTATTTGCTTAGAAATGCACGTTATATCTAACTCCTATAATAAGTACAAAACTTAAAAGCTTTGATAAGATTTTTATTTACTATTGATTTGATTGGTAATTCTGGAGAATTAAATGGCCAAAAAATAACAGAAGTAAATATTTAGACGAAGACTTTAAGAATTAGTATGTTAACAAATAATAACCTCTACAAGGAATTATTAAACAGAAAAGTATAATATAATATTTTATTTCACTTCTTGCCTTGTTTTCTTAATTTTCCCAAAACAGTTGCTCAAATTTCAAAGTATCATTTTGTTATTATCATTCATCTTGTGCGGAACTAAATAAGATAAGGAATAAATACGCAAAATTCCATAAACAACATAAATCCTGTGTATTTGGGTTTTTATACATTGTAATCGTTGACTATTGTACGTGCTTAACATTATTGTAATAATAGATTGTAATGTTTCTGTTTTGTATGTTATCTGATGTTCCTTTTTATTGTTATTGTTCTGTTCATGATTTGTATGTTTTATGAAGATTTATTTTCTGTTTTATATCTGAGAATGGGGACAGAAAGCCTCGAAACATGTAATGGAACATGAATTATTTTATTTTTATGGAATTTTGTATGTTTGGTCCTTATCTTATTTATTATCATTTTGTTAACTACCAATCAGCAAATAAATCTGCAAAGAAAGAAATTTTAACAATGGGCTGCATTAATGAAAAGAATAAGCATAAAGAAATTCTGAATTCATATGTAAAACAAAGTAACAAGGAAGAAGAAATTAAAATGATAAAAAATGTATTACTTTCAGCTAAATTTATTTTTTGTCTTCGATTGCAAGTCCATAACCTATTTGCTTACCTATTTGAATAGAATTAACTATTTCTGGATTTTTTTCTCTATTGTGAAGATATTCCTGATAGACGTGGGGATTAGCATCACGTAAATTCTGTGCACCACTCACAGTAGCCCACATCTGAAACATCAATTATCACACAGGATCAAAAGAATATCCAAGACATTATCATTTTAAATTAAAGATGTTCAATTTTAAAACTAATTATTAGTTGTATTATTATTTATTAATAAATAAAATTAAGAATTAGCTCATACATTATGTATGCCAAAAAATTTTTAACCAAACAAGAAATCAATTGCAAAATATATTAAAATGATAACTTACATTAATAAATCCAACAAGCTGACAAACTCAATTTTGCAATTATCACTTTACTTGGATTTCAAATTGCAGATTAATTAAAATTTGTAACAAGATATATTACATAAAATTTAATAACTGTACAAAATGTTACTCAACCGACATTTCATTTTACTTTTAATAAAATTCATTAAGTAGAATGAAAAGAGATACTATTTCTTACTACAAACTTTTGAAATGAGTCTGTGAGAAAGGTTTATCAATTAGTATAATATCTATGACATTTTGAAAATATAAAAACCAGATTCCTTCATTCCAGAAGGTAACAAAATTGTAATGGTAGAGATCT
>JAFIDM010003189.1:59416164-59428893 GCA_023159025.1 Thereuonema tuberculata | reverse complement strand
TTGCATCGCTAAACTCGAAATTATGCATCATTCGAGTTTGGCCATTCATTATATATATATATATATTTATATCAACATGTGAACATTTATTGATTTATTATTTAAGGCTGTATACGCACATTTAAATCATTAATCTTAATGATACAGTATTAATGGTTAAAATTTATTTAAAAATTAATGGAAGCCTAACTTGCTATTTCTGATGGAGTTTTTTTTTTTTTTTTTAACTAGTGTTATTTTGCACTTTATAGAGAAACAAATCATAGCAGAATTCTGAATCTATAAAAAAACATATTAGATGCAGTTTACTGAGAGTAAGGAACTTTTAATTATTTTTAAAAATCTCTTGAGATGTAAAAATGATTTTCAGAAAAACTGCCTTCAAAATTATTAAAATAATTCTCTAATCTGTATGGTGATTTGCTTTATTCTTTGCCACTTTTATAAATTTTCATCTAATAATAATAATATATTCAGGCATTGCATAATTTGCATTTGTTTAATAAATGAGTTTCCCTGTCCAATTTTTTAGATGAAAGTTAATAATAAATCATAAGCACTGAACTGAGAGCTAGTATTTATTGTTTTGTTTTTTAATTAGAAATTTTATTCGTACGCTCATTAACAGTTCATTCTTGGATATTGAACTTAGTCAAAGTCTGAACTTTGTTCAGAGAATCCCCCATTTTAACCCAAAAATTCTAAAATACAGCAATACAAAGGAAAAGTAGGAAATACTCTTTATAATACTGAGCAGCATCCAGCTGAGAAAAACAGAAAGGGACCATTAGAACTAAAATAGGGGGAATTGGTTAAATTAGGCTGTTAAAGAGAGAAAAGGGGGAGATTCATCTTTACATTGCTGACATCAGGGGCAAGAGACCAAGATAGCACCATTGTAGTTTGTATTCTCGAATTCGTCTTGTGGAGGAGACTTAACAGTGAAATCTTTAGACTTATTCATGTAGAAGCAGAAAGATAAACAGGAAAATATGACTGAGAAACCTGATGGAAAGAAATATCTTCCTGGAAGAAATTAAGTTTCACCGGAAACCTGATCAGTTCCAAATGTAATGTTCTCAAATACATGAGAAACTAAAGTCATTCCACTGAAAACAATGAACAGTATTGATATGACTATTGTAGTACAATAGCATTTTGAAGAAGCAAATGGCTACAATACAACAAGAGATTTGTAAATAAGATCTGAATCAAGTAATGGTTTTCTTCCTGTTACTTGTCTGAAGCTGATCTATTGTCTCTTATGCCAAAGGATTTCTGTTTCTGTGCTGACCAGCCTCAAATTATGTTTGGTGCATCGGGTCTTGCCCAATGGTTTGATGGTCAGTCTGCATTTGGGAGGGAGAAGATCATATCTGAAGAAAAGAAAGAAGAAGAATTATACAATTTAAATAAACAATATTTATCATTAATGACTTTGACAACAGTAGTGGCAGTTCAAGTTAAACTTGAGTTATTTTTTCAAGAATATTTGCATATTTTTGAGGATCTCTGCAATGGGAGATTCAATCAGTTTCATAAGGTTTGCTATAGTAAATATTATTTATCTATATCTTGCTTTAAAAAAAACACTTTGATTTTTAAGCAATTATTTGTAATTAGTGTTACATTAGAGGTTGAGAAAAGTATATTTAAAATAGAAGAATTATCAATTTTTGGCTAATTTTTTATTTATTTATTTTTTGTTTTTTGATAAGTATGTATGTGCCTTAGTTCATGTTAATTGAGCGGTAAAGGGTAGTGTAATAGATATCTATTTATACTAAGTATAAAAATTTTTGATGGACCCACAAAAATTTAGAAAAGAATAATTTGATGATTGACGATTGTGCTAAATTTAATATATTTTTTTTGGAAAAATAAACTAGCCTCATCAAAAATGAATTTGAAATAGGAATTAACAATGAAAGAAATTTGATGCTCAAATTCCACATCGTGACAAATTTCTACAACTTACTTATGCCTTCTAATCTCTTTACATCTCGAGCAGTAGATAGGTAAAACTTGCGAAGATATATAAATATTACTGCAAGAGCTAATGTGGGTAGGATGATCCAATAATTAATCATGGCAACTAAAACTAAAACACCAAGCAAATTCAATCCAATCTAGAAAGAAAAAAAAACAAAAACAGAGAGATTGAAAAAATCAATTTCAGAAGTATGTTTTCGTATATTAAATTAAGAGAGTGAAATGACAGAAAATTCAAGCAAAATATAAAAATTTAAGTTCTTACTGTAATCATGTCAAAAAATGGCTGGGGAAGCTGATCGTCCATAGTTCCAATATCTTTTGAAAATCTGTTTAATATTCTTCCTAAAGAAAAAAAAGTAGATATCCATTTTTAGGATGTAATTTTTTTAACTTGATGTAGCTCTTCATTTGAATTAATATTAATTGAGCCAGAAATGAAACACACAAATCATAAATTAATGGAACTCGTACATTTTTTTACCATATAAATTTATTGTAATAAAATCTTGGAAGGTTCTTATTTCATAAAAAAGAAATTACTCATTTATTCGACAACATGAAAACAGAAGAAAATTTTGATTTATTAGTCTGAGATTTAACATCTTTTGATATCTTTCCTATTATGAATGTATTGAAAGAATCATTTTTTTTTCTTTTGAAAAGTGAGAACTATCATTGTTACGTAATAAAAGGTCTGAAATATAAGAAGCAAGCAAACCTACAATTCATTTTTAAGGAAACATAGTATTGTTTTCATAGGAAAAAATAGTTTTTAAATCCTATGTGAAGAATTTTCAGTTTGATAAAAAAACATACATTTTTTTTCCTAATTGTATCTTCAAATTAAAGTTAGTGTGAGGAAAGAACAATTTATACTCCTGGGCTCTTAGAATTGAAACTATTGGCCTCAACAAGGGGCAAGAAATGTGAGCATTTAGCCGACGAAACATTGCCCAGGGTATGCCATAGGAGGCAGCTCACACTATACCTGCAGAAATGGACGAAACACAAAAGGAGAAAGTAACATCCATGCCGACGCTGGGATTCAAATCCAGGTTCTGACACATCGGCCTCACGGCAGACCACCGTCTAGACCACTCGGCCATGCCTGAACGGCAGAACAGTCTATATAAAATCAGTGACTTTGATTTCCAGTATTATAATGAAATGAGCACTCTACATTTCAAGGACTAGAAGAAGACTAAAGCATCACACCCACATCTGAAATGAGGGTGACAGCATAGGAGAGAGAGGTTCTTGTGATCATCAGCTTTTATTAGAGAAAGTGGAGGTCAAGAAGGTCAATCTGATGGTTTCCCTTGAAAGAAATCTTGCACTCATTTGTCAGAGTGAGTGAATCCTATGAGACTCTTGGAAGAGAAACAACTAAAGGGAAAAAAAATTCTCTTGACTGCTGGGAATTGGATGTGGTTCTTTAGTTACAAAGACGTGCTTTACTGCTGAGTTGTCAGACCCCAATAGAAGGTACAAAGGCAAATCATTAAAAACTAGCTAAGCAATTTCGATTAGATGTAAAATTGTAAGCTTCTAAATTTGAGAAATCACCGAGACATGAGTTTAGCAGAGAGTTTCTAATTATGTTTCAAAATTCTTTCATGAGTTAAACTACAATTTGAATTTCTACCCCTTCGAAATTTTTTTAACTTTCACATATTTATTCTCTCAATATCATTAGCTTTAACGACTATATAAATTCTTTCTGTGATAGTACTACTATAATGAATAATGTGCAGCGAAAACTGTGGTGGATGTCTTCTATTTGTAAAGAATTATTAATATGTGCTTTGCTCATATTAATAGGTAAAATTTTTGCTGTGACATTCATACTACGGTATACTAATTGTAAGTATTTGTTCTGTCAATCTTATTATTGTTTATAAATGCAAACTTTACAGATTTCTTTCTCAATAACTTTAAAATAATCTATAAATTTAGAAATTATTTCACCTCTTCAGATACTTAATTTTACATGAATCAAGGTACAAGAAATCCATTAACTTGAATCTTAGTAGAAAAAAAAAATAATAACTTATTAATCTTTAGCACATAGTAGTTGTAGACTGGAATTTACTAATTGTATGGTGAATAAACCATAGAAGAATTAATAGGTAATCATTATTGTAAATAATTACAAACTTGTCCTGCTTAGTAATTTTTTTTTTGTTATTATTTTAAACTTAATTAATAGATTGTAATTCTTATTAGTTCTACACTCTACATATATCTGATAAATTAGTGGCTTTTAGATTGTAAATTTGCTTTTAGATTGTAAATTTGTCTAATGTAATTCTAACCCTGATTCCTGGTAAAATCAACCACCTAAAATAACAGAAGAAGTTTTCTTTTCCAAAGCTTATGGTTTAATGGCTTAAGAAGCTTAGGGATGTATAGCTTAATTAATGAAGAAATACAGAGAAGAGGAACTTATGAGTATTATCAAACGGAATGAAATTTATTGATATTGAACTTTACAAATAGAAGACTTTGACGCACACACAACAGTTTTCACTGCATATTATTCATTATAGTTTAGTGCCATCATAGGAGGGTTCGTATAGTAATTAAACTATTGAATTAAGGCTATCAAATACTGCTATTAATCTGAACAAAGGCAAGTGCCTAGATCGTATTTGGAAATAGCTGCTCTATAGTTCTCTGCACATTAGCTACCCTTCCTAATTCTGCCCCTCTCTTTCTCTTCACTCCTGTGCTCTCAAGTGCTGCTGCTGCTGCTTCACCTCCATTTGCCTCTTTTTTTTTTTTTTTAATCGTTTCAGGCCAACTAAGGACCACATCAAGATAACTACAGTAGAACCTCATTATAACGGACAGTTTTTTTAAAAAATATAATAATAATAAAGGATGCATATGTTTATCTGACAAGTTTTACATTTCCAAGCAAGCGATTAAACATCGATCATTTAATGAAAAAAAAATTTTAACGTGCCCGATGATTCAAAGAATTGAGTAAGCAAACGAAGACACAACGCTACAAGGAAGGATTCGCAACTTTGTAGCGTTGTTCCTTCGTTTGCTTTCTCAATTCTATCGATCATTTAATTTCGTTATTGTCTGAAATTCCACAAATTGCCATGCACACTCATCAGTTTTTATTCAGTAACCTTTGAGTCATGTCGTTAAGTACTTTTTATAGCTAACTTTTGTTCTTTCAATGATGTACACCCTGATGCATTACACAGATATAGAATTATTTGTTATAAACCGGACTTTCATTAAAACGGACAACCTTCAGCCTCAATTAGTCCGTTATAATGAGGTTCTACTGTATTTTCTTCTCTCTCCCTTCCTCTTTCTCCAAAACTCTTTCATCCTTTCAGAATGGACTCTTTTCCTTTCATCCGACCATTTGGCTCCAGTTGTTTTCCTTTTCCCTACGTCTTCCTGAAAACCTTTGAACTTCTTAACTTTTAGTCTGAATTTGTTGAGTAGGGTCTCCTGATCAATCTGCATTTCTTTATTGCTTTGCCACCCCATCCATTTTTTTTTGTATGTTTTCCTGTTTTGGAAGAATTCCGTAAAGGGTAATATATAAAATAAATTTGCCTTTTTTATTTTATATATTCTGTTTTTTACATCTGATAATGATTCCTGAAGTGGGACACAAAAGGTCTCGTCTCTTTTACCGTCTTTATGAAGGTTAAATTCCAGAAACTCTTCATTTTCATTAATTAAACCATTCATATTTTAGACATTCAATATGATTTTCAGTAGATAGAAAGAAAATGTAAGTTAGTTTCTCTTTTTAAGAGATTGACATACAGTAAATGGAAATGTAATTATTTGAAATAAGCAAATATCGAAAATGAACTTACCTATGGGATTTACATCAAAGAATTTAATTGGTGTTCTAATGACAGCATGGAACATCTTATGATGCAGTGCTATAGAAGCTTTGTTACACATCAAGAAAAAAACAATAGTTCTAATGAGGCTGAAAATGAACATGCCACCCATGATTCCTGAATATATATACACATATGTGTAAGTGTCCAAAAGAGTTCCATCACCTGGATCAGGATCAAAATTTATGTTATCAGCTAACAGATTTTCCTCATCTAATTCACTGAGTTCCAAATTTTGTTTTAGTTGGTGTTGGCGTATTTCTTCATCATTCGTCCTGTAAATAAAAATTTCTTTTTATCAAACATTTCTTAAAATTGCTGAGAATCTAATGACTATTCATATTATACTTTGATTTCTTTGACTTACTGTATACTTAAAAAAAAAGAAGATTAAATCTGTAAATTGAATTCAAAAACAGAAAAAGAAATTAATCTACAAATTGTTATTAATAAATGATGTTACAGTATTTTATCAAGAAGCTTATTATTATGAGGGGTGATCAGAAACTAAGGTTACAAAGACTGCAGTGAAATGTGTACATTTTATTTCATATAACCAATACAGCTCACTGACAGTACATACATTAGGTTATTTTTCGACACAGTCTCCATATCGGTTTAGGCACTTGTCGCTTCATGGGATGAGTTTGAATTTTCCCTCCTGATAAAAATCCTGTCCTTGTGTGTTCAGCCACGTTGTCGCGAAGTGTTTGACCTCCTCGTCTGAAGCGAATCGTCGGCCTCCTAGGTGCTCCTTCAAGTGAGGAAACAGGTGAAAGTCGCTTGGAGTGAGGTCGGGGCTGTAGGGAGGGTGGTCGATGATGTCTCAGCAAAACTGCTTCAACTTTCGACACCATTCTGCAACATGCTGACGAGTCTCTTCGTAAACCTCTACCAGCTGCCTGTGAATTTCAGCTGCGGTTACATGTTTTGCCCACAGAAATCGAATAATGGTACACATTTCTTCCTCATTTTCGCGAAACCACTTTTCCAAACGAGTCGTCATTTCTGTTACCACTAGCACTGTAAGTGGCGGGTGGCTGAAAGTCTGTACAGTTGCCAACCGCATGTATTAGAATTACCGCACACTACTAATTTCTCTATAACGGATGAAACTCCAGGAATATCGGCCTTGTAACCTTAGTTTCTGATTACTCCTCGTAAATATGGCTATTCAAAATGTTTTTGATTTATTGTATTGAAAAAGTAAGAAAGAAAGAAGTATAAAAGAAATCTGTATTTGATAACACTGATATTGCTCCCTTTTTCAATTTACAATTCAAAGTTTTGCGGTAACATTTACACTACCTGGCAGAAAGTGTCTATAGTACAATTACACAGACAACATTTCTATCTTCTGGGTATTGAGATTTTTTATTTGTTAATAACTTTGCACTTCATTTAATACTGCAGAAATATACTATGTTAGGGGATTTCCCTACAGAATCATTTCTTAATAAGCATCTGTTGTTAAACAACAGCATATAAGTAGCTGTTACTTTATTGTGCGATTGCAACCAAAATTTTGAGAATAATTGAATTTATTTCAGTGATGTAACTGAGATGGTGAGATATTTTGGAAAAAAAAAAGTAATACTACAGATCTTGTTGATCTTCTGTATAATTACATTGATACATTATTACTTATCTTAATTTTGATTTTTGCTTATTCAGAGTTTTGTCAAATGAGATATAGCAAAAGCTAAATGTATGTATTACCAATAAATGTTGAACTAAATAGAATTTGCAGTGCTCTGTTACTTATATAAAGAATAAAATTGTAAATGATATTCATGCAATGTTTGAAAATCCTGGGATTATGTTGAATTAACAACAATAACTGTATTGAATTAACAATAACTGTATTGAGTAATGAAGAGTTATATCATTAGAAACTATATATATATCTATTTTCAAAAAGAAACAAATGAAAAATTTTATGAAATCAAGTTAGTTAACAGGATCATCTTTTGATTATTGAAATCATTGTTAATAAATAAATATACATGAGGAAAAATATACTTTACATTTAAAATGTTTTATTGTTATTATATCTTACTTCCACAATATGGCATTTTGGAAATCTTAACAATTCCTCAATGAAATTAAATAAATTTTTTTAAGGAAACTGCAAGAAATTATTTGAACATTTTATATATAAGTAATTTTTATTTTCAATGTGAAGTGTGCTTTGCCTCAAATCAGTTTATTTATCAATAAAAAATTTATATGCATTGATTTTTTAAGTATTCTTTTAGCCCTTGTTATATGAAGTTACTTTCTTCTTTAATCAGTATTTCATTATTATTCAATATATCCAAACTTATTACATCTTACCATAGAGATAGCAAATATTCTGAGCCATTAAACAGAACCTGTGTAATAATAGACGTGATGAAGAGTATAGTGATTGCACATACTCCACCTCCTGCTTTGAGATATTCCAGATAAATTTTTCCACTAACACTGCCCGAAGATTTGAGTTCTTCTGTCTTTTGGGGTTCACCCATCTCTTTTTGCTAAAATGGAAATGTTTTGAATTCTTATTAATATCAAAAAACAAAGGACAACTATATAAAGAGATTAGAATTAAAATCAGAATTTAAAATACTATTAGAGAATTAAGTAGCAGTAATTGTGGATTTGATGTTTGTTTATTAGTTTACAATTATAGTTTTAACTGAAATTGATAATACAGGGTGTCCCACTCAAAGGTATCCCCAATGTTCTCCTGTTGGCTAGCCTCGGGTTACCTTCGAGTGGGACACCCTGTAGAAACAAAACTAGAAAGCCTGAGATGCTTTGCTATCATGTTAAACTGATTTTTAATTTTACAAAGAGTTAATTTGATAGTTATTTGACAAAACTTTAATTACCGTTAGAACCAGGCTGTGCCAAGAAAGGTTCAAATTTCAGTATAATTTTTCTGACCTGGCTTATTGCTTTTGATTTTCAGCAAAATTAAGTGTTGTCGTATACTGTTTACTTAATCTGTATTTGCCATTTGATTTATTGAACAACTGTTAATAGCGTATATTACCTTTCATTTTAAACTTTTTTTTTAATAAAATACATAAATACAATTTCACAGGATAGAATTGGTAATTTTCCTATTAAAATTTCAAAATATAATTCTTAGACTTCTTTGAATTCACTGAATGAGAAAACTGAAGCAGTGACATCACTAAACGATGAGCTAAACGTGAGCAGTGAAGTTACCCAATAAAAAAAAAATCTTTATTAATGTAGTGAACTTTTGCAATTTTGCTGCCCCTAAGGAACTTATGAGTTACTTAATGCCTAGAGAAGCCCCTGCATCTGATGAAATCACTACCCCCTTTGTGTCTTGCCCATTGTCACATTGCATGTATTAATCCAAGCAGTTAGTCTATAATATTTTACTATTTTAGCTGTATATTTTTTAGATTTTTCCAATAATCTCACTGACAGAACTGACTTTGATTTCAAAAGCAAAAAGTTTAAGCTAGAAAATGTCTGTTACCAATCATGCAAAAAATATTTTGTTATGACAACAGTTGTTGCAGCAAAATAGCATTAACTTTTCAATTGAGATACTGGCTTTCTAGAATATGTAATAAACATTCATTACATTGCAAAAAACCTTGAAGTTAATTAAGCGTCTCTTTTAGTTTTCCTCCGATTATTATTTTTGTTGTATTTCTTTTACATTTAATTATTAGAGAATACTTATAATGAATTATTAAAGCATCAAGTAAAGAAACTGTAGATGAAACATTCATTTTAATCTTATCATCCTTTTTTACCTGAAACGAAGAAGAAAAGATATGTTTATTGTTCAGTAAAATTAACCAAATTTAAAAACTGAAAATAATTAATTTTTAATTGTTTCAATGCTTAATAAAAATTATATTTTATTAAAAAAATAAGCTGAAAATATTTTTAAATAATTCTTTGTCTTTATATTTTTTTAAAATTGCATTTCTTAATTTCTCTCATTTTTTGTTTGTTTATTTGATTAAATGTGGAGAGTTGTTTAACAACATATTTTTAATAGATAAAAATCCATGTGTGGTTTGATGTTAAAAAATATAGAGAAATATCATCAAAGCAAATATAGAGCTCAAAACTTTGAAAATACCTTTGCTTCCATTTGTTGTGCCCTAACTAAAGCTTCTCCTTGAGGTATATTCAAATGAGAACCTCTGAAGCTACCTGTGGAAGAATTAGAATGAAGGCGTCGTAAGGGAGGCCTTCGGAAACTGCGACGAACGCTGCCTGGTCTTTCAGCTAGTTCTTCATCTTCCAACAAGACATTTACAAAATCTACACCAGATTTGGCTAATTCAGGCCAACTGCCAAGACCTCCACTTTCACCCTACGAAGGAAGGTTTAAAGTAAATATAAAAAGTATGATAAAAATATAAAAAGACTTTGCAATTATCCAGGAGTGCTTCAGTATTGTATCAAAATATCTCATTTTTAAAAAGAATAGAAGTTTTCAAATTCATAACCAGGATAATTTTCTTACATGAAACTTTTATGTCAACTGAATAAGTAAGTTCACTTACTGCTCGGAGAATTAATATTTGGCTTGCTGCTTTCAAATACTGAAGCTGATGAGTAACCAGGATACGAGCTTTGTTCTTAAGATATCCATTAATACATCTGAAAATTGAAAAAGAAAAAAATATAAATTAAAAGGAAGTACAACATTATTGCTAAATTTTGTATCTGTCTAATTTATAATAATAGTTTTAAGTGTCTATGAATCAAAATTCATATTCTTTAATTTCTTAAATGGTTTTCTCATTGAAAAATGTTTAAAAAGCTAGAAACTAATTCTTTAAAATAGTTTAGTTTTATTGAACTCTAATAAAAGTAGCTTTTATTTCTTCTCAGTAACATTATTACATTACCTATAAAATAAGTGACGTCCTACTTGAGTATCTACAGCACTTAATGGATCATCTAATAGATAAATATCAGCATCCAAATAAAGGGCTCTATGAAAGAAAAATTAAAATATATGTAGTATATTGTAATGTAAAGTTAAAAAAAATAAAATAAAATAAAGAACTATGTAGAGAAGTGAAAGACGACTTGTAAGTTTTACTTATATCAGGGTTTCAGGGTTTGTTTTGAAGCCAAGTGAAATAATTTAAATATCCATTTTTTTTACTACTATTCTGCAAAAATAAAAAGTTGTAAGCTTTGACTTGTCACAAATAACAGTATTCAGCAGTGAACAACTTTAAATAAAGTTTGAACAAAGATATATACCAATTGTATAACTATTAATGACATTTAAAAATAATCTCAGTATTTTCACTTGTGTTTTTTGTTTTAAAGATACAATAGTTGCTGTAATTCTCAAGCACACTTTACATTAGAAAAGATGAGAAACGAAGAAAGACAATTTGATATTTTGAAAGAGGTAAGAATATTCTTCAATTTTTTTTACGTAAATTATTTATGTAAGTTTTAATAGATATGAAAATGGTGCCATATGAATAATTATTGTTTTATTAAAAGCAAATGTTACATATAATTAATAATGAAATGTAAATATTTTTTTGTAATCAGCAAGTAATATATTTTTTAGACATTTAAACCATATTTTTTTTAATTTTGCTTGAAGGGGAAAAATCATGACATTTAATTTTTATTTAATTGGATGAGAATTGTTAATCAGTAACTTAAACTACATGCATGTGAAAATTTTTGAGATTTGCAGGGTATCTCTATAAAGAAAGATTATAATTAAGAATTACAATAACATATTGAGAAATTGAAAAAAAAATAATTCCTTGTAGTCATCAAAAGATTCTGTTCTTGATTGGATGTTATTATATATCAATTATTTATCTGAAATACATAAGTTATTTAGATTTTGTCTGCTTGAAAGTGATTTATTATCTTGAAAACAGTAATAACTATCATTCGTTTTCAAGAAAATTTCAAATAAAGCAAAGTGAAAGTTTATTCAAAATAATGCAAAGATTGAGAAATTGTTACAGTATTTTTGCAGCAATTGATTGTAGCATCTTGGCAGAAGCTAGAGTTTGTCCGCCTGGGGCAGTCTCCGAGTTTGCTGCCCCTCTCAATACACATCAAATGAGACAAAGAGTCAAAACAACTTATAGAATGTTCCTCGTCCACTGCAGTAGATCAAAACTCCCTGCCGGAACTGGACCCCCCCCTCCCCCAACTATGCTAGTGGATGCATGAAGTCTGATACCAAATTCATAGTACAATTATTTCAATATAATGTTGAGAAATCCGTGACTGTATTAAATTTAAGTTTGAGAAGTTAGGACCGGTTTACACGAACATAAAAATGCCATATTGATATTATCCAAACATTTCCTGGTCTACCAAGAGCTCTGACAATGTTAGATGTAATCTATCTGAGTGTTGCTAATGCCACATTAATTTAATCCCCAGATATTCTTGTAGGGGTAAAATAAAGAAAGTGCACCCTCGAGAACAGAGCATTGCTAAAGCTTGTGTAGATCACATCTTTCACTTTCCATTGAAATGCATGAGATTTTGCTCTGATTTGTAAGAGCATTAGCAACATGGCATTGCTAATGTGGCATTTTCAACATTTGTGTAGACCAATCCTTAGAGATAATTAGAGGGCTACTGTTCAATATCCATATGTTATTATAAAGACACAGTGGACAAATCTCACAAACATAAGAAGTTTTGGCTTTTCCTACACTAAGAAATGCTATGCGAAAATTTTTCTTACCGTTTGATAATTTAAAGTGTCAAAGATAATTCCTTTTCTAGTACAATTCCATTAAACAAGATTATTATAAAAAATTAATTACAAAGCCAACGCACTTACAAAATTAATAAAATA
>JAFIDM010003189.1:59398820-59416064 GCA_023159025.1 Thereuonema tuberculata | reverse complement strand
GAATGAAGGAATCTCTTTGTAAATTTTGGAAATGGTGGAGACCTTACACTCTCATGACTTGAATAAGGAAAAGATGTTTTACTGATTAACTCAAAAATACATTTGAGTGAAATGATATCCGAATCTAATTTCATTTTAAGAGATGATGGTAAATAAGATTTTTGTCAGATTTTTCTTGATTTATTAATGCAAATTAACTTGTATTTTCCGCAAATATTGTTTCTTGTTTGTTTGTTTTATAAATTAAGAAAGAAAACAAAAAGTGGAAGCAAAGAAATGTCCCTTACCATTCCCCTGTGTTCAGTAGGAATCCCTTTCCTAACATAGCGCTTTACTGAAAAGCACATTATTAGAATTATTAAAGTAACATTAAATGTTTCCATGTAAAAGTTTAAAATTTTAATACTTTAACAATTTATTGCATTAATGAATTATAAATCATAAACAACATTTACTCTAATGATTGTGCTTTTCACTGAATTGCATTAATCATGTTAGTACAGACATCATCTAAAATTAGTTAAAACAATAATAACAATAAAGGAAAAACATTATTTTGAATATTGAATAGATTTCTCTTACTTACCTATGATTCAATTAAACAGTTTCATTTGTTTGGTTGCTTCTTGTCAGTGTATAATAATCTAGATGATAAGTCGGAACCCATATTGTTTACTTGGCTAGGAGCCGACCCTTACATGACTGTGGTTTTATTAGAACCAAATGCTACTGTTTCCAATCTTCCTCCAGAGAAGGTAGGAGGACTGGAGCAGGAGTACATCATTTGCCAATTATACTGGCTATTACTTCCCAATGACTCAATCGTGGATGGCTAATTTTTTATCCATGGAAGATAAAACTAAATTCTACCAAATTTTGCTGTGGATAAGAATGCCTGTCAAAACACAGTTGGTAAGCTAAAATAAAAGACTTCAAAATTGTAACCATTTGAGTGACTAGAATAACCAAACAATAGTAAAGATCACTCCTAAATATGTTATCATCTCAACTGATATGAAGTTGAAGAATACCAGCAACCAAACAAATAACGCTGTTAATCACTGATAATAAAAAAACTATTAATTTCAATTAATAACAAGATTTCATTTGCATAAAACCTGTACATTTATTATTAATCCTTCAAATATATTGCATTTGCTCAACCTTCAAAAATTAATGACAAAATCCTGCAATGTGCACTGCCTTGCATAATGATCTCTTGAACTGATGGCACTAATATAGTATGATGATGATATTAGTAAGATTTCTGAAAAAAGAGTTTTAAAACTTTCAGGAAATCTATCACAAACGGATGCAGCATATAATGAAATGAATGAATTAATAACTATATTTAAAATAGAGGATAGGCATATCAAATGTATTCTATGTCAGATTTTAAATTGGGAAATAATAATAAAAAAAAAAGCAGGATAAATCCACGAAATATGGACCCATCTGATCCACATCTAACTTTTCAACGTACAGCTCAATGCTATTATAACATGATCTGCTACAATGTAGGTTGGTATATAGAGCAATGAAAGCATGATTCCCAATTTTCGTAAGATGAAATAGGCAACACAATACAATTATTGGCAACCTTGTACAATACATCAATAAAAGGTTGAATCATGATTTATACATTATTATCCTGTAGTACAGAGTTTAACTATACTTCTTTTCAAATTTGGGACATTTCACAGTTGTATATTTTAGAAGTAATTCTCCTTAGAATTACTGATAGTTTCAAACTATATTAGATAGAAGAATGGTTATTTCAGGAATACATTTTTACCTAGGGTTTTTTAAAAATGAATAATAACCAGTCATAGGAATTAAGAAATACACTAATCACAGGAAAAATATAATTTTCAATAATAACAGAACGAATTCAAAATTTTTGAAGGATAAACAACTACTTGAGCATTAAATGTTTATACCAATGTACAAGTTTCCTGTAATCAAAAAAAATTATGAACACTAAAAAGGAAAGATGCTAATAATTATCTAGAATAATATTAAACAGTATAATAGAATAAGAAAAGGCATAAATGAGAACCCGGTAAAAGTTAAATTGTTATTATATTGTGACAATACTCATATGTCGATTTATTGTAATTTGAAATATTAGAATTTAATATTATTATTATTGTAAAGATAAAAGGAATGTCAGTTAAGAGAAATAATTCCAAAATAATTGTTTTGTAAAGGCTAATGGCAAAAGACTTCGTTATTTTAGTTTTAGTTATTGTCAGTGATTTTATTTTATTTTATTTTATCTTTTTAATTTAGACTTTAATTTAGCTTAGCCCAGGATTTAGGAGTAAGATATTAGGATTTAGTGTTAGGAATTTAAGTATTTTAGGCAATTGAATAATTTTAGCTTAGCTTAAGTTAGATTTAATTAAGGATTTTAAATTTAAATTTAATTTTCGCTTTGCTTTAAATTAGCTGAATTTAGTTTTTAGTTTGGGGAATTTCTGTTCTTGGAAATTTCCATGAAATCAGCATTCCATATTTGGAATCGTTTAATGCACTGTCATCCCATTGGATAATTATCATTATCACCTCACATATCTCCCTTATTTGGGCAGATAAGCTGTTCTGTTATCTCAGTGGATGGGAAAGTTCCGACGTCACACTGGCGGCAGGGACGAAGCTATTTAACTGCATGTTCCAGGGAGAGCGGCCTTTTGCTACGCCGACCTGCGAATACTATGCTTCGTTAACCTCTTGCTTCGCCGACCTGCGGATAAAATCCTCTTGCTTCGACGACCGGTGGATACCATGCATCTTTGCTCATCGACCTCCGTTTTGCGATAGCTTGCAGCCGCACCTTTAGTTCTTGGCAACAGAAATCATACTCACACGTTTGTCAGAATAGGTGTGTTAAACTAAGTTTTTTTAGCTAGACAGGCAACCGTGGATAGCCTAAAATTTCCCATTGGATATTTATGAGTGAAATTATCGCCACCAATTTGCAAAAGCCAACTTTGCAAATTTCAGTGCTATTAACAAAGTAAGTGCTACGCAATTTATTTAGTGCTACTCAGTTTATTAAGTGCTACGCAATTTATTCAGTGCTACTCAATTCCTTTAGTGCAACACAACCCGTTAAAGGAGAGTTCAATTAAGTGGAGGGAGTTTAGTTTTTTTCAGTGCGAGTTTTTATTTATTCAGTGTATTAGTGATTTAACCACGCGACTTATGAAGTTATAAGCCATAGCTTTGCCGATAGTTATTACCATCAATTTAAGTTATATATTATTTTAGTGTCAAATAAAATTGTTGAATTTAACCTGCGTTGCGAGTGTGTCTTGCCTCCAACACGTGGACGTGAAGTGTGGCTCCCCCGCACCCCGGAATGGACTGAAGCTAGTTAACCCGGCATGTAGCGACTTTCGAGGGGGTAGAGGAAGATTTTATCGAACGGACTTTCGGTTGGCGCCCAACAACTAAACAAACGACACCCCAAAATACCAATCGACCCCTGGTACCGTTACAATATATTATTCAGAAGACCCTTCAAAATTCTACATTTTATAAATAAATAAAATTATAGTTTTTAACTATATTAAAGTTGAAATAAAAAAATATTTTCATTACCACTTTAATACACTATTGGGCAAAACAAACAATAGTGAAAGACAGAAATCAACCCTATTATTATGTGGAATGTTTCACTGTGATTTGTTTTGCCCACTATTGCACTACTTTCTTTGCTTACTTAGCTTACTATTTCTGCAGTATTCCTGTCCCTTATCTGTATTCCAATTTAAAATGTCCTCAAAAAAGCATTACAATGTTTTATCTGATGAAACAGATTTGTTGTATGGTTTTAGTGTGATCTAACAGACATACAGTCTGTTATGTTATATTGCATTTGAAAAAATATATAATCACAAAATTTCAGTCATGTGAAAGGATTCATCAATATTTTTCTTTTTTCTTGATAAAGATTAAGATTTCCCAGAAGAATCACAATTTCACTTAATTAGTGATTAAGGCCCAATTACCTGATAATTTTTATATATATATTTCTGGAGATTATAAAAAAAAATGCTTATTTAATATACATATAAAAATATGATCTCTAATTAATTTGAACATCTTTGCCTTAAACCATCAAAAAGTTAACATTTC
The DNA here is from genome assembly GCA_023159025.1 of Thereuonema tuberculata. Taxonomy (NCBI): domain Eukaryota; kingdom Metazoa; phylum Arthropoda; class Chilopoda; order Scutigeromorpha; family Scutigeridae; genus Thereuonema; species Thereuonema tuberculata. The sequence continues at coordinate 59,411,921 of JAFIDM010003189.1, read as the reverse complement.
TCCTCTAAATCTAAGACCATTATCATTACAATTTTGCAGAATTATTAATGATTAATATTTTACCACTGTTAACTATTTATAATAATGTTTAAATTGAGTTGCTAGTATTTTAGATACATCTAACATTCATGTGAAATACACTATATGATCAAAAATATCTGGATACCCCTCTGTAATCATGAACTGAAGCCTAAATGGCACGATGACATCACATACCAGGGAGACAGGGAGGCATGTGTTGTTAATTGATACTAATTAACAGCAGAAGAGGGTTGACCAGCAGAGCTCAGTGACTTTGAATCTGGTCTGGTCATTGGCTGTCACTTGGGTAATAAGTCTGTCAGGGGCATTCCAACCCTTCTAAAGTTGCTAAATCAACTTTGGTGACATGATTGTTAAATGAAAAAGGGAATGCGCAACCGGGTAGGCTGAATATACTGACAGACTGGGACAGTCACATGTTTGGTTCATACAAATAGCCAGACATCAATTGAAACAGTCATCCGTGAACTTCACAGTAGTACTAACACTCTAGCCAGCATAATGACTGCTCATCAAGAGATCACGTTTCACGGTATAGCAGCTGCTCACAAACCAAACATTCCCCCTGTGAATACTAAGCACTGCCTCAAGTGATGTAAAGAGCGATGCCACTGGACAGTGGAAACATGTGATGTGGAGTGATGAATTACACTATACCATGTGGCGATCAGATGGGAGATTTGGGTATTGTGAATGCTGTGGGAACGATATCTACCATCACGTGTAGTGCCAACACTGAAATTTGGAGGAGGTGGCATTATGGTGTGGGGGTATTTTCATGGAATGGACTCGGGTCTTTTGTACCACTCCACGGCAATATAAATGCAGAAGGGTACAAGGGCATTTTGAACAATTACTTACTGCCTACTGTAGAGGACCCCTTTGATGATGACCATTCCCTCTACCAGCATGACAACACTCTGTGTCATAAAGTGAGGTCTGTGAGGAATGGTACGTGGACAATAAGGTTCCGGAAATGGACTGGCCGTTCCAGATCCCAACCTGAACCCTGTCGAACACCTACGGGGGGAATTAGAACGCCGACTTTTCTCCAGACCCTAACATCCCACATCACAATCTGCTGGGGCTATAGCTCTTCAGGAAGAATGGGCTGTTGAAAGCTCTTCTTCACCTCCAGAGATGTTCAGGCACTTGTCGGAAAGTCTTCCCAGCAGAGTCACGGCTGTGATAAAGGTGAAAGACAGATCCATCCCATACTAATGCCCACTGCTGGAGAGTGAGTCACGAGGAAAATCTGACTTTGGTTTCGGGTAGTTGTTTGGATATTTTTGATAACATAGTGTAGGTGTTACATTTTGTTGTTGATATAGATAATGCTTGCTATGGAAAAGATGTAAGGTACTTTTTGGCCCTAAACTTCTATGAATCTTAGGCTTTCAGGATGTAAGATACATATTGATATTTACAACAAACAAAACAACACAAATAGGCTATTTCCCAAAACCTGTCAGCTCAGAAGATGCAAAGTTTGGGACTAACATGCATCTCATATACAAAATTAATCATCTTTTACAAGAAATTTCCTTTGCCATAAATTCTAACCCTCCAAACTGTTAAATGTGAGGAATGTTAATTGACAAGTGCTAAAATGCACAAAACAGTGGAACAAATAGTTTTAATGGAAACAGGTATATGTCAGGGCTAATATACAAAATATGTTTAATTTATTCCCTTTACTTCCCATCACCATTTTTTTTTTTAATTTGCCAAAACATTACTTTTTCTAATGTCAAAGTTAAAACTCTTAGTTAAGATAGTAGTACTTTTTTGAAAATTATTGTTTAAAAAAAAATTCAGAAAGAAAATGTTGAGAAAATTACCTTTTATGCTTCGTTTTACAGTTTTGCTACTGCCAAGGAGGTCCTCCCATTTTTTGGCTCGCCTTGCCAAAACACTCAGATATTTCGCTATAAATTCCTCATAGGTGGAGTAATCAAAGTCTTCCGATCTCTCAAATCCATATGGATCTACTCTACTGTGAAATTTATAAAAACGTAAATTAATGATACAATCTTGTCTGCTAAATTTTCAAGAAATAATATTGTTGATATCACAATATAATTGATTGTGTTTGTTTAACAACCAGAAAGCTGAAAAAACAAAAGCATAACTCCCAATTTTAAACATACACAATACAAAGATTTGCTAATAGTTAGGAACTAATTCACAAATATTGGTTTCTAATTTACAAAATCTCAAATTTAGGAGTTTAAAGGCTTCATACTCCAACAATAAATCAGTGATAATTTAAATATCGAAAATTTGCTTGAACTTATTTATATGATAATTGAAGAAATAATTATCAATGTTCGAAGCAATTCTAGAAAACAGTTAAGTAGTTCAAGTTCCAGTTTCGTGTGATCTACATGCTTTTTTTTCTTCTAAACATCTTCATTTATATGCTAACTATCTTTAGATTAAAGGAATCAAATTTTAAAATAATTGTACTACAAAAATTGATGTAAAAATGATTAAAGTTTAAACTGTCAGAAATAAAGGGCAATTAATTTAACAATAACATTTCAATTCACAGTGAAATAAGTTTAAAAAAAAAAAATCTGAATAAATTTTAGAGAAACTTTTTAACTACCTGTTCAATGACTCCGAGTCATTTAGAGGAGTTTGCTCTTGAACTGGCTCATTTTTAACTGGTCTTAAATGTTTAATGCAAAAATTGCCCATTTTGAATGACTGTAACCTCCACTAATAAAGCTACTGTAATATGGAAACAATTTTCAACAACTTAATGTTAACAATTTTTAAAAAGGCTTAATAACTTCCTTCAGCACAAGCAGCATATTATATCTAAACAAAATACGATTTTGCATTCTTTTCACAATTTCTGTCCTTCGTGACCTATGACTGATCAATACATAAATCTCAGGATAGCAACCTTCAAAACTATAAGCAAATGTTCTCGGCTGTCACTTTTATTTCGAAATATATTTACTTGAAAAAAGGGGTAACAAACGAAGGCACAAAGCTAAATGAAGGAATTCGCACCCTGAGCTGTCACCAGGAAGAGACTGGGACGGATCATTTCATCCTTTTTAGGACTCGTCAGCCAGCCAAATATCTCTTCATATATTTAATTAGTTTTATTGATCAAAAATAAGTATCTAGCCTATACAGCTAAATTCGTAAAACCTGAAAATTATCTAGATCTGAACATTCAGTGTCCGATATTTAGCCTTAGATGAGCAAAAGGCAAACAATCAAATACATAATTATTATTTTATTTAGAAAAAGAAAAATTCAGTAGGGACGATATGTAAGGAACAATAATTACAATTTCAAAAAAAGGATTACTTTAATATTGCCCATGGTATTTTCTTTTTTACTGGGGTGGTAGCTCACAATAAAAATATGTGTTGAATGGGGTTTGATAATCAAAAAATGGCTGGGAACTTTTGACTTACCTTCTCCATTTCAACAGAATTAAGGCAAATTGATTCAGTTACCTGAATGACTATTTATTGCCAGATAACTGAGTATCAGCCTTTTTTTAGGCTCCAGGACGTAACTAACTTAATCAATGTTTTATTCTTATTCACTGCAGCCGAAGGATGTTACTAAACTTGGTTCTTATTTTGTTTACATATTTCATAAATTGAAAAGTGCACATTCGTTTGACTGGCTTTAGTTCAACTGCTGATTGGTCTGAATAAACTTAACATTCCGATACAATTCATCGTTTATAACAGTATTCATAACCGTCGAAAGAAATTATCGAATGGCATTCTCAAAGGCACGATTATCTATTCAAATAATTTTTTAAATTATTTCTAATTGTCTTTAAAATTTTTGTTAGATTACAAATAGTAGCAACGTGAATACATAAACACGTTTAATTCTATGAATTACTTAAGAACATCTCTAACGAAAATTCTTTCGTTAGTTTAGAAACACATGGTTTTACTATCGACGTTAACAACATGGATTTACAACCTCATTAAACTGTGATCATTGAATCTGCAAATCTGTTGACTGATTCAAAATTAAGCAATAAACAAAAATAATATAAGACTTTCAATATTCAGTACACAAATATTAAACAAAATCAACTTAACAAACTAACTGGAAATAGCTTCCTATTTTCATACATTAAATGAAAACAATAAAACTGGGTGACATTTCATTTCCGATTTCTTGAATAGCGATTGATCAATAAACACTCTTCCACTGAAACAAAATCCATTACTTAAAATTGCATAAACTGCTACTTTTATATAAAATAATAGAATTTTTTTGAGCAATTTTATCATCAAACAAGTTTTGGTGAATGATTTGTACATGACTAATCCATATGAAAAGATAATAATTTTCAAAATAAAGAACAAATTAAAAGATAGAAAAGATAACATGAAAAATAATAGAATTTAAATTGAAGATCGTATATTAATTAGTTTTTTTCGTTTCTTTATTTAAATTTTTGCTGATTATTAGCAACTGATTGTGATCTCATGGTGTAAACCCTTTGGTGGGAGTAATCTTTATGATCACATGATAACTTGGGACAGAATCAGAAATTTAGTTTGACAGCTGTCCCTTTCGCTTTTATTTCATTCTTTTTAAAGGTACGTTATTTTTAAGATACTTATCATAGTTCCTGTAGTTATAGATTGACATAAATGCAAGGATTAATAACAATAAAAACACAAAGCATTTTTGGATCAATACCTGGTCGCGTAAGCCATGCTGTAGTCTCATCATCATCTAATAGATGGCGCAAGTCGTCGTCAAATAACAGCCAATCACCGACGTTCAGGGAATTGGAATTAACCAATCAGTGAAAGTTTACATTTGTTTTCTCTCGAAGGCAGCTTCGTTCCATTAATACTGGGAATTGGGCGGCAAATTTGAAGAAAATTTAGTTGCAAACTTTTTGACGGTGATTTAAATGGCCAGTATTAGAGAGTCAGACAGCGATTCAACATTATCTTCTAATATCATACAAACTCTACCCAGAAATAATATTACTGAAGAATATGTTACTCAGTTTTTGGGGTTTACCCCAAAATCGTTTTGTGATGGAGGTAACCGTTTTCACACCTAATTGTTTCCTCCAATTATTTTACATTTGAAAAATCCTTAGTTTCAGAACTGATTTTTTTTCTTTAATTGTTATATATTAGCTGACCTTTGCAAAAGTAGTACATTCTGTATTAGTAATATTTAAAAATAGAGAAATTTCTCGACATCCAGAAGATGAACTAATATGGCGTCCATTTTTAATAGGCCTAGATAAGATGCTAATTTTGAACTGAAGGAAGTGAATATTAAAATTAAAGATGTATAACTTTATTAATCTGAGCACATACTGAATAAAGCAGCACAGTTTATTCGATAAGCTATTGCAGCAATGAATTTTGTTAAATACAATATGTGTAAAAGTATCCAGAATTGTTATAACAATAATTTAAAGACTGTTCAACTCAAGTAATTTTTTAGTAAAATGAAATATAGGTTGCAGAGGATCACAATTTTTACTTTTTGAAAAATTAAGCTGATAGCCTTCTTGAGTTTTAGTAAAAAGTTAAATAACTTGTACTCTTAATATTAAAAGGTTTTTTTTCTTTGCTTTTGTCAATGGTCAAATGGGATTTCTGCTTGAATTTTATTTTACAGTGGTGAATATTACTTTTTAATGTTATTTCATCCAAATTTAACTTCATATAAAGAAGTAACTCAAAGACACGTTCACTTATAGCTATTGTAATAGATCACATGAACGATGGCTTCTCTTCAACTGTTATCTAAAGATTTCTCAGTGCTCTTGCAATTCCCAGATTACAATTTCAATTGATTTAAACTTTAATGGAAGTCGTGTTTGTTTTAAAAAAGCAATATATAAAATGAAGACTAATTCAGAACTTAGATGAAACTCAAATTAAAAAGTGATGAAAACATATTTTAGGGAATAGCAAAAAAGGAAAAACAATGGAGTGGTGAAAAAAAAAATCCCAACACATACAGAGGAAAAGTTGAAGTATTGTTAAGTCTTGCTGCGTAACATCTTCAATAGTCAAAGACAAGTTTTTCCAAGCACAGGTATTTTAAGGTTCTTAATATCTGCAGCGATGCATTTATATTATAAACAACATTGGTTAAATCACAATATAAATTCACCAATTTCTTGTGAATTTATATTCCATGGAAAACAAAAAAACTACCAGAATTTTATATAAAGCTAAATTTGATGAAACTATTGATAATCAAACTATTAACATTGTCCTTTGCTGCAAAGTTAAACTAGAGTTTGAGGGAAGTACTAGAATAATGATTCATATCATCGACATAGCTTAATATTATTTATGTTTAGCTGTGAAATCCACAGGATAAATGAATTATTTCTTTTTATCTTCCAGTTTATAATGCCATGCATGATTACATTCATGATGCAATTCATGCTGTAAACCAAAGTCTTCTTCAAATGCAGGTATATTTCAACTTTCATGTTTTATTGGTTATTTATTTACAACTTTCAAAAATGTAACATTTTAAAGTTGCTTCATGTACAAGTTTGTCAAGTGTGCTTTATGTTGGTAATTAGAAAAGTAAGTAAAACCTGGCAATTAGACAAACTTCCCTTATTTATTTTTTTATAAAAATATATATTAAATTCCTATTTGATGATTCTTTTTATCTGCTTTTCTTGACTTTCTGATACTTTTTAAATTTCTTAATTTCCTTTATTTGTGATGAGAAAAGCCATCACAATACTAAACATTTGGCCTTAATTTACCAAGCAGGCAAAAATATTATTTCATGTCGTAGAATAGTCATTGTTAACAATGGGTGAGACCAAATTATTTACAAGTGACATCCTGGAACAGCTGTTTCATGCTCGTTGGCGATCATCAGCCAGGAGAAGTCACAGTAAATAATAAGGTCTGCGTACTGAGGCTAGTATGAACAATACATTGGAATTCTCCTGGCTGATGATCGCCAACGAGCATGAGACAGCTGTCCCAGGATGTCACTTGTAAATAATTTGGTCTCACCCATTGTTATTATTAATAATTCAAATGCACAGTTTGAATTTTTATGCTTTTAAAAAATTCATTGAGGCCTGCACACTGCAGGCACATGAATTTTCTCGCTAATTTTTTATTAGTGAGTTTTTGATTGTGTATTTTTCCTTTGAGGCACCACTGCGCTTCCGATGAATAGTCATTGTTTACTTGGATTTTTTAGTACAATAAAATGGCATCATTACACCAACTCATCTTTACATTATTCAATTTTGAAACAAGCTCGACAAGATTATATAAATTCATTGCTCAATTTTTCCTTTAGACAAATGTAGAAATCTCTTCATTTTTTATGAAATATGTAAGTAAAAACAAGTTATAACAAGTTTCTGTGTATCTACCATGTCTTGGTACTTCATTCTTCAATCGTTTTTTTTTTTTTACTTTCTTTCTGTGCCATTCTACAGAAACATGTTTTAATACAGGAAAACATTCATGGGCCAAAGTAACCAAGGATTAACTTTGCCCTATTCTTTCAAAAAAAAAAAAAATGTCACTTATGCAGCTTAAATGAGTACAAATTAAGGCAAAATGTTGTAAAATATTTAGCAGTCTCTGCTTTTTAAAAAAGTTAGACATTGAAAATTATTAAAGTTGTTAAAAAAAATTATTATACTATTCCACATTTGTTAACTGTAGTGAGGGCCAAAATATCCAAAAAATTACAGTAACAAATATGGGATGATTGGATATAATCCTATTTGACACAAATGGACTTGAATATAAATTGGGGGTCATAACCACATCCTAGTTGAACTGCTATGCATAAAGTAGCCCGCACACGAGGGAGCTTTTGGCCGAGTTGCATGTGCAACTTGATGCCTAGAGCGGTTTTTTGAGCTGCATGGGCCAAGTTGCATGGAAGTTGCATGGAAAAAAAGCTTCACAGAACGGCGGTGCACCACGGAAAGTTGCATGGAATTACCCAATCACAGTGCAGCATTTTTATACGTCAGGCGTGACGTCATGCTCAAGGAAGAAACATGGCGTCGAAACATTTTTCCTTCGCTTGAGATGGGCGAATCGCGAATACAGCAAAAATATCAGATTATTTCGAGTTTCTTTCACACATAAATACAGTTTATATGTAAATGCAGTAATTTAATGCGGCAGAATGTATCAGAACGTTTCAAAAACCTAGTTTTTTTGAATATTTCACATCGCAAGCAGAGTTTCGCTCATTCACCATTTCCGGAAACTGCCACATGACGTCATTGTTTCAGTGAGCAATGGATTATTATTGGCTGTTGGTCGTTGTTATTCGTGAATCGCATTATTGCCATCAACTGCGATTACATACCGGCTAATAATATTATAAAAATATTTCTCATATGTTTAACATAAATCACAAATATTTAGTTTTGGAACGATATCACAGCAGTATCCTTGACGTCATGTCCAGTGATGTCATTCAAATTCGTAGTGTGCTTCGTTTGTTGTCCGCACGGCGGCGCTAACAATGTTGCATCGTTTGCGCACTGATAGTCGCATGCAGCTTTTTCTGTGCACCTCAATTTCCTCGAGTTGCACAGAAAAAGCTCCCTCGTGTGCGGGTAGCTTAAGGAATGAACAAATTAAGTTCACTGCAATCTTGTTGTTTAGTGGAAGCCTATCTAAAAGGATTAACTCTTTTGTCAGTCATAATGGGTTGTAGCCATTCTATATAAAGCCATCAATCTAGACTTAATATCCATTTCTTTCTTTCTTTTTTTGAAGGATATTTCTAAATAACTCTTTATTGTCTTGTCTTTGTGTGTTTGAAAGTCAATTTCAGAGCTTTTATTTTCTAATTTACAGATTCCACTTGTGAGAGAAGAGGACATTGAATTAGGTGGTCAAACCATTATAGACCAGTTTCTCACAAAAACACAACGAGCCTTTGATAAATTGGAGGTATGCTTCTTTTATTATTTGGTTCATTGCTTTATTATTTATTCTGAATGCCAAATGGATCGGTGCTTAACTGTGTGCTAAAGGAACTGGGTTCAATCCCCGGCAGATGTTTGGGATTTTGGTCCATGCTGAATTCTCCAGACAGGTTCTAGGGCTCACCCAGATCTCTGTAGAATGGGTGCCAAAATAATGATTCTTGTTACTTAAAAGAAACTTTGTATTTGAGTAGACAAAGGATGTAATGATCAACCTTTATTTCCTACTAAGGAGTTTCCTTTCTGACTTAATGACTTCAAACCTGTGATCTTCCCGTTGTGCATTAGCTTGCTTTAAAATATGATCTGTCAATGTACTATACAGTGGGTTATATCACTAGGATTTAATTCAAAACCTGGAATAAGAATGTTTCTCGTTCCATTTTTTTTTTTTTAAATTGTGAAGCTTTAAAAGAACTAAGTTACTACTGATTCTAATTTATGGAATATTAGTTCGTCAGTAAAATTGTTTTGCTCTGTAACTTCCTTTTCAGAATGAATCTGATATAAAAATAAGTTATTTTATTTCTACTTTTAAACTAATCCTCCCCCTCATATGCTTTAATTAACTTTAAATTGATTTTGATATACAATTTGGAAAAAAAAAATGTGCACAATGTATAAAATCTTACTCTTATTGTAGTTCTAATGCAAGCATTTCCTTAATGGAATGCAGATAATAAATTATATCACTTTAAATTAGTACGTCTTCAGAACAAACAAAGCTGTAAGTGAAAAGATATGATTACTGTTTACAGTTAATTTATCAATGTAAGAAATTTGATTATAGTTCTCATATTTGCATTTTAGTAGTTCCTTATTAGTGGATTAAATAAATTGCACACATTAATTTAATTTTTGTTTGTTTTAGAATTATGTTCGACAGAATATTTTTACCATTCCTGATGCTGTACTGTTACCTGAAGACCAAGAACATGCTCGAAATTCTTATTCACAAGAAGATGAGCGCCGATTAGATCAGGAAATTCTTCAAATTCAAGAGAAAATTAAAAATGTAAGAATGTTTTTAAAAATAATAATTTTTAACTATTCATTAATCTACTTGAAAGTTGTTCTTGAAAATGAAAACGGCAGGCGTAAACAAAACAAATGACAGAAGAAACCTTTTGTTTTACTTTTTTATGCTAATTTTTATTAAGTTCTCAGGTTAAAAGGTACCAGAATAACAAAGCATCTGTCAAAGTGAACTGATGGGGTGCATTAAGAGAAAGTTGGTTCTGCTGTTTTACAGTAGCTAAGATGATGTTATTTAAGGCAATTATTTAATACTGCTAATACATAAACATTAGCATTCATAGGTTGGGCTCATCTGGAATGGGTGAGTACTTTTAGGACATTGTTTTTATACTTTATTTGTATTCTTGTTTCAAAGTGTAGTAATATTTATCTCTTGTAACATTGAGCATTTTTAACTTTTGCATAAGATTTAATTTTTTCTTCAAAATTTATTTGGCACACCAACAATCTTACTGTTTGAGTCCATTTCTACAAGTTAATAGTGTAAACAATCCATCCATCCATACATATAAAAGAAAACATTGGATTTTTCTGCCCATTACTCCTCCGAAACCATAAAACACAGAAATACAAATAAGGTGTCAAATGTTAGGTATACTATTGAGGATGTTTCATTTCATTTTTCATCATTGTTGGTCAACTGTAATTACATGAGGTAAGGCCAAGGCTAAACCGTTCATTTCTGGTCAGCTTCCCTGTCACAACAGGCACGTGATCTTGGATTCCAGAATCATTCTCTCAGTAAGCAGGGAAGCCACTAAAAATTGTGCAGGTTGCTTATATACATAGAAAAAAATCAAACACAAACATGGTTTGCTAGTAGGGGAGGGTTGTGTACCTTTGACCATTTTTTTAAAATGCTTTTTTACAACTCTAATATCTGTTTTTACATCATTATTATAATCAAAACAAAGTCTTGTAAAGTATACATTTAATGCTTTTATTTATCTTAACCTTTATTTATCCTAGCTAGTTAACTAAAAAAACATGACGACTGGTCAAAGGTAAAACTGGTAATGTACTTCTGACCACTGTATGTTATACCTTTGACCATGAAAGAAATAAACATGTAATAGGAAATAAAAACACATTTCATGACTTAAAAGAGCAGTTTTCTTTCTACATCATATACAAAATATCTAGTGCTGATAAATCAACTTCAAATCGCAGGTGTTCCCATTGCCGGGCAGTCCCACGAGACAGCATTGGAACTGGAAGTTTCAATAACACATCTGAAAAATCAACTTGATAGTCCTCTGGATCAGTCCTTACAAATTTTAATGTTTTGGTATCCCCAAGTTTTTTTTTTTGGGGGGGGGGGTAACTGTTGTTCATGTTTACAATTTTGATTCACATGATCGCCTTCAGACTGACATAAGGCAATGCATTCGATTCATCTGGGTTACCTTGTGTTACATAACCAATACGTTTTAGAATATTTAATCACTTTCTGTATGTAAGAGCTTGTTCTTTTGAGAATTACATCTTGCCAGGTAATGTTTTTTTTTTATTATTATTATATCCAATTTTTAACTTGTATGTGTGTCGGCTTATCATTCTTTTAATGTTATAATTTTTACACACCTTAAAATTTAATTCAGAATTATATTATTTTACCATTCGTTTAATAAAATAATATAAATGAATAATACCAGGTCTACCGGCTTAAATCCGCTGTTTGCTCATAGATGGCGTAAGTGGTCATATACAATGACTATTCAACCGCCATATTGTTAGTTTCATGGGTTTGACATATGTCAACAATAATCAGTGCACAACAACAGCAATTTCAAAAAGCAACATAAATTTTTCTTGTGGTAATATGTCGAGTTTTGTGCCAAAAAAAGGAGCATATGCGGACAGCTCTGCTTTTCTGCTTCAATCTCAAGAAATCGGCTGTCGAATCACACCGAATGCTTGTGGAGGCCTATGGCAACCATGCTCTATCGGAAACAACGTGCAGAGACTGGATTCGTTGGTTCAAAGACAAGGAGCATGAAAATCAGCCTAAAAATTTTGAGGGCAGTGAACTGCGCAAGCTCTATTGGACGAGATCGACATACAATCATAAAAAATGCATGCCGAGCAATTGGGTGTTGCTCAACAAACCATTTCTGATCACCTATGTGCCATGGGAGAAAGGTCCTAAAAATCGGAAATGGGTCCTACAGGAATTGACAGATCGGCAGATGGAGCGACGCCAAAACATATGCAAAATTTTTGCTTGCCAGACAAAATAAGAAAGTCCTTTCTGCATCAGATTGGTTACTGGCGATGAAAAGTGGATCTATTTCGAGAATCCTAAATGCAAAAAATTGTGGGTTGACCCTGGCCAACCATCAACATCGTTCGCAAGACCCAATCGCTTCAGACCGAAGACGATGCTATGTCTTTGGTGGGATCAGGAGGCTGTCATCTACTATGAGTTGCTGAAACCAAGTGAAACTGTCAATGCCCAGTGCTACCACCAACAACTGATCAAATTGAACCGTGCTCTTCGTGAAAAAAGGCCGGAATATCAGAAAAGACATGACAAGCTGATTTTTCTCCATGACAATGCACCACACACAAGTCAGCAATGGTCCGCAACTACTTGGAGGCACTCAACTGGGAGCTGCTACCCCATGTCGCTTACTCACCAGACCTGGCACCTTCTGACTACCACTTGTTTTCGTCGATGGGCCACTCGCTTGCTGAGGAACACTTTGATTCCTACAAAGACGTCCGAAAATGGCTCGATAACTGGTTTGCCTCAAAAGGGAGGGATGTTTTTTGGCAAGGTATCCACAAATTGCCCTAGAGATGGGAAAAATTTGTAGTTAGCAAGGGTCAGTACTTTGAATAGACCATTTTTTCACTTTCTATTGAAAAAAACGTGTTTTTTTTGTTTGTGTTTTTAATCTAAAAAACAGCGGATTTAAGCCGGTAGACCTGGTAAATAAAAGGACATAAAGTTCATTTGAAAGGTTGTACGTTTCACCGGTCAAAGGTTCAATATATATATATATATATATATATATATATATATATATATATAT
>JAFIDM010003189.1:59375373-59395474 GCA_023159025.1 Thereuonema tuberculata | reverse complement strand
TTGCATCGCTAAACTCGAAATTATGCATCATTCGAGTTTGGCCATTCGATATTAAGCCTAATTTTGAAGTATATATAACCGATTGCTTCTCATTTTAAGGTATTTATATTTATTTATTTTTAATTTATATACTTAAACTCATTATTAAGAAAATTGCTCTTTTTTATTTTTTTATTTTTATTTATATTTAAAACACAAATTGCAAACATTTAAATATATATATAAAAAACATTAAAAAAAAGTAAAAAATATTATACAAAAGAAATTAAAAAAAAAAAAAAGAATTAAAAAGGAAAACTTAAAAAAGAATATTTTCAATAAGAAAGAGCAAATTTCTCAAAATAATGCGCTTTTGTGACTTCCAAATTTTATTTTAGTTTCAAAATTTAACACCAGATGCCGCTGACGAAGTGAATGTAATTCGAAGCCGATACATTCACAGAAACAGTTTTTTGAAATTATATTGGGATTTTATGTTTCAGAAAGCTGTCCGGCTTAGCTGTCCGGGCTATCTAACACAAAAAGAATTTTTCAAATTGAACTGGTAGTTCTGAGATTAAGCACGTTCAAACATACAAACTCTTCAGCTTTATATATTAGTATAAGATGTGACCAAAGGAACAACATGCTACCATTATTCCTTGGATGTTATCCATGCTTCATAGGTTAGGTTTTTAAGATGTAAAACTAAATTGTTTATAATGCTCAAGGATAAAAGTAATCTTTAATAAATAGAAATCTAAATTATCTTGAGAAACAATATAACAGAAAATGATTGTATCAGAATACTTACTTTTTGTGATAGAAATGGATATAAATGTCTGTGAAAATGTACAAGCATGTGCCAGCATCCATAACATCCACATCATCACTCTAAGTGATAAATACATGGAACTATACATTTAATTTAAATAAACAATGCAAGATGGCAGCACAATGCAACTTGGTCAAAGATACATTATCCTCCCCTACATATTAAATATTTTCTTTTTTTGTGAATAACTAAGCAAATAATATATGAAGACTAGTTTGGAAATACAGTAGAAACTCGATTAACCGTCATCTTCGGGACCGGGACTATGACGGTTAACCGAATAGACTGATAACAGAAATTTCGCAATAAACATGTACAGTAACGAAATTTCAATGCTGGTTTGGGATGAAAGGCAAACAATAAATTAATACAAAGAAAAATCTATCGGTAACAAATAAATATCGTCAAACACCAAACAAATAATAATAATAGAAACAGTAGGCCTACTAGATAATAAGGTTTATAAGTTGAAGCTGTAATCAGTCATCATCATCTGTTTCTTCGAGGCTCAAGCTTTTTTTCGCAGCAATTTTACAGAGAAGTAGTTTTGTGATCGATGACGGATAACAGAGTGACGGTTAATCGAGTTTCCACTGTAAATAAATAAGCTTTACTCAGTTTTGTATGATTAGTCCAACCATAAGCTAATTTTTTTCAAGGATTTATTTAAAATACATTGTTCTTCTTTCTCTATTTCAGATGAAATATATGCAAGCAAGGCTTCATAAAACCGATGAAGAATTAGATTTCTTGATTGCTGAATATGAAAAATTAAACAATTATTTAAATGATACTGGCATAACTAATACATGTGAACGTAAGTATCAAATTAAGAACCATTTGTTTTGTTAAAATATCTTGGCATAACTTTGTAAAAGGAAAAAGATTCCTTTAGTTGCTAAAGGATTCGTACAATTCAATAATGGAACTGCTACACTTGAGAATCCTTGTAATCAAAAAAGAACGCTGACTAAGTTTTAATGGCAAATTAGGAATTTACAGACAGGAAATTTTATTGATTTGTTTATCAATTTAGAAGAATATGTCTTGCTAAAAAAAAAAATTATTTATTTCCTTTTATTTTCAATTTCATCCATAGAAATGAGGTAGGTAGATGTCCAGTCACTTCACCAGTTGGGAACATTTAACCCTTTTGGTTCCTTGCCTCCCGGTAAAGACCATGGAAATTTTTGAGATCTAATAATTATGATTTAAATTTCTACAAGAAAGGAGGTGATCGTAGTCCATAATTTGATCCTGGCCTTTTGCAAAGCACATACCACAGAGTCAAAAATGTGTATTTTGTGCAAGTGAGCTGCAAGGCATTCATGTCCTGAAATAAATCTAAAATTAGATTCTTTTCTTCATTGAAATGAAAAATTATATGCATATTTTTTTATACTTCTGATTTGTAAACTTATTGTTTTGTTTCTTTGCCCACAATGGCAACTCTGGGCCTTGTACTTCCCCTTAAGATCTGAAACTGCCCTATCAAAAGAAAACTTTGCCACCCTCTGTGAGGTTTCATTAAACAGAAACACAGTGGTGCCTCAAATAAAAATGAACAATAACACCTTGTTGTTTTACTGGTGACTGCTCCTGGCTGATGATTGCCAAAGAGCGTGGAACTGCTGTTCCAGGATGTCACTTGGTAAACAATTTTATCTCGCCCATTGTTATTTATAAGTTTCTTATTGAAAAGTATACAGGAACATCTTAAACAATAACATTTAGTTGCAAAGCTGCAACACAGTATAATAAACATTTAATGCTAGTTTATTCGTATCACATTTTAATTCTAGTGATATGTAAAGAACATTTTTTCTACATGTTTTTGGGATTACACTAATTCTTAGGACTAGTCTTTCAGAATGAAGATTACGAAGAAAAAAAACCTTATTAGTAAAACAAAAGCCTTACAATTGACAAGTTTCCTTTAAAGTTTGCTAAATTGACTTTTGAATTTTTTTAAATAAACTAAATTTGATCTTTCTCTATACCTAATCACGTTTAACCATGAGAAGAATCTGTTCAACATGCCAGTCTTTATACATGAATTTTAGGAAAATAAAATTTAGTAAGAATAGGATTATTTTCCAAATCGATGTACCAAACTTAAGATGAAAAACTTCTGAAGTTTATAATTTTTAATTCTAGTATTGAGATATTGTGTTTGCATGTGTGTGTTTGGAAAGAATGCTATTGATGTTTGGGATAATGTTAAGAGAGGATAAGTAGGAAATGAACTTATTGGATACAGATAAGCATAGTATAGACTGTATCTTATGGTTTTGTTGTACTTGTGGAACTAGCTAGGATAAAGACATCAAGGACAATTTAGTAAAATATGGAAATAGTGAGATTGTTAGTACTGGTAAGGTTATTGATCTTTTAACTCCCAACATAAACATCCACAACAAGGTTTAAAAACGACAACTAATATTGTTGTATTCCATGCTCACGGCCTTTTTTGATTGTATTGGCAGTTAATTCTTCCATTTGAAAAACATTTTCTATATAATGCATGCTTATAGTTAATAAACTGTTCAAGTGCCTTGAATATCTCTCCTGCTGCTTATTACTGAATAATCTACATCAGAACTTATAATACCATCAGCAGTAGCTAATAAATCAGCCAATATTATTATTAAACGCCCTTGTCATTCCCCGTATTTTGTCTTTTGCTGTTCTATCCCTGACGATGGCATCTGAATCCTTTGGATACATCTTCACCATGTTTATTCATATTTGGGAAGTACATTTTATATCCCTTATCGTGATTTGTATGGTAAAGTACTGAGCATAATCTGAATCATTATTTATATGAAAAGCTGTATGTTAGGAAACATTATTTTCTGTCTGAAAAGAAAACCAAAAAAATTGCAAATTTCATTGCTGTTATGTAACTACTGTAATATAAAACTGCATGTTAAAAAAAAAAAAAAAACTAAGGTTGGATTACTGTATATCCAACCTTAGTTTTTGTTTTTTTTAACATGCAGTTTCATATTACAGTAGTTACATAATATCTTACATTATTGCCCCATTGCAGTTTTGTTTGATACAAATCTTCATCTCGGATCACTTTGATTTGAGGTGCACGAGTGTCAGTCACTGTCTAAGCAGATCCTTCACTGTACAGTAGAACCTCATTATAACGGACCCTATTATAATGGACGTCGCTTATAACGGACAGTTTTAAAAAAAATTGGCAGCCTGCAATTAAGGTAAGCGAAGTGAAAGACAATTTAAATTTTGTTATTCAATATGTTGAACAATCGGCAAATGAAAATATGTTTGCCTATTATGAACACTTACGGCACCTCCGTCAGTTATTAACTGAAGAAATAAGCAGCAAACAAACCCAACAGAAAATAAATTATTTTTTCAAACCAATGAATGTAAGCAATCAACATTAACCAGAATAAGAAGATTCTGGTTAATGTTGATTGCTTACATTCATTTAGAACAAGAAGGTTCTAAAAATTAATGCAGTGTAAACGTACACATCTTTTTCAATTCAACCTACTTTGTTGAAGGCTGTTTTTTTATTTGATATATAATAAATACTTTCTACAGCTAACTATTGTACTTTCATTGATGTACCCCCTGCTGCATTACACCCCTATAAGAATTATTTGTTATAAACCGGACTTTCATTAAAACGGACAACCTTCAGTCCCTATTAGTCCGTTATAATGAGGTTCTACTGTATAAGTTTCAACTAATTTGCTGATATAGAATTAAACTAAAAAAAAAAAAGTCAAATGTTTTTTACCACATTTAATTAATCTTCTGTTATGCAATTCTTTGAATAGGAATTTTTTCTTTTATATGCGTGGTAGTTAATAATATACTGGTAATTTTAGTCTATTAAAAACAACATCCCAATTGATGTATATATTTATTAAGAATACTCTGGAAGTAAACACATTTTCTTACTTCCTTTAAGGATTTAAATTTACATTTTGGTGTTTCATTTCCTTTGTGGAGCGATTGAAAAACCCAACTATGTCCTTCAAAATATTTCTTTCTAAGAAAACTAAAATAACAAAAAAACTACTTAAAATAAACACATACATGATGGAACACGTGATTTTTGTTCATCCTGTTGAATCTTTAACTTCCTGCAGTTTAGTTGAGTTTTATTATCCGGAACGATATTGCAGGCGTTCTTACAGTACTATTACATAAGGAACTGCCTTTTTGCCTTTCAATAATCTATATTACTAAAATCTTTTATTCTCTGTCCGGCGCAATTTCCTGTGAGAATGGAAAATATAAGTAATTTTTACAATGAAACGACTGGAAACGAACATGCAACCTTCTGATCCGAAGTCGACGTCTTATACATTAGGCCACCGGGACTACAACTCACTTTATTTTGTTTTTTTGACTTATGTGTCCTTCCCATTCGCCATTAAATAATGAATATATTCAACCTGTTTTTTGAATCTCAAGATTGTTTATTTATTTCCGATCCGTCTATTTATTTGTAATTCGAAAATGACAATTAAAACTATAATTGCCGAAACGTTGCAATATTTTAAATATAATATTCTTACTTAACCAAATCTATGTGATATAGAAAAACAAGCGCGTGTACACGGGAGATAGCCTAGTTTATATTGAAATTGATTATATGATGGTTCTTAATAGATTAAGAGTGTTCTAGAGATTGTTTTTTACTAATATCTAATGCATAATTATTCCTTTTTTTTTTTTTTAATCCTTTTAGAGTTAGCTGAAGGGCTAAAATATAGTGTGTCTAAGGTAAATTCCATTTTGGATGATATACAGAGGAATGAATAATCTCGGGTTGTTTGTAAGGTTAGTTTTTGTGCATTGTTTTTCCTTAATTGATTTTGTCATATTATAAAGACCATTTGCATTGTATTATGGGTTATTTTGAAAGCTTAAAACTGCTCACTTTGTTGATTAGTGACATCATGAAACACAATTCCCACTTGACCAGTATTGAAGGAAGCTTTCTTGAGGATTTGTAATCAACTTTTGTATTTGCATTTATTTTTCATTGTTTATATTAATGGTCACTTTTTTCTATTTATATCCCTATCAACCCTCACGGCTCTTTGGATAGCTGAGATACAGGCTTCAGTGTTTCTTCCAGTTGAAACTAGGAGAAATTGTCTGGCTCTCTTATAGTGTAGTCATTTTAGGAAAATTAGTTTAAAAAATTGTTACAAGCATGGGACTTGGTATGTGGAAAGTATTTGATCATCCCAATAACATACTAAAAGTCCCCAAAAATCAAACTTGTGCTACGGCCGCCATCTTGGAAAATGGCGGCTGAAATGAACATTTCTCATGCGCCTGGCAGCAACCCTTTTTAACCCCTATAGGCAAGCCCCTAATTGAGATAGAAAGATAATTTTGGTGTCTACGTCTTCGTAAGGGATTACTCTTTCCACCTATGTGCATTTTATGAATATAAGGGGTCCTATGGGAGAGAGGGAGGGTAAAGTTCGAGCAATTTAATCAATTTTGTCCAACTTTTTTGTTTTTCTTCTTCATCATCTTCTACAAATTGGGTACTATCGTCAGAAGTGTAACCTCCTTGGAATCCCTGTTCCATTAGCTTTCCAACGATGTATAGTTCATGGCGCTGGGATAATTAGGAGCCGTGCTACGGCCGCCAGTGTGAAGTTCTACGACTTCCTTGATTTCACTGGCAGACGTGTATGAAGGGTTAATCCAAAAACTTCAACATGATATAAAATCTTACCTGTTTGTTTTAAAATTGTATTGACAGAGCATTTTAATGAAGATGAATGTACAAATTAGTGCCAACAACATAAATTGCGTTGAGAAGCTTTTTTATGTCCTGAATGATTACAACATGTTTCTTTGAAAAAACAGTACATAAAACGTGGGCTGAAATGCCATACTAGTATATCATAAGATACGCTCACTTAAATTTTAATTTCTTTCAAAGAAATAAAAACATTTTACATATATTAAATATTGCTGAAGGCTACAAATTAAGGTATGCTTTCTTAAAACTGTTAGTATACTCAATTAAATATATTTTATCTTTAAATTTTATCAAATTAACACTGTTATTTATTTTGATTTAGGAAGATATAAAATAAAAATAGAAGACATATGTTGCCTTAATGAAAATATAGTACATAGTTAGTTTTCTTCATCATCATCAGAAAGAATTGTAGTGTTCACTTCGGAATTCATACATGATAATCTTTGGCAGTTTCTGCACATGGCAGAGCACGTCAAGCCAGATCTTCTACAGTCACATCTATTAGTATAGTCTGATTTGCAAGCACATGAGATGAGTGTTAACAAGTCTGGTAGAGGGTTTTTGGTCATGGGCACAGGTTTCAAGAGGTTTCCTTCTTGTATCCATCCCCATTCAGTGGGATTCATCTCATTACCCATCCACTGTTGAACTTGCAGGTAAACGCGATATGAATGCTGAGCTGCTGCATCACTAGTTGGAAGCAAAGATGCAAGGTCAAAGGTTTTCCCCACTGACTGCTTAGAAATCAAGTGATGGTATTTGTAATATCTGAAATCATCTAAGGTAGTACTGTTTGATGGTCCATATAGTTGAAGAAAAAATACTTCGCCTGCAGCAGCTATGTCTTCTTTGCTTGAAGAAGGATCGTTAAATACTTTCATTTTCTCTCTGAGAGCACTGTCTTTCTCTAATATCCTAAATGCATTTAGCTTTCCTTTCCTGAACATGGCAGAGGTTGAGTCACAGCCTGTTACTGCGTGTGCAAACATAAGAAGCTCCCTAGTTTCTCCAAGCAAAGGTATTTGTCGAGCTATACTGTACAAAGTTTCTTGTGATTTAGAACCAGAAGCAGGACTGAGGAAGAAAACCTTGTCTGTTTCAGAAGCAAATGTAGTTTAAAGAACAAGCAAATCTGTGTCTTGGCCAACAACTACAACTGCAGCACCAGTAAGTACCATTTCTAATGCTGTTGAAACGATTACAGAATCATCCGCTTCTGCCAACTTCACTTGTATATTTGATGACATGAAATGATATCAAATGAGGAACAGTATGTTTGGCATAGACACAGCTCTTCTATGCCGCTTCCTTTCATGATGTTTCCAATACATCCCAGGTAACTCATTAACAGATGAAAGCCTCCGAGTCTAACAATAACTGAAGAGATTATGCTGTCCTTTTCTGCTGCTTCCACTATTTCGCATGCTTTTATGAAAAGTGGTTGGTCAAAGGTTACAATACAAGACCTATTCTTCAGATTGCATTCTGATGCAGCAAATGTCAAAGCAGAATTAATTGTGGTCAGATTGCTGGCCTCTAAATGGATGACAGGCAATGGTAGAATTTTCGAAACTTCATAATTTCCAGCTTCTTGCATAGCTTCTTGCATGAATCCATTCCAGAAGAGAAAAGAATTTTCTGAAAATAAGAATCCTGCAATCCAAAGAAAATTGACCTGAAATCCATTTTGAATCACGCCTAACTCAACACTTTTAACATCAACTGATTTCCTCTTTAGGTTCTTTACACCTGGTGTGGATGGTTTCCTGTATTGCACTAGAGGTATTGAGTTAATAGCAGGATTTAATTTCCTCTTAGGTTCTCGAACCAAAGGAGTGGAAGTCAAAACTGTTAAGCATTTTATATCCATCTATTGTTTTTGTGTTTACATCGGCATCGTCGAACACATATTGCATAAAGGCATCATTACGTCCCTCTGGTTGCACATTTTCATTGGCTGCATTTAGGTATGCTACAGTCTCATTAAATGAAGCACACAGTGACATTGAATGAAGCAGATCAATTACATGTCTCGAGCCATACTTTGAATGTAAGTGTACCGATAGGGACAGGTGAAGTGGTGAAAGAAATGATCTTGGGCGACAAGCTGCTATTATAGATTGGCTAATGGTAGTAATTGCTCTTGATTTTTCATTTTCTTTCCCCTTACTTCCCTGAATCAAAATGTTAAGGAATCGTTCTAATGATTGTGGGATAAGGTTTGAACCTCCATTATTCATTTCATCTACCGTTGGATACGCTGACATGTCACAAAATTTTCCTCTAATATCCTGCCTTACTATTTCTACAGCCATTTCTACTATCCGAAGACGTTCACTTTCTATTGTTTTCTTTCTTTGTGAATACCACTGATCAAAGAGAATGTTATGAGCAGTTCCCAAGAAACTGATAATAAGTGGCCTGCTTCCAAACGCTTCAGTTACTATTATTCTGTCTTTAAAGTGACTTTTAAGTGAGTTTTAAGAAGGTAGTCCGAAATATCACACTGCTCTCCACCTGGAATATGGTTGATAATGTCTTTCATTTCAGGTAAGGTGAATTAACATTCATCTTGGCTCTCATTATAATCATACAGAAATTGCAATATAGCTTCATATTTATCATTAGTTGGTCTTCCTGACCTGGTATGTTCCTTTATACGCCTGAAACTAACATAACAATCAACATGATATCGCGCCTCCTCTGCTATCAAATCCACATTCATCACCCGATACTTCACATCTTCACCCAATTGATCTTCACGTTCACTACATTTAGTCAAAATAGATTTCTGAATTTCCTTCGTTTCAATCAATGAAATTCGCCTTCTCCTACCTTTCGACAATTTACGATTTGGAGTTATTATATTTTTCTCACAAAATAGGCAACAAGTCTTGTAACAAAATGATGATCGTGATCTTCGTGAAGGTCCTGAACTTCTTTCTTCATGTTCTTGCTCTTCACGTTTTCGTTTTGATTCTTTAATACTGCTTGGTTTTGTGTAGATTTTTCTGCAAGTAACGTGAACTTTAATTTCTTCACGATTAACAAACTTCTGCCACAACTCATCTTCTCTTTCGTTACTTGCTGCAAGAAGTCCACCAAATCCTTTTCTTACAATCACAGTTTTTCCTTTACTGAGGTTCTCATTGCACAAAACACAATTCACTGTTTCCATATTTATGGTTCACTTTCAAACACATGTATTCTTTTGATGATGTCTCTTCTGTCTCTTCCCCCAATGTCCAAAGTCCAACATCACTCTGACAACAATTTAGCCTCGCGCCCATGTCCCATTCTAATCCCACCTATTAAGCCACAACACATTTTATGCAGCAGATCTTCACCTGGTAATTCAAGTTCAACATACAAATTTAAAACATTTGGTTACGGTGCATACTTTCTGAGAGAATAGAAATATCTTAACCCTCATACACTTCTGCCAGTGAAATCAAGGAAGTCGTAGAACTTCACACTGGTGGCCGTAGCACGGCTCCTAATTATCCCAGCGCCATGAACTATACATCGTTGGAAAGCTAATGGAACAGGGATTCCAAGGAGGTTACACTTCTGACGATAGTACCCAATTTGTAGAAGAAGATGAAGAAGAAAAACAAAAAAGTTGGATGAAATTGATTAAATTGCTCGAACTTTACCCTCCCTCTCTCTCGTAGGACCCCTGACATTCATAAAATGCACATAAGTGAATAGAGTAATCCCTTACGAAGACGTAGACACCAAAATTATCTTTCTATCTAAATTCGGGGCTTGCCTATAGGGGTTAAAAGGGGTTGCTGCCAAGCGCATGAGAAAGTTCATTTCAGCCGCCATTTTCCAAGATGGCGGCCGTAGCACAAGTTTGATTTTTGGGGACTTTTAGTATGTTATTGGGATGATCAAATACTTTCCACATACCAAGGCCCATGCTTGTAACAATTTTTTAAACTAATCACCAAAATTTGACTTAAAATGACTACACTATTAACTTAAAAAGAGCACTTTCAGTTTTTTTCAATTCAGATTCCAACGTATATCTTTCAATTTTAACATTAACTAATCATAGCTGATGAGAACTAACAACCTTGAAACAGCTACCTCACACCAGAAGTTTTTAAAGGCTTTTTAATTTAGGGACTGAAACCAGTAGTCCTATTTAAAAAAAACTAACATGTTTATTATAAATTATCAAAAGTTATTGTTTATATTATGAAATATTGAGGTGCGGACAATTAAATTCATTTGCCCAACCAGTTTCTGTGGTAATCCAATATAGAATTTTGTTGATTGTTACTAAAATAATAATAATAACAAAACACTAATGTTAGTAATGGAAGACAGAGCTTTAATAACATTTCAAAAATAAAAATTACTTGAGATGGATACACAGTGAAACAGTCTGTAATTCAGTGTATTAGATCATCTGGATATTTGCATTCAATCATAAAAAAGACATATAAAGTTTAAAATTTCTGTACCGTCAATCTAAGCAGACCAATATAATTTAATTTCATAAAGTTAACATTCATTAGCTTAGTACAAAAAAGAATCCAAGATATTTTTTCTGGTGTAATAGTAGTTAGAATTGCATTATACCAATTTCTGTATATTTGTGTGTATAATTTATAAAATGTTTGTGTTTGGTAATCAGATTCAATAAAGATAATAATTATGAGAAATCGGTATCCTTTTTCTGCAATTACTGCTGGGCTGGAGTATTTGACACCTTAAGTACAAAATATTTTACAATTAAAATTTGTATTGCATGAGATTTACATGTTGCATACTGGATACAATTGAAATGATCCATTTGAAAATTCATTGAATCTTATTTTTCCTTTGTAGATGCCTGGGAATATTCAAATTTTATCAAGAGTCCTTGGAATGCCCCTTGTTGTATTTTTGGAAGAATTTAATTAAATCATCTCAAAAGTTGTCGCTTGGGACACGAACTACCAATCTCGGAACTCCCTGATTGAAGCACCAATGAACCTATCTAGTGAATAAAAAACATGATGTAGTTTTGTTTTTTGTTGCTATAACCAACAAGTAATATATTGATGGTGCAAGGCTACTTTTCATCAACAGGTAATGAATTTAAAGATCACTGCAATGCATTCCTGTTTTAATAATTGATTTTTTTTTTTCATTAGCGTATATAACAAAGTTTGCATAGTTAATTTTAATTTTTATATTGTTGCTTGAGGTTTAAGGAGCAGAAATACTATTGTGTCAAAGTTTAATAAACAAAGGATTAATATATAAATTTACAGTAATTCCATTACCATGCTTTTCTTAAATAAAAGAATGTCGTTCATTGAATTTCTGCCCTTATCATTTACAAGAATGTTTACTTTCGTGGTGTAATTAATGTTACTTTCAGAAATCCTGGAAGTAGCAGCAATTTAAACTCATTTTTGTTTTCGAATAGTTTTTGTAATATATTTTACTAATAAAAGAATGTGTTTTGTAACAATGGCCTTTATTTGGACTTTATATTATTTACAGACCAAAAAAATAAAAGTAGCTCCACATGACTCAAGTTTTGTAGGTGATCGATCACATACTTTTTGTTATATATTTTTCTTGTTGCTTCTACATGAAGAAATAAACCAAAATAATAAATAAAATTATGAAATAAAAACATCGAAAAATAGAGTTGCACTTTTACAAACAATAATATATACAATGGATTATTTCTATCATGTTAAATAAAATAATAAAACAAATAACCTAACAGTAAGTCTAAATCTTGTTGCAGAGGAAAAATTTATACAATATTTTTTTATTTTGTTTAACACCTTAGAAAAAAAAGATACTTGTTTCTGCATCTTGAATGTGAAACTTAAAATTTTGAGGAGGTTCATTTAAAATTTTGATTATTTATCAGATGGATAAGTGAAAAAATAATAAACTGCTTAACCTCTTATTAATACATAAAAATGAATAAATACTGCAATATATACAATATGCTAAGCTAATACGATGCAGAATAATGATTTGTTATAGTATTGTTTTTCTAGTATTTAAATACAAATGGCTTAGGTTAGAGTAAGGAATTACTAATATTACTAACCAAAATTAGAAATAAAAACTTAAACATGTTTAAGTAATCACAGAGTTGCAGATTAAATTGCATTTAAGGTCCACTTAGAATCATTTAAGTAGTATAGTTGATTGTCTACATTTTAAGAATTTTGATTAGCATTTGTCAGTTCTTGCGTATTTTTGTTCAGTTAATTGAACAAAACTAAACTTCTTTTTTTTTTTTTTTTTTCGGCAAAGATGCATATTTTAAATGTGCTTCAATGCTTTTCTGAAGATAACCTAAATAAAGAAGTCAATATTACTTCTAGTGCCTTTGTTTCACTAATTTACAATTGTTTTTATATTTCTCAATCAAAAGTCATTATCGTTAACATTTATTACTTTTTACATTTTACCCTTCAAATTGATTCAGTACCTGAAATAACCCTTATGATTTTATTTTATTGCTCCCTGTATTCCCAAGTAACTTGTAAAGATCATGTTTGATAGTCTTTTTTTTTTTTGATCATTAAAGATCTGTTGCTTCTTCTGGTATTGTGTCCTCTGTGGAAGGAAGTTCTTCCTCTGTAACATATGTTATTTCAATAGCTGGTAACGGTACAGCACAATGTTCTTCTACATAATCATCTGCTCGACATCTGTTAATATAGGCTTGTTTGGCCATCTTTATTAATTGATCTGTTGTTGCTTTTCCTGTTTGTCTTACCATTTCATAAAACACTGAATTTCTGTCTTGAAGTAAGCCAAAAGGATGATCAATTTCTTTGATCTGACCAGCATCAAGTACCTAAAATAAATTGAATGTATATTAATAAAAAAGTTAATCACATTTTATCAGTTTCAACATGTACATTATTATTAATAGTAAAAGCCATCCAATTATTTTGAAAAGAAAAAACTTATTTTTATTTTTTTTGTTGCCAAAACCGAAGAAGAACATACAGTAAAACCTCGTTAAGTTGTCACCCGGATAAGTCGTCACTCCGCTTAAGTCAT
Source organism: Thereuonema tuberculata (assembly GCA_023159025.1). Classification (NCBI taxonomy): domain Eukaryota; kingdom Metazoa; phylum Arthropoda; class Chilopoda; order Scutigeromorpha; family Scutigeridae; genus Thereuonema; species Thereuonema tuberculata. The sequence goes on along the minus strand of JAFIDM010003189.1, from coordinate 59,381,840 downwards.
CGTTTTCCTTTGGTCCCGACAAGGTCTGATAGACAATAATGTAAAATAACCCTCTTTTACTCGTCACCAAATTTAATTCTACTCCGGATAACTCGTCATCCTCAAATGGCAAAAAGCATCTTTATTCTCAATTTTGCCTGCTATCTTTTCAGCCCCGCCCCTTCACTCTAAGAAAGCCTAGCCTTTATGGGGAATTTTCACTTGGGAAATTACACACTTCTCGCTGCGACTCTTGTCAAGATTAGACGTTTTTCTTGACCGCTACTGAGTGTGATTTTATTTCATAGCGAGTAAGCCCCGAAAATTTGAAAGCGATCGAAATTGTTTTTCTTCCTCCAAATGTAACTGCACTACTTCAGCCTTTAGATCAAGGGATAATTCTTGACTTTAAACGAAAGTACAAAAAAATGCTTGTAAAGGACATGATAAAAGCCTTGGGTAGGAACGATAAGCTAGAAGTTTCGGTTTTAGATATGATTAACTATGTGCACAAAAGTTGGAGTTCCATTTCATTACAAAGTGTTTCGAATTGTTACCAGTAATCAGCACCTTCATCAATCAACACTGTTGGATTATTTTATTGCCAGTAAAAGAAAATAAAATGTGGTAAGTATAAAATGTGTTGGATTTTTTTTTTTATTTTCCACTCATTCATTTGCATGTATTGATTTCTGAAAATCTTGTTTTTTCTCACCGAATCCTACAGCATTTCATAAAAATATTGTATTTCAGTGGGTTTTTTTTTTTATTCAAAAAATTCTCCGCTTAAGTCGTCAAAAATGTTCGGTCCCTTGAGTGACGACTTAACAAGGTTCTGCTGTATATAATTGTCTTTGTTTGTTTCTTTGATTACCTACCTTTTTCAGTTTTCAAACTTTTAAGGGCATAAGTGTGACACCCAGCTGCATCACGAACAAGTATCAGATTGAGAACAATTGTGGAAAGGAATAAAGTATACTCTTGAAAGAAGAGAGAAAAATCATCCAAGTCTCTCTCAGGATTTGAACCCAAATTCAGCAGCCTCTTAGCAGGTCATTTGCTTATGCTGGAATGCCCCATAGTTTATAATTTATATGACGTAGGCGAATTGGAAAACCCGACTTAGTGTAAAGGGCTCCGTCATTTTGCAATCGGCCTAATTTCATCCAGGCTTATTGTAATATGCCGAAGACACGGAAGGCTTTAGACGAACAGAAGACAGATGTTTAAGAAAGGCGGTTCGTAATGAGGCTTGGTGTCTGGTGACACTTTGTGTAGACTTACAAAATTGTCAAAATAGGAGCTGGGTGGAGACGGCGAGTGGCACAAGTCACGACTTGGTTTATACTATTATCTCAAGATCACAGTTAGCCAGATGAGGTTAGTTTTTCTAGTAATGGATCTTGCAATATCATTTAAAAATAAGCTTTTCACCATAAGTTTTTGATTTTAAACAATGAAAGCTGCTGCAGCGAAGTCTCATTCCAATAAGCCTGCATGAAATTAGGCTCACTGAGTGTAATTTCTTAATAGCCTAAAGCTGTGTGGGCTGATTGCAAAATGCCTAAGAAATGTCAGGCTGAATAAAAAATACAAGATTTTTCAATTTGCCAGGCTCGTTGCGAAATGATGGCGCCCTTGAAAAAGAGCTGGGTTTTCCAATTCACCTATGACATATACACTCAAGGGAAGATGAACATTTGAAATTATAGGTTTTGAAAATTCATCTCTATAATTGCTGTTCTGTTTCAGTGAGTGTTTAGTAGATCAACAAGGTACTTTTTATAATGATTTGATTAATGTTTTATGCAGAAACTTTAATATGAAATTAATTTTCTTTAAAATTAGAGTGGGAACATCAATTCATTTTGCTGTATTATTTCAACAAGGTTACCTGAAATACACTAGGTAAATTTTTCAGTTGAAATGTTGTAATCCATTTCAGTAGCTTTTATGATTCTTGAGAAGGAAGAGAAATTCCAAAATTTTACTTGACTCGTTGCACATATTGATTGAATGGGAAACAACAAAACATTCTTTACATAATAAATTATTAGCAGTTATTTTGTACTATTAACAAAAGCTTGCATTCTACACGAGAATAGTTACACTACTAGAGAAAACCCTGATAGCTATAATTAATGCTAAAAGTTCATAAAAACAGATGATTCATTAAGAATACAGTTCCCAATCTTTTTCATGTATAAGCCTATTAATAGTTTTGTAAGTACTGATAAGATGATCACTTTTGTGCAGTTTTTTGGAAATGCCATTACAGAATTTTTATTGTAAACTGCTTGAATATTTTTACAAACCACCAGATGGAAAAAAAAACACTGTTAAGGTAAGTAACCTACTTATGCCTGTACTAGAGTTTTGAGAGAGTGGAAACAGACAAATTACTATAGTAACAATAAATAAATAAAAAGAAACTGTTACTTTTTAAATATCAAATTTAAGAGGACAAATGCAAGCCCACTGGTACGACAAGAAATGCTTTGAAATGAACAGAGAAAATGGATGGATAATCCATTAAACACAACAGAGAACTTCAATATCTTTCAACACCAAAAAGAGTAGAGGAAAAAAAAAATTGAAATGTTATGTAATCAGGTTGCTTGTTTAATTATCATTGTATCTAATGCTGCATCAGGAAGTAAACAAGCAAAGTCAATGGGCTAGTATTAAATTTGAAATATATAAAATAACTTTAAATTTCTTTCTGTGTCAAAATATCAAATGATGAATTCACTGTTATATTACCTTTAGTCTATACACCAGTACTGTTTTTAACTGATTAAAAGGATAATTAAAAAATTAATAAAAATTATAAATTCAAATCTTGACTGCAAGAGGAATCTCTTTTTCTCTTTTTCTCTTGTTTTATTTTTGCCGAAATATCTTTAAGGAAACCAAATTTTGAAAGGAAAATATTTTTTTTTCGTCCTTGTAATCTCATCTTAAAGTAAAAAACCTATTATCAAGCAGGGATTTATGTTAGAATACTGTAGAGATTAATCAAACATTTAATTTTAATTATTTAGGTATTAACTGATATGAAATTTTATTTTCATTAATTGACAAGTTTCTAATAATTTTCCATGCTTAAATGTAAAAATGTTACTATGCTTTTAATTTTATTTAATTTAAAATTAAAAAGAATGGCTCACGATGCATTTCAGGTTATTTAACAACTAGATCTAATAGGTTCTACAAATTGACTTTACTACACCAATGAGAATTTTAATTGCCATAAGAATATTTAAAATTCTGATGTTTCACTTTTGTTATTACAAGAAGATATGAAAATTTTTTTCAAGATAGATGATAATTTCTTAAGGAAAATACTTACCATAACAAGATCTGAATCAATAATTGTATTTAATCGATGAGCTATAGTTAATACTGTACAGTGCCTAAACTTATGCCTTATTGTTTGTTGAATTAAAGCATCAGTCCTTTAAAGAAAAGAGAAAAAAAAATATATTATTATTTTTTTCTAAGCAGTACTATATATATAAACTGAATCTTAAATTTTGGCTAGATTTTGAATAAGAAATTTAAGTCTACCTTGGATCCACGCTTGCTGTGGCTTCATCTAAAACTAAGATTTTATTGTTCCTTAATATAGCGCGAGCAAGACAGACTAATTGCCTCTGACCCATACTAAAATTAGAGCCTCCTTCGGCCAATTCTGTATCAAGACCTCCTGGCATATGTTTAACCACATCCTTAAGCTGAACATCTTCAAGAGATTTCCACAATTCTTCATCAGTGTGCTCATCAAATGGGTCTAAATTTTTCCTCATTGGCCCAGTAAAGAGTACAGGATCCTGAAAGAAAAGCACAAGAATATAAAGGAATTTGGATAAATCAATCATAAATTTGATAATGCTGTCTTTTGAATATTGTTTGAAAAACTAAGCATTGTAAATTACTTGTGGAATGATGGATAGCTTTCTCCTGAGATCATGAAGTCCAATTTCAGAAGTTGTAACTCCATCAATTGAAATACATCCTCTTGGTTCAGTCATTCGAAACAGAGCTGCTATAATAGAGCTTTTACCTGCACCTGTTCTTCCAACTATTCCAACCTAAAGAGACATAAATTAAAGTTTTGTCAGTTACATGTATAGCAAGTAAGCTTCATTTTTCTTTAAAAGTTATTGACAGATCTATCTTTTACAAAGTTTCTGTATTAGAGATTGGTAACATTTTTCAAATTCATTATGATATATTAATTCATTTCGATATTAACAAAAATAATAATGTCACTGATACTGGCCAATGAATTCTGTAAAGCAAGAAATAGCTGTTTTCAGAATAGACTTGTGATTACAAGGTCTCATATCTTAATCTTTACTGTTAAATATTCTAGTTTTTAATTTCTGTGCCCATTTCATTGATTTGCAGTTGGCTTAAAGACAAGCATGAAAATTTATTTCATTTTCATAGTAAATTTCATTATTTTTCTTAATTTTGGAGATCTCGTTGTCTATCCTATATTTGAAATCTGCAGTCTTAATATGTGTGTGGTTCAGTGCTGATTGACCATGAATGATGAATGTCATAAAGCTCAAAACAGTCTTATAAAATCACTTGCATAAATTAGGTCTGATTTATTAATATTTAATAATTAATGGGGTTTAACGTGCATTAAATGTAATATGAAAACTGGAAGGAAACTCGAGAATGCACAAATTCGTTAAATTCGTTTTGTGCATTCTCGACTTTTCTTCGCGTTTTAATATTTAATAATAAATCGCTGAATTCTTTCCATGTTGCAAAATGACAAATAATCTAAATCTTTATTTAAGAGATAAATCTTGACATATGTTACTGTTATTGGACATAATAATAGCTTCTTTTTTTTTTCTTTTGGCCAGTTTAATATTGATAGAAACTACTTTGCATTAACTTTTCTTAATGCATGAAGTTACAGCATCAAACCCAACATTAGATTAATTGCATTGATTTTGCTAATGAAACCGGTATTAGGTGGATGAAAGTTAGTTTTAGCGAAATAAATTTTAAATTGATTTTCAAGTTATTTCAGAAAACTTTTGAGTTGATTATTTATATTTCTAGGTTTATTTAGTTAAAATTACTTTCAATAGTGTCTATAATAATAGTACTTTTTGTTTTGCTTTGATGAAGCAGTTGAGGTTTCTCAGTACAGGAGGTTCTGTTTCAGCATATTCCAAATATACTCCATGAAAAGCAATGTTGGATTCCTTGGGCCATTCAGCTGGTGGCTTTTTATCAGGAGGAGCTTCTAACTCAGCCTCTGGTTCTAGTTTACTGTATTCCAACACACGTTCTACGGACGTCATCTAGTTACAAAGCAGTTAAACAAATAATTAGAATTTTTAAGTATTTACTACAAATACTGTACTTCCTGAAATAAATTGTCATTTAAAGAAAAGAAAAAAACGTTCTAAGAAAGAATAATTCATCTTATTATAAAGGCTTTCTATTGGTAGAGGGAGGCTTTCCACCTCCATTTCTTTTGCATTATTCATTGTTAACTTTTAAAGTTAAATGTATTATTTTAGCTTTAATTTTACTAAGGAATTCATTGAATTAAAAAGCAGGTAGAAGAGAAAGTAAATAGCTAAGAGAAATGTTTTTTCACCTGATTTTCAACTTCAGCGGATTGCTTAACTCCATATTGAAAAATTCCAGTTAAGTACATGGCTGAAGAAATGGCTAAACCTACATCACCTCCTAATGTACCTGGTTACAAAACAGTAAACAAGATAAAATGAAATTTAAGCAGTTTCAAAATACAATTAAATTATCTACTTTTGAAACTCATGTTTAATTTCTATTCTAGGATATTTATATGAAATAGATTTGTTTACTGTAAAAGTTTTTGAAAGAAAAAATTACCAGTATGAAGTAGAACAAGTGAATAGGTCACAATAGCAATATAAATAAAGCACAAAAAGTCGAGCCACAATCCAAACCAGCGAGCAGTGGCCAAGAATAGAAACCAGGCTGAAGAATGTAAATCTTGATGAGCATCAAATCCTTTGTGGAAAGTTTCTTGGGCATTAAATGCTCTAATAGTAGAAAGTCCCTGAAGAGAAACACTTAGATGGGAGAACACAGGGCTTCGAGCTGAAAGAAATAGAAAAAATATAAAATTACATAAGTTTAATTGATTATTATCAAGACTTATTGCTCTGCATTTATACCTTAAAAATTACCTTATATGTTTATTATTATAAATATATATTATATATATAGTCAAGCCGGACAGATATCTGAAACTTAAAATCCCAATACAAATTTCAGAAAACTGTTTCTGTGAATGTACGGCTTCGAATTACATTCACTTCTGTCCGGCTTGACTATATGTTTAGTAATATAAGTTAATTTTATTCTTATATTCTTTACACTCTAAATTTCTAAATTGCAAATGATTAATTGAAATCTTTGCATCGCTAAACTCGAAATTATGCATCATTCGAGTTTGGCCATTC
>JAFIDM010003189.1:59332239-59351497 GCA_023159025.1 Thereuonema tuberculata | reverse complement strand
ATATACAGGGTGTTTCAAAAATAGACGGCATAATTTCAGGTATGTATTTCCCACATGTAGACAATCAAAATAGTTCATTACAACATATGTCCGGAAATGCTTCATTTCCGAGTTATGGCCTTCACAACATTGAAAATCACCGGAACGTTTTTCGTTCCGCCGGTCGTTGCCATTACAGAAGATGTTCAGAATGACCACCTCCTGCTTGAATACAGACCTCACATCGATGTCTCATTGAACGTTTTTCTTTCCGCAGGTCGTTGCCGTCAAAGGACACATTAAGAGGGCACTCTGACAGATCATTCCGAGGCGAAGGTTAAATTCAGTGGTGTGTTTGGCGTTCGACTGTGTGTCATGTACACAAATCAGGAGCTGGCAGAGATGCACTTCATGTACGGTAAGGCAGACGGCAATGCTGCGCTGGCTCGTCGTTTGTACCAGGAGAGGTACCCACAGCGACAATGTCCAGATCGGAAGACATTTGTAAGTCTCCATCACCGTCTGTGCGAGTATGGAAAATTTCACTCTCCTGGATTGGGAAGGGGACGACCAAGGTCTACAACTCCAGAAGAACAGGAGGAGATTCTGGAGACTGTGAACAGAACTCCTTCTGTCAGCACACGAAGGTTAGCGTTGCAAGTGAATGTTCCCCATACGACTGTCTGGAGACTGCTGAAAGAGCATCAATTGTATCCTTATCATTTGCAACGTGTACAGGCGCTGTCACCAGCAGATTACCCTGCACGAGTTAGGTTCTGTCAGTGGTTCTTGCAGCAGTGTGCTGCAAATCCGAACTTTCCTGCCTTAGTATTATTTACAGATGAAGCACAGTTCACACGAGATGGCATAACAAATTTCCACAATCAGCATGTATGGGCGTATGAAAACCCAAATGCAACTGTTGTATCTCATCACCAGGTGCGGTTCTCCCTCAACATGTGGGCCGGTATCATTGGTGATCGATTAGTTGGACCCCATGTACTTGTAAACAGACTTACGGGGCAGGCGTACACAAACTTCCTGGAAAACACCATACCTCATGTTTATGACGACACTCCACTGATCGATCGTCAGCACGCTCACTTCTTGCATGACGGCGCTCCTGCACACTTCAGTCGTACGGCTCGCCGGTACTTGGATCGAACGTTTCCTGATCGATGGATAGGTAGAGGTGGCCCAATTGCTTGGCCTCCACGCTCACCTGATCTGAACCCTCTCGATTTCTACTTGTGGGGCCATTTAAAATCATTGGTTTATTCGTCTCCGGTGCCTGATTTGGAATCCCTTCGGAATCGAATTGTGGCACGTTCTGAGGACATACGCAACATTCCTGGAGTGTGGGATCGTGTTCGCAGGTCATTGAGACATCGATGTGAGGTCTGTATTCAAGCAGGAGGTGGTCATTTTGAACATCTTCTGTAATGGCAACGACCGGCGGAACGAAAAACGTTCCGGTGATTTTCAATGTTGTGAAGGGAACTATTTTGATTGTCTACATGTGGGAAATACATACCTGAAATTATGCCGTGTATTTTTGAAACACCATATATATACAGGAGCAGACTTTTATTAATTCCAGGAGGATTTTTTTAAGCATGTTAAATTACTTTCAATTAAAACAATTTAAACAATTAAACAAATAATTTCGTTTTTTTACCTCGACGCAACAAGCTAGACCTACTAGCATAAATTTAATGGCAAAGCATCGTATAATTGCCGTCCTTAAACTTGGCATTTTTCCCAAAGTTTGTTTTGCGACTTCTTCTTCCCATTTCCTACAAAAAAGAAAGGAAACCATTTACAAAACCTTTACAAATAGGTTTACATTTTTATTTTTAATAAACATTAAGACACACAGAAAAAAAGGACTTATTCAAGAAAACTAAACAAAATATGCTCCGCACTGTAAATTATAAGATTTTGAAAATATATCATCATATATAAAATAAAACAATACCCAACTTATACATAAAGCAATACATAATGTTTAATTATTACTAGTATTTATAAGCTACATCCACTCTATATTTTTATTCGATTTAACTCATCGTTAAATAGAGTGATTTTTATTTTAATAATTTTATTTAATAAATAAGATGACTCAAGGTTATTTTAAATAACTGAATTTTTAATTAAGTTGTTAATTTTAATAATCAAATATTTTAATATTTATTTGAGTTTTATTTGAATAACTAAATAAGATTTCGTTAAGAACTATATAGTATTTTATTAGTTACCTTAATAACTGAATAATAGTTTTTATTTTAGTAATTGAAAACGCATCGTAGAGCTGAATGGGTAGAAAAGTTGCCCTCCAATTTTTTTTTTAAGGTTTTCTGCTACTAAAACAGTAGTACTTTGGCTCTTCACATTCAAGCCACCCATAAAAAAATGTCTACTTGCTGATGGATCAAGTTAAGCTTCAGACAGGCATGAATTGAAATGAAATGAAAGGAAGTAATTTTGAACATTTCTTTTCAGCGCCTCATAAAACAACGGGCTCTGAAAAGCAACCCTATGTTGGCTTCCCGGCACATCATCACAGCGAACGTGGTCTGCTGGGAAGCACACGAAGGAAAGACTTTTTTTTTATCATTTGTTTATTTTTATTATTATTATTATTATTATTGTTACAAATAATATAAATCTTTGATTTATAAAGTTATTTATAATTGATAAAGGCTAAAGTTTAATAAAAAAGTCATTCCTAAATAGTTTAATTTACTCGAACTAATTAAAGCAAAATGCAGATATTTTTTTATTAGTAGTTTGGTTAAGTGATAGTTATTATTTTGAACAGTGAAAGTCCATTATTGTAGTCTGATATATTGTTTCTTCTTCTTTAACAAAGAAGCCCATCAACAGATTTTCGTCTTCCGTTTAATATTCAATACTACTATTTTGTTATTGTTGGTGATGTTGGTGAAAAATTCAGACTTAACATCATAATTTAGACTTATCTTTCTTTTTTTTTTTTACTCCATACTTCTTTAGAAGAAAAATAGGAATCTTAATATACATAAGGAAGAAATAAATTTATATTACACCCACTCTCCGATTAAATCGCGGGGTTTGATGAGGAGGTGCGGGTTGTGACCCACATTATATAATACGACCGCATTATAACCGATGCCTATAAATTTCCTCCACGGATCCTTCCTTCGGCCGGACTTCCAGTAAGGGAGTAAAACTCGATTAGTTTTTCAATATTCATCTCTCTCTGTTGCGTACATTAGTTTTTTTTGCAGGAATTTCTTTGTTAAACATTCTTTTAGCTTCTTAACTTTGCGGGAGGGTAATGGAATTTTTGACCCCCCTCCCCCAGCTTTTTCCGTCTCTCTCAAATACTGGGTTGTTTGGGTGAGAAGTCCTCCCGCAGTGCAAATACGACATCATTTTTCTCAGAATTTTTTGAACGGCAATGTGAAATACAGTAAGACTCGCTATATAAACGGTGGTGATGTAACCGTGGATGCGTTTAGTAGTAATTTTATATTATAGTTCCAAAAGTATAATAACCAAGCAAAATAACAACGGATAAGTGTTGATATTCTTTGATCCAAGGATGCTTTGTGCCTGTGTGCGTAGGTGTCTAAAATAGAATCTTGTAGTTGCATAATGATAATATATGACTATATTGACTACATGTTTGATATCTATAACATGGTATTAAAGTGTTCACTAAGAACTTAAGTTAAATTCAGTAATAGTGAGTGTATTAACTCACTTATTTCACCAAAATACACTCTTTGACAAAAAAAAACTGTGACTCATCACTGAATATAACACCACTCCACTGGACACCATTCCAAGTTGATCGAGCACCACTACAACCGGGTTCCGGCGATAGGCGGTGCAGTGGCCTCCCCAAACGTAGTCCCAGTGTCTCAAGTCGTCTGGCAACGATCCAGATGGTTACTTCCGACCTGTAGTCACCGCAACAGGTCCACGGATGATCAGAGTGACGAATTCAGTGCTGTTCTTGCGGCTCTCACAGTCGCTCGCGGCCGTCCACTGCCAGCATACCGCTGGACTGTGCGATCCACTGGCGCCAACATCACCCAATTGCGGCATCGCTCCGACTTAACTGCCGGGCGATACGGCAGTTTGACCAACCGCCCTCTTTCAGCCTAAAGATACGTCTTCGCTTAAACTCTCTCAACTGCTCGTAATGTGCATGGATTCGACGTCGAGGCATTCTCACAGTCCGTGGAGATTAATGCAACCCCAATCCGCTCTCACAATATGTCCGAGCTTTGATGTATCCTCTCTGATAAACGCGATTCCCACTCACTACGGCGGACCACTATTTAGTCATTACTCATGATTTTCTAATCATTTGCATATTCGGCCCCGAGATATTTGCATGTTAAATTTCGCGGGCAATTTTCTAGGGGTGCTTTGTTTTTTTTTTTTGTCAAAGAGTGTACTTCAAATTCGATATTTAAGTTTGGCTTTTAAGTTTGAGGATTTTTCTCTTATATTTGGATCTTACAGTATCTTGTTTGATACAATATTTGATTTTAGATTAGTTTCTTTATAATTTAAGATCATGGAGAATATTATCAATTTAATAATTCCTTAGTTTATTATAATAAGTTTCTACCAATCACATAATTTTGATAATTTTCTTCATATTTTTTCTTTTACAAATAATTAGCTACGTTGGCCTAGGGTTGACGGTAGTTTATTTGCCTAATAAATTGTTTACTGTGCAAACTCTTTTTAAATATATTATCTTACTTAGTCCTCCTCAAACTTTGATATACAGTATATAACAAAGTGCTATACGAAGAATTTCACTTTGAGTTTTAGTTAAATGCTTCAGCTTTTGATGTCAATTACGGGATAAACATAGTTATTTATTATTCGTCTATTTCTGTAGAGACCTTTTTATGTTATCGAACGACCTGTTGAATAAAGACGGTACTACGTATTTTTATCAGTATTGTTATAGTGATTTTTTTGTAAAGATTGCAAGCATGATATTAAGATGAAAAACAAAATGGTAAAGTCTCCATAAGTTATTTCCTTTGGATTTTGTTTCTCGCCGTTTAAATCATCACATAAATTATCGATCCTATAAAGAGCATTTCACAGCTTTAATTAATCTCCAATATCAAATTTTATCAAATCACACGATTGTTTCTCGATTTTAAAACACACGAGTCGACATCCACTAAATACGTTCGTTCTACAATTGTGATTGTAAATAAGATTGTGTAAATAAGACAAATATTAAAATTTCTTAAATCTGTCTTCACTTACCTTTCTAGTCGGTTCCCCAATTTTTCCGAACAATCTTCTTTTGGGATGTTGTATAGATCGTCGACTTCTAGATCCTTCCGATAGCCTTTTTTAAAAAATGGATTTAGCCACCTATTAAAAGAGAAAAAGAATAATTACATTTTATTAAAAGATTACTAAAAAAAGCTTAAATAAAACTAATGCTGACAAGTGAAATAGTTATGAGAAAAATTCAGCTACATTTCATTACAATTGTTTATCTTCCTAAAGGTCTCTTCAACTATCCAGAAGAACGGGGCCCGGTTTTTAGGAATTAGAGGCGAGCGAGCAGCGGACGTTCGCTTGGTCTTAACTGAATTAACTATCCTAGAACATTGTAAGGCAGAATGGGAAAACTCAGATCCACGGGCCATTTATGTCAAGAGTACAAAATGAGTGACTGTTTTTTTGATATTTCAATTATTATCTTTGTTTATTGTAATGCCATTCATGAGTACCAAGTTGGGGGTCTGAAACTTTCCAAATACCTTCATAGGAAGATGGCAAAAAAAATAAAATAAATATAGGGTGTAAAAAGAAAAACAGTTTTCAGTGACAAAAAAGAAATTGAAAACGTCGGAAATAAATCTTGGATCTACCGGAAATTGAGAGAAAAGTAAATGGAAATAGTTCAAAGAATAACTAACAAAAGATGCAGGATTTTTTTAGTTTAGATTATAATGGAAAAATTGTTGATTTTCCACATCTGTTAGTCTTATCTCTAGTTAGTCTTATTTAAATCACTTTAAATCTCGCAAAGAACTTTCTAGTAAAGTTCACTTTTAACCAGAACAAATATCTATCTATCTATATATGTAAAAACAATAAAAATAAGCATAAAAATATATACATATTATTTAAAATTCTTTTTGTACTAATTTTTCCTCCATGTAAATTAAGTGCCGTTTATAGATTTTTTTTTTTTTTTTTTATTCTTAAATTTATAAAAAAAAACAACCTGTACTGGCTAACTGGTAAAGGAATAAATAAAGAAAATAAGCTAGTAAAGGATTAAAAAAAAAAGCGTATTTAACATCTCCTCAATATAAAATTAGCTTTAAAAAAATTGAGAAGATATGATAGATTTATCAAAAACATATGAACTGATAAACATTTATAAAAAACAAATTAATTACCTACAACACTTGTACGACTTGTAAATTAGTAATTAACATTAAAACTGCAAACTTTAAAAAAAAACACACACAATACATCTAACTCGATACCAATACTTCATCTTTTTAGTACTCAAGACTTTCTCAAGATCTATTATACATAAATAAATAAAATAAATAAAAAGAAAAGAGAGAAAAAAAATTAATAAGTTTATTTTTTATTTATTTTTTATCTCTTTTCTTTGTCTGTATTTGTTTAATCAATGTGGGGTCAATGTAATTATTTTCATTAACTTACTTAAACGGTGGTAACTATATCAAACAATTGTAAACAGGCCATTTAACATATGGGTGATTTATGAGCAACAAATAAAGAATAAATAATATAGTGACACATTTCGATAGTAAGTAATACGAGTTTCATTAATCATGTATAATTGCACAATGTAAGATTGTTCTTTCTTCTGGCGAAATATTGAAGGATATTTTTATACAGTAGTACAATATATTTGAAAATAATCTTCTTCTAGATCTTATAACTGCATCAGATTAACAAATTCAGATTTCTTTTCTGTTCTTTGAGATGTCATGAAATACGTTATCGTTTTATGTTATATGTTAAGTTTTGTGATTCGTCTTTTATTGTATTTCATTTTATGATATAATATATTAAAATTATAAACTGACTTATTGTCAGTAGAGTTTGAATTTTTTTTTTTTTAATTTTCTAGCTCTTAAAATTTTAATCATATATTTAGTTTATTACATGTAAGAAAACATGTTGCGTAAAACATCCGTATACATATTATACATATCCGTATACATATACAGTAGCAATGAAATTTTATTCTTCAATTAATATATGGGTTGTAAATGCGTAATATATTTATTAATTTATCCTTTACTTACCGCAATTTTAAAAATCTTTTGTAGATACATATATGTTCTAAGCGAATACAAAGCTTTAAAATTTTTAATAAAATATAGATTAAAATCGAAATTACCAGGAATTCCAAAATTCTAAATCTACGTAAATAGATATGACGTAGTGATCAAGAAGTAAAAAAATTGTTTTACATATTTATAAAATCCAGTATTCACGAATTTTAAGATTACCATCCTACTCAAATATTTATTTATTAAAAAAAAAAATAGCTTCTCTAATTTACTTCTATTGTTTTTTCCTTGTTTTTTTTTTTGTTTTTTTTTTCCTTGATCAGAAATTTAACTTTTTAATTTATAATTTTTTTTGATCTAATCAAAAGCTTTATAATAAGATAAATGTCAGTATTAAAAAGTAATGGAATATTACAATATATTTTCTTTCACATAGAATTGATACAGTTATTCCCTCGACTAACATTTTCCATTTGTCTTTTAACTGTGACAACAGTTTCTTACAAAAATACCTGAAAAAATAATAATAAATAAATAAAATTAACATTTAAACCATAAGCCATCTTTTTTTTTCTATTTGTGCTTTATTTTTAATATATTTTTTAATGATCTTGAATCATAAAGATAATTTGTCAAAGGAATATAATAAACTTCTCGATTTCCTTGTCCCATTTGGTTACATATTAATTAAAAAAAATATATTTTTCATTTTCCTTATTGAAAGAAGGAAGGCTAATTTTATAATTACTTTTGGAAATTTTACAAGTTCTTCCGTTCGTAGTTCTTATAAGAAAATAGAAAACAAAATTCAACTCAATCTGGAGGAAATAGGAAAGAAATTGAGCTAAACCTCGTTGAAGTAGACATTGACATACCGAGAGAGGAATGCATCTGAAATGGAAATAAACGCATTTTTAGATCTCGTCTATTTTTTTTTTTTCTTTGGTTGGAAAACCATCATTTTGTATGTAATTCCCTCACCCAGAAAAAGAATGGAACTTTTTTTTTTTGTTTAAGTAGCTGGGACCATCACATCCCCTTCCCTTCCCAAATCCAAATTCCTGAGCACGCCTCTGGAAATATAATAACCGTCTTCACAGAGCCTGTTGTTATGAGTGCATGAGGAGTCTCTAAACAGCGAGAAAGTAATAATTTGTTTGAATTCTCTATCTCAGTTCCACCAATTGAAATGAAACTGAAATTTCAATGAATAGGAAAAAAAAATCGATCTTTTACTTTTCTGTTTTAATATGCTGACTTTTAATAATTTCGTAGTCATTACTTAGAATATTACTAAATAAAAAAAATGGAAGAAAAATTTTCGAATAAATCGGCAAACCACGATTTCACTACAAATTTTAATTTAGTATTAATAAATATATATATTTAAATATTTTTCAAAAATGAACTTAAACAGGCATCAAAAATAATTTAATTCTTAAAATGATATTTCTCGGTTTATTTAACACAGAGTAGCTTAAATTCACTATTATATTCAAATCCAGATAATAAGTTGCCATAAGTTAAGATAATTACGCTAATTGCAATAATAAGTCAAAATAATAAGTCTTTTTTATTAATAAAATAATAAAAAAAGACTTATAAAAATCAGTCGAAAATCAATTTTTTTTTTTTAATTTTTCTTTTGTAAAAAAATTAGTTTTTCATTATTTTTTTTTAAATCAATTAAAACATTCCTGAGATAAGACGATAATATCTTTGAAGGCATTTTTGTTTTGTTTTTCAGTATTTTTAATTAGATTAGCCAATTGTTATTGAATATGTCTCAATCCTAATTATTTAATCCGTTAATAAACGATTATAATATTAAAATAAAGATTATAATAATAAAGAAAAAAATACACTAAACGATTTTATATAAAAAGATATTACTGGAATTTCTAGAACAAATATAACAAACTCTTGAGATAATTAAATATTTAAATACAATAAAATCCCAAGCAAATCATATGTATGATATCAAAGGAGTTGAGTTACCCTAAAGACTGTAATTATAGAAATAAAAATTACTTTTATTTTTTTTCCCAGTATTTGCGCAACCGCTTCAAATTGTTATACGAAATGTGTAGGATAAAGTTTTCCAAGACTGAAAAAAGTGATAATATTAAATAAGAGAAATGAATGTTATTTTGATTGTGTGGGCCTCCAATTTACTTAAAAAGAAAACTTATTGTAGAAATGATTTAAATTATTCCTGGGCTAGCTTTGCGCTCAGCCTTAAATGAATTTAGTAAGAGAGTGTAAATGGTATTAGAGTATTCTCTGAAGAAAAGATAAACCAGATCGTGTTTGGATTCAGAATTGACGGTGATTGTTCGAATTTCTTTCTTGCTCTGTGAGCATTTTCTTCGAAGTGAAGTGACCGTTGAAAAGAGAATGAGCACACAAGAGTTTACAAACTTTCAATAGAAAAATAAATTGCCTGCGTAGACCTGCTTTACTGAAATATTATTTGTATTGTTACGCTTGTCCTGTGTTGAAATTACTCTGCTACGAAAGCGGAGTCTTTGTTAGACATACAGTAAATTGAAAATAATAACGATTTGAGGGCAGTCTTTGCACCTCTCAAAGGTCAGCAATGTTACAAGGAAAAAAAAAATGTCATCAAGAGATATGATTACACCAAGAGATAGAGGAGCAAATTATTAAAAAGTAAAACAGTTATTTTATTCGGCCATTAAATTATGTTGAAAATTATTTATATTTCGTCAATAATCAGTTGATTGGCTCAGTGCTACAAAGGGGGTCTCTTTACTGAAGAGCCGGGTTCAATTCTGACAAAATGGGGAATTTCCCCTCCAGGCGAGTTTTGGGATTCATCTAACTCTACAAAATGGGCAGATATCCTTAAAGACGAGCGGGCATCTCCTGATCGCTATACTTTCTGCATCACCTTGGGAAGTCCTGCTAAGTCGCTAG
Organism: Thereuonema tuberculata; assembly: GCA_023159025.1. Classification (NCBI taxonomy): domain Eukaryota; kingdom Metazoa; phylum Arthropoda; class Chilopoda; order Scutigeromorpha; family Scutigeridae; genus Thereuonema; species Thereuonema tuberculata. The sequence continues at coordinate 59,341,259 of JAFIDM010003189.1, read as the reverse complement.
TGGAAACCTTTAACATTTCTAACTCGTGTATACACCTTATGGAAAATATCTCTGCCGCGCATCCACCGCGGTAAATGTATTTCCCAAAGGTGAAAAAATTTAAAACTGTGCTTTGAGGTCATGTCCGACTTCTAAACCCTGCCCTCTAAAAACCCGTGAAGAGATGTCGACTTTTTTGTAATTTATTAGTAGTTAAACCAATGCCCTAAAAGCTCTAAAATGTTTGTGGCAAAAGCTGTAAAAACAACGTTAGGATAAGGTTTTGAAGATAGGAAAAACGTCAAAAATAGAAATTTCTGTCGACCGTCATTTTGACACGGGTGATCCGATTTGGTTGAAATATAATACCAGCCGAGTCCTGAAGGGTAACTAGCACCCATTAAATTTTTAGCTGAAAAGCTCAATGTATGGCAGTTATTCACGTCACAACTGAGATCCTCCCCCCCCCCCCACAACTTCTAAGGCCCACCCCCTAAAAGTCCGTGAACAGATTTAAACTTTTTTGTTATTTATTTGTAGTTAAAATCTTTGGCCTAAAGGATCTAAAAAATTTATGACAAAAGCTCAAAAACAACGTGAGTGTAAGGTTTTGAAGATAGGAAAAACCTCAAAAAATGGAAATATAGGCCTCTATATATTTATATATATCCTTTGTTCAGTTAAGATTGGATGCAATACTGTATTTTTCCTTTCGAAAATACACTAAAAGAGATGACAGTAATATGTCCAAACACCAGATGATATAGATTGCTTGGCTTATTATGAAAGATATGCATAATGTGATCCTTCATGTTGCAAACGATAATCCACCAAATGTCGAACAGGGCCTTACGAAGAAATCAAAGAAAGACGTGATTTTTATCATTCAATTCAACGCTAAAAGTTGATGGATTGTCCAGAAATGTTCTCTTAATTAAACGGGTGAGATCAGGCGAATAAGATTAATATGGAAATTCTGTCCCACCGGAGATGATTGTTCTCCGAGAATTGTTGAAAAAGCTCCTCGTTCGTTTGGCTGGGTCGTCCTATTGGTTCCGGTAAACAACGGCAGAAAACGACTAATTCTGCGTCAGCATATTTGCGGTTGTCTGTGATAAATAACAAGATTCTTGACGTTATCATTATCGAGCTGTATCCATCCACAGCACTGTGGTTGACTGTATATTTTTGCTCTACAATTTTCCCTCTCGAAAAACTGAAAAGCCCAAGTGTACGGCTGTTTCTGAAATCCTGATACTGATGATCATACAAAGTTAAAAGTGGCTAAACTTATTTCAACATTCATTTTTATTGCACATAATGAGAGTTTGTGGAGTCGTTAACATTTAGCATTCGAAAATCATCAGGGGTTGAATTTTTGGTGAGGGCGTGGCATCAAGACTAAAATAATCTTAACCATACTTTAAGTTAATACATAACCTCATTTAAGAAAGGTACAAGTATTAAGAAAAAGTAAGACTTCGCGTACTCAGTCAAAAATTGATGATTTTCTATTTTTTTTTTCCAATTCCATGTTTATTCTTGTCGTATTAAGTCATCGGTCATTTCTCCATTACAAAACTGCTTTACTGTAATTTTAGAAATGTTTTTCTGCACTTCTCAACCCAGAACCGCTGTGATTCTCGAAATTTCAGGACAGATCTTTTCGACTAGTGAATTTATTTTGTGAGAACCAAAAAGAATTTCAAAGTAATCATTGTCTTTTCTAATAGTGATTTGTTAAGATCTTTGAAATTAAAAATTTGATTGATGCACGATTTGTGTGCAGTTGCTTACACAATTGCTTCCTTATGTTTCTGTTAACTAGAATGAACCAAATGGTTACACGAGTAAACTGTAGAATCGAGGTTGTCCTTCATTAATATATCTTGAATAAGTCGGTTTACGTAATGAGAGAAAAGCATAAAACGAATTCTCTGCTCCAGTGTGAGACCAGCAGACGACTAAAGTAGAGTAGCAATGGAATCAGTGCAGAAACAACGGCGCAATGAGACTGGGTCGTCGCGCTCCAAGCGTCATTAGCTATTCATCTTCCGGGTTATTATCACATTCTATTCGAGACTCGACTGTCATTGTTTACACAAACTCATGTCTCCCACATCCTTCCACGGTGAAAGGAAACGACACATTTGATTCACTACCTATAATTAAGCCGCAATGAATTAAGGAAAATAAAACTCCCTTTCATCAATTAGACCTTTTTTTTCTTCGTCTGCGTTGATTGTAATTATAGTATAATTTAACGGGCAGGATTTAATTAGTGATCTTAATTTGTATTTTTTTCAATTGATACAGTTACGTATATTATTACAGTTTTCCTCTTCAGTTAGAATTCTTTCAGCAATTTGAAGATTTATTTGTAAACTGGCCAATTGACCGTCCAGAGAACAGAGGGGTTTTTAAAAAAAAAAAAATTCTGAAATAAGCAGCATATTTCCTATTTCAATTAATATTTCTTACATGAATTTTCTTCATATTCTTCCAACGGCCGATTTCTTCATTTAGTGTTAGTATTAATCCATGTCGTAACTAGCCACTGCTGCTTTTGCGCCATTAAAACACCAACAAACAACAACAATGTCGTAACTCTATTGGATTCAATTGAACTTAATCCAGGTAGTAGCTTACGACTATTTGGAGAAACTGGCCGTAAGTGATTCATATTCCATTATAAATAAAAAAAAATTTTTAAATATCCATTTTTTTTTTCTGTAATCAGGAGATACGAGTTGTTACATATCTTTTGAAACAGTACAATATTTTATTGAGTTATTAGCAAGGCCGTACAAGCTTGGTTTTTTTTTCTTAAAATCAAATTCGATTCCTTTTTATTTTAATTACATAGAACATTATAAAATTTCGATTTAAACTGAAAACGCGACACCGGTTCTCAATGTACAAACATTGCATAACCGCGTTTTGGATGAATAGAAAACGATTCAGAGTACCTTTAGCTTTTTTGAACAAATCCGGAAACCTTGTGACCAGTAGCGTACCAAGGGGGGGGGCGGGGGGGGGTGGTCCGCCCCGGGCCCCCACCTTGGAGGGGGCCCCCATCCAGACAAGACGACCTTTTTTTTTTGGTTGTAAAAGTCAGACTAGGGGGCCCCCATCCACAACTCCCGCCCCGGGCCCCCAAAGGCGTTGGTACGCCACTGCTTGTGACGACTCGACGGTGCGAGGCATATGTTGATGCTGGTGAAAGTCACCTCGAACACCTCATCTAACAGTGGTTACACCATAGCCTATGAATATGTTAATCATTCTACAAAATCTGAATAAACCATTTCGGCATCCATGTTTCATGTGAACTTTTTTCGTTATTTTGCACCATTCCATGGGCCTTCAGATTTGGCCACCCAGTTCTGGACCACCCTGTCAATTTTTAAGTAACTACTATATATGAAAATATTTAGTAGTTAAACAGAAGCCTATTTTGGTCTACACTTATTAATGAATAAAAGTTGCAAGTTATAGTGACCAAATATATGTTTATATATATAATATCTTAAATAAGATTTCAGTTGTTTTGCATTCTTTGTCAATCATCAATTGAAGTCGCTGAAGTTGTTGGTAACTCAGAGAATGACAAATAACACCATCAACACATATGAGAAAAGGAAAGAAAATTTAAAGATTTAAAAGGGATATAAATAAATTCCCAGTCCAGTATAAAGGAATGATAAAAAAAAATTAAAATAAAACAAGATTGAGGAAAATTACAGGGTGACTCGTAAGAAATATTTGAATAAACCTAAAGAACTCATGTAGCTTTGAATATAATTTATACATTGGCAAACAAGGAAAAAAAAAAACACTGTACACGATTTCAAGCATAGAATCTTTGCTGTAGATATCAGTAAGTTCTTAAGAATATTATAAGATTAAAGCTAACTAAAAGAAAAGTGAAATTTAGATGAATTGTTTCCAACAGAATATTTACTTATTCCTGGAGAAAATAATTAGTGATTAATTTTGTTATTGTTATTTTAGAATATGTTCGGACCAGTTTTTAAATGGTCAATAAGCCTTAAATGACTCTACAGTCATGAATTAGGATTTTAATAATGGATTTTTCAATGTCAACACAACGGTAATCCATTGGTAGCCTTTTAACATATTTTAAATAATTCTCTATGAACTCAGTGATTTTTTAAACTTCTTTTTCTTAAGGGAAAGCAAACATCTTACAACCGTGAAGGCTGCCTATATTAAAATACACAATGAGTTTATGGATTCTTTGTCGTACTCTACCTTATTTGTGCAATTATAATAAGAGAATTATTAACTTATTAGGAAGTTTTCAAAATTTTAGGAAACGGTTGCTATGGGACAAGAGTGAAGTCGCACGACTAGTTATTGTTTTTAGATGCATCTGAGCCTTTCTATGTCTATTCTTATTTAGCATAAATATACTGTGTTAAAGAGAAACAACCAGTTCAAAACGTACTGAGAAAATAAATTTAAATTTCCTGTGATTTCAACTGGAAATAGATTTTTTTTCTTAAATTAGAAGAATTAAGTCAAATTAAAGATGATTTCAGAAACTCTGCAGAAATAATTGTTTCCACAATGTAGATATGCTGAGGGTTAAGTTTATGGCTAGGTTTGCGTATGGTAATTATAAAAAAATTTCAGTCAATTAGATTGGTTATAGTTTGAGTTCATACCAGTTCAGGTTCTACCCAAGAATCACGGAACTACATTGCTCACGCCGAGATATGGAACTCCCAGAATGCAACGCAGATTATAGATTTTCCTTTCCTGGCCGTTCGCTAACATTCAAATAGAAAAGGTCGCTTCTCTTCTATTTGAATGTTAGCGAACGGCCAGGAAAGGAAAATCTATAATCTGCGTTGCATTCTGGGAGTTTCATCTCTCGGCGTGAGCACTGTAGTGAGTTATCTTCTTAGAATTTGCGAATAATTGTAACTATTCAACTATCAATTCCAATACTGTCCAAATGTTTCTTAAGAGTTTTGGCACTGGCACCAATTACAATAGGATGAAATGCATTTCTTTTTTTAAAGTATTATTATTATTTATTTGTAATAATATTGTAAATGAAGGAAATGAAAACTCCGCATAGTCACAAATAAATAGAAAGGATATTTCTTGAAGTTAGTTCAAGAAGATAAGAACTCAACGGTAAGTTCCAATTATTACAGTTCCGCCAGTGCAACAAACTCATTTAAAGTTGATGATTCTTTGTTTTTTTTTGGTTGGATGTTTTGAATTCCAAATCTAGTCCCACATTTCCTAAGGCGACACTGGCCATATGGTCACTTGCTCAGGTAAACCACTATTTGATATCATTATTTTTCTTAGCACCAGTAATAATTTATTTATTTATTTATTTATTTATTTATTTATTTATTTATTTATTTTTATTTATTGGGAAGCGTAAACTCGCCAATAAATAGGATATCGTATAGGATATTACAAATGGCGTTTTAACGTGTGTTCATTAAAATTAAAATCAGGAAAAAATTACAAGTTGATCAAATGTTACATTATAAAATTAAAATTACAAGGAAAGACATAAGACAGTGAAACATAAAACACTGGTTTTTACATGGGAAGCGAGGAGAGTAACAATTTGCAATGATTGGAGAGATGCAGTCACGTGCCAACAGTGAGGAAAGTTTCCATTCGATATTACTTATATTTTTGTGATTCCATTCAATATCTATACTTTATATAGGATATTACTTTCAAATACAATACTGTTTGTTGATATTATTAAATAAATAAATGAGCTTTACAAAATATACATTTAATAAATTCATTTGATCATGTAGATGTCACAAAAATTATATTTGTTTTATTTATTGTGAGCTTATTTATCAGTGTATGGAAGTACTACGTTATTGTCGCAGTAAACTTACATAAACTTTTCTCCTGTTATTTCCTATCATTAACATGAAAGTAGAACAAATAATGTAGCAGAGATAATTTCCTAAATTAACCTTCAAAAAAGATTTGTTTAATGTTATTTTAAACGGGAATCTTTCTCTTGATAATAAAATAATAATTGCTATTTTTCTATTGAATTCAAATAAAAAAAAAAGCATTTCACGGGTTCTGGAACTAAGCTTTTGTTTGGGTCTTATTCTTCTCTTTAATGATCATTCCCATTCAGCCAACTGAAGATTCATCATCAATGGGAATTAAAATACAATTTAATGACCATCAATTTCGACCTTGCTACATGACAATAGTTTTCTTTTTCTTCAGTGATATGGTGCCGGGAGCCAAGTCGTAATTTTTTTTTTCTCTCTTAAAAAGCCACAAATCTAATTTGGAAATAGAAGAATAAAAGTCACAAACAATTAAGTCTTTTTTTTTTTAATATTTATCTGCAAAACTGAAGTGAATTTATTATAAAATAATAATAAAATTTATTATAAATCTTAGATGTGAGACGATTTATGTATTCGAACTGCTGAGTTAATCGCACTGATACTCCATATGTATTTCAGAAAGTCTGTTGAGAAGTAGCCGAATGGGGAATGTGATAGCGTGCAAGTAGGCTGATACTCTACGGCATTCCAATTCCGACACTGGCACTTGAATGTTGTTCTCTCTCTTCTGTGTTCGTTTGTTTCCATTGGTGTAATAAACATTGGTTGCAGTGATGTTCACTTTAGTAACAATTTATTCGGCATAATAGTCTACACTTTTACCCCTGGTTGCGAATCACTCAAAGGCCTAAGCTTTGGAAATAATGCATATTTTTTTGTTGAAAGTTGATTTGATTGGTGGTCCTTCAAAGCATTTCTGAAAATTGCACACAGTGATGAAATAGCTTATCGTTGCATTATTTGGGCTGACTTACAGCCAACTATTAGCTAAAGAGAGCAAATATTAGTTTTGTTTTTACTTTTTTTATTTATCGATCTATGGATAGATTATTTCATGATCTTAATATAGTTATTCTTGTCATTCTCAATCTATATTTGTGTTGATTTTGCAAATTGTAGTAATTTGCAACTATCAAACTATGAATGGAAATCAAAAGTAAAAAAAAGAGAATTATCTTTGGTCAAAAGTGACTCAGTGACCCACATAATATCTCTAACCTTTCTTTCCGTCTTTGTAAAGGACTACTTATTTTATTCCGAAATAGCTTTATTGATTAGGGCATTGGATCCTTTATACTGAATGGCACTGGTATAATTAGGTTTGACATTAGGAATTTTCTGCCTTTCGTAACGCTCCGAATAACATAGCATGGATTGCTTAACAAATAGAAGGACTGCTGAAATCCGAGGTCAATTGAGTTGTCATTATGTCAAAACTGAAAGGCTTCTATAATGGAGAAAAAGTTGCTCCACTTAGAGACTATAAGAACTAATTAAGGGATAGATCACAACACCTGTTTCTGTCACTAAATGAATCATCTTAATTTTAAAATGTAATTTAGAAATAAAAGAAGAAAAAAAAAGCGATTTGTTATGTAGGTTATCGAAAGTTTATCAGAGTCGACCCTCGAAATATGTTCAATAAAATTTTTTATTTATTTTAAGCAGACATTGCAATTCTTGTTTTGTTTAATATCAAGAGATAACATTAAATGTAGAATTTTGTGGTGGAATATCTCATTTCACTATTAGAAACATTATCTAATACTGCACAGGCAAAAACGTCATTCTTCAAAAGCACTGTCTCAAATTTAGTTTGTGTATTCCGGCTAAACTTTACTTCTATTGAGAAGCGAAAGAGAGTAAATTCTCTTTGATTCTATGAAAGAAGCTTAAGATTTCATTTATTAAAAAGAAATCCATCTATTATCCAACCACCACAGCTTCGGTCGCAAACAACGACTTGAACTGAGATATGCGTTGTTATCAAGATGATTCTCATCCGTTCAGTTTATAAGTGTTTCGTGATCGCAGCTTTCGTAGTTTTGAAATGTATCGCTAACTGATAAACATTCTATCATACTCCTCGATTTACGAACGTAATTCGTTCGTAATGCGAAAATTAGCAAATAAATGAAAATATAAAGGAAAACATGAGCATTAGTTCCTGGACACTTCCTCAAAAAAAAAGTGACAGCGGAAAAAAAAAGTGCCCCTGTATTACGGAATCACTCCCATAAGTCAGTAGACTGTTATTTTTCATCAACAGCCTAATCGTCAAATGAATTTTGAAAATTAATACAAATACAGTATTGATATCTTCAAATTTTGAAAATATAATAAAAGTAAGTTTGTGTTTTTATGTACTCTAAGACTGTAAGCTCTATAACCAAGAGACCTAGAAAGCTCAAATTTGCAAGAATCTGATGCCTATTTTTCTTTCTTTTTTTATTTAAAGGGTTGGGTAATTGGTTAGTTTCGGAAGCGCCTTAATTCTTATCTGCTGACCATTTCTCTTCTACAGAAAAGCTAGGATTTTTCTCCACAAACAAACGGGAGGCGACAAACAATTTTAAAAGATATAGTGAGCAACGCCGTATCTTCGTAAATCGAAAATTCGTAAAGTGAGAGATCAGCGTAAAAAGAAAATTGTGGAAGAAAATTATAGATGCAGTGGTTGGATTAAACTTGTGGTCTAAAAATTTTAGCTCTTTGAAACCCTCTCTTTAGAGCGTTTCATAATTTTTATATCTAAAAATATTCTTATACCTCGAGTTAGATGTAAAATCCTTGATTTGAGCGTTGTAATTTGAAAAATTAAGCGCCAGAAGGCGTTTTATAAATTTTTTTTAATGTGGTATGTTTATTATTGATTCTCATTATTTAGTTCTCTTTTAACAAGTTTCTTGCGGTACAGCTTTAGTATTGTTAGTTCCGCGTGTAGTTTTGTCGCACGTTTTTGTCGTGCGGGGTTTTTGTTGCTCGATTTGGGAAACTTTTTGCAAATAAAAAGGACTTGTTTTTTTGGGAGAGAGATTTTTTCCATCGGGGAACGTTTTTTTCCCTCAGATATCTTGAGAATTAGTAGGATGGAATTTTCATTCAGAATATTTTTTTCTCCTGAGTTTTTTACAGTAAGATGTCCTATCCGATTGA
>JAFIDM010003189.1:59242627-59331839 GCA_023159025.1 Thereuonema tuberculata | reverse complement strand
CACTTTTCTTATTTTGTCTTTTTCTTGTTGGTAATTTACTTCAGCCCAGCGTAAAAGCTTTGACACTTTTTCCCTTTCACTGAAATCCAATTTGAGCTTAATTATGAGATGAGTGTATTCGGGTTAGAGCTCCAGTTCATTCGGATCGACTATCAGAGCGTCCTACAGGGAAAGCCACTCCATTTTCACTTTCCATTTCAATTCACTAAAATGCCTTCCTTCGACGTCAGTTCCACTTCGCTGACTGGGTTTTCCATTTCTTTTTCTTTTGTGGTTTTTTCCGAGGTCAGCCCGTGGATTTATGCCTTATGGTTTCACTTTCCCTGGCGAACTCATTAGAGACAATTGGAAAAAAAAAAACCATTGTGTCATTATAGTTATTAATAAGGATTTATTTCATTCACTTAAAGAAAATGAGACAAACCAAGCAATAAATAGAAAATAATGTATCTATGAAATATAGATTAATGTAGGAATTCAATTTAAAAGCATTGGAACAAAAGGTTTTCAATCAGTTTCAGCAAAGAAACAGAAGGCGAAAGTAGAACAGGGGTGGCAAATATGGCTTCCAGCCGGATGAAGCCTTTTGCAAGATTTAGGGTGGCCCGCGGGCTCCATTGATTGTTCAAAACAGTTTGACTGAATATGGAGTCTTTGGACATTAAGCAACACTCACCAAGCATTCAGTTGCCCCACTAAATAGGCACTATTTTACACTGGAATTGTTTATGAGCTGTAGGTTTCGAATATTGTGCATGTTAGCTGACCCTGAACGTTGCACAAACTTTTAGATAACAGTAATTTACAACTGTTCCATAAAGATTTGCATTTCTAAAAAAAAATTGATATACTTAACGAATAGGAATCATAATAACTGGGATTCGAAAGTCTCTGTTAATACTATTGTGCTGTTTGCAAGAATTTAATTTTCTTTCATTCTTTATTTTATTATTGAACTGTGTTTGTGTGATATAATTAATGTTTAAATGTAACCTTTAGATTCAAATGAATACAGAAAAGTTATAGATAATTTCATTGCAACTCATATCTGAGTATAATATTTAATGTAGGCCGTACATTATATTTTAATACAAAAGCTATACCAGTCGCTTAGCTCCAGAAGCCCCGCACATGAAAGCAACATTCTATTTATTCAGAAGCACAAATTACATCAAGGAAACTAAAACTAAATTAAAGTTTAAATTCTAAAGAATACAAGCAGTACAATGTACAAATCCATTTGTAAAAGTCAGAAATTTGCTCAGTTGAGTTGACCATGCCATAATACTCCTGTTGCCTGGGAACACGCTTGCGAACTTCAATTGTTTAGGACGTAAGCATCTGTTTTGTTTTTTTAATTTTAGTATAAAAATCATGTTGATAACATGATTTTTCTTTTATTTTCTTTTTTTTAACAAAGTATACAAAAGATTCGAAAGCTTTTAACAAAGAAAATTTTTATATAATTAAAAAAGTTGAATCATAGAAAAATTTCGTTAAATCTTTAAAAATTTGGCTTCTTCCATTAACGATGGGAATGGGAAAAGAGTAAAGGAAAGACAAGCTACAGCTAATTTTTTTTTAAAATATTTATATGTCTTTTTATAATATTTAACTTAATTGAAAAGTTATTTTTTAAGTTTAATTTACGTTTTATAAATAATTTGCAACATTTGTTACTTTGATTTGGTCAAAATACAAATATGAATAAGAAGTGATTTTGGATTGTGACAAAATGTTCTGCACTTCGAACTTTTTTAATTTTATTTTAACATCTTGTTAAAATAAAAGCTAAATATCGCCGCAATGTAAGGAGTAGCTATAGGTATTAATATCTATCGTTTAAGGAGTATTTCATGAAGAAAATGCAGACATCTGCAATTTTAGGAGACGCCATAAACAAAATAGTCCTAAATCTTAGCTTATATCGTAGCTGTTATATTTGGATTTACAGGCTGTAAATATCTTATTATGTTTTTATAAACACGAATGTCAACTTATTTTTCTTTACACAATGTCATTTATGGAACTAGAAAGTTTTAAACATTTAAAGGCAGAAGGCGGAAGGATATGCAGCAACATTCAAGTAACTCGTCTGCAACCGAAATTGAAACAATGTATAGCTACTTCAGTTCACAAACACAGCTACAATATGTTTGAAAATTATTAAAAATTACTTAATGGAAAGAAAGCTCTGCTATTTTCTTTTTAAACGGCACTCGTGGAATTTAGTTACTGAAAATGAAAAATTATCGTTATTTGAATCGCGGCATTGAAATTAAAAAGGAAAAGTAATTATTTTCGAAAAAATAAATGAAACTTACCTAATTAAATGGAAAGTATTCTAGTAGAGCAATGACATATTTAGGCAATAGTAAAAACCACCCTCATCAAAATTAGGAATTAAGATCAATAGATATTAATAAATTAAATGTTTCTGATCTTATCTGTATTTACTGTTATGGCTTCGCTTGACTTGAAACCAATTGGCCACATTTTTTTTTTTCGGTGATTACCGATAAAAGCAATAAATACAATGTCTTTTTGAGGCCACAAAATTACATCTCTTTTAATTGATCTTCAACATTTATTTCGTGTCTTATTAACTCATTAGAATATCGGAGAGTCTTATTTTAATAGCTCCGGACAAGTCTATCATTTTTAACCTAATAAAATGTTAAGTGGAATGTTAGGGTCAGAAAATCAGTGTGTCTGAATATGTATCCGTGTGATTGGTTTTTCTCCTAATAACTTTTGAACAAAACTACGGATTCTCTGAACTATGGTCTGAAACTTTAATAGACAATAGATGATCTTTTCTTTATACTTGGAAATTTCTCGATGTTGATCCTTGTCGAGGATTTGCGCTAGAATGAATTTCCTCGAACATTCAAACATGGATGGTATTAATTTTTTCGCAGATTTCACACTTTCATTTGCTTTGAAAACAAGTACACTAATTATAAAGCTATTTTAACACAGTTATGGTTTTCAACTGAAGCCGTGTCGTAGTTAGTTTTGTTTGTTTTTGTTTTATGGTGTCCGCAGTGATTGATGAAAATGCTGGATCCAATTTAAAACTCAAACCTCCAACCAAAAAAAAAAAGGTCATTACTTTCAAGGCAAGTCTAAAAATTTCATTGACAATCTTCTTCTCAATCGCGTTTCCTTTACTGCACTGGGGCGAAGCAATCTTCTGGTTCTATTACATTCCCACAGTGATTAAGGCTAATCCGAAATAAATATCACGTTTTCTTGCTTCCTTTAAGCAATTAAATTTACGTTTTGATGGATTCATTTCCTGTGTAAAACAAGTTTTTAAACTATCTGTTTCCTTCAAATAATTTGTTTTCTGAGAATACTAGATCATCAAATACAAAAAAATGCTTATAAACACTTTCGCAATATGTCATCCCACCGATTCTTTACTTCCCATAGTTTTCGCCAGCCGAGAAGTTGTGTAACGATTCCAAAAAAAAGTTCTTACAGGACTCTTATGTAAGGAACAGCAGAGTACTCAACCGTTTCGTTTTTGAATCGCAAGAATCCTAAAGATCTACTAGTAATGCTACTATCACCATTGGCTTTATTGTTCCAGACAAGAATATTACCATGTGCTTGTTACGGGATAACTGAGGTCAATTAATATTAGAATTTCGGAATGTTCTATACCTTTAAATACGTCACTTATAACATCTTGGAATTATTTGATGTCAATAAAGTGATGACTATACTGACAATTTTTTCCTTAAAGCTGCTTGGTTTCCAAATAAATAAAAGAGTAATTCTTGAAATTTAATTGTCTTATTAGTTACTGATAGGGTGATTCAGGAGGAATTACTGTCACTCACGGAACTCATTTATGATGATATTTTGAGCAAAAACTCTCCTATAAACCCAGATCCTATTCTCAATATTTACAGTTACAATAATGCGAAGGTTGTTTGTAAAAGACCTCTTTCTGCTTCATCTTTGACCATCATCAGCTAGGCTTTATTTACTTTAGTTTTGAATTAACATTGATTCCCATAATTGTTCCTATTATTCTCTGTGCTGAGACCTCGAGAACAGTCAAAGAGCGTGAAACAGCTGTTCTAGGATGTCACTGAGTAAACACTTGGTCTCACCCATTGATGCTTATGAATATTTTTATGCGCTTTTAATTCTTTTAATGAGCTACGAAAATTCATTTGTGGCCGGCGGAATGAGGCTATCACAAGAATTCTCTTCAAATTGCAGATTTGAATGTTGTTAAGTAGATCTGGGTTGTCTTAACTGCTAACCATTCGATTAATAGAACTAAAAATCAACAATTGGCGAATCAATAACTATTTATCTTTGGATATGACAATATTAAGTGTCGAATTACATATTAGAATCAAACCATTTTGCCTAAGGACTTACGAGCTGTGGGGCATAACTCCCGTCGAACAAATTCAGCCTGTTCATTCTTGCGGCTCTCGGAGAAAACGATTCCTCTCCTTAATCTATTATTATTTAATTACTTAATTGATCAACAACGATATATTTAATGCTATTTTTCACTATTTTGTTTTTATGTGTGTGTGTTTTTTAAATTCAACATAAATGTTTCAAGACATCTATTGTGGGAAGTAATAATTTTTCGCATTACTATTTACGAAAATGGTAGGAATGTTACATCTTCCGAAAAACTGCTTATTGAACATTGAGATGTTTATTGTTTTGGTTTTTTTTTTAATATGCGATGTGATATTTAAAACGCGATTTATGTATTTGCAAGCATTTTCTATTTGTTTGTTTGATTTTTTTTTTTTTACCTTATTCTGGCAGATTTAATTACGTTGATGTCATACGACAACAACTGTTTTTTAGCATTTTCTTTCTTTTGTTTTTCTTTAACTAACTGTTCCTGAATGACAAAAATGTACATCATGATAATCCAAGCCGTTACTCTTTCTCGGTTATTATGTTCCTATTTTTTTTTTTTTTGAGAGAAATTTGGGGGAGAGGACAAAGATAATCAGACAGAACGAATTGACACGACTATCGTATCCTCTCAATCTATATTACTAAAATCTTTTATTTCTCTGTCTGTCTGTCTGTCTGTCTGTCCGGCGCAGTTTTCTGTTGAGAATGAAAAATAGAAAGAAATTTTTCAATGAAACATCCGCGACAGGAATCGAACCTGCAACCTTCTGATCCGAAGTCAGACATCTTATCCATTAGGTCATGGGAACTATAACTCTCTTCATATTGCTTTTTTGACTTATCTGTCAAAACTGAACTGACTTTGACTGAAAAGTAACAATTGTAATTTAAAAGAAAGTCAAAAAAGAAAGAAGCAGGACTTCAGTAGGTATAGTACTGAGAAATCACTATTTGTAACTTAAAAGCCACTGAAAAGTATCAATTGGAATGAAAAAAGAGTCAAGAAATGAGGAAGCAGTATTTCCATTAAGTAGAATACTGAAAAATCACTATTTGTAACTCATAAAGCTAGAATTTAACTCAAAGTCAAAAAACTCACGATAAATATGCAGCTCATCAATCAAGATGAACGGTAGTGTCGATAACATCAATCGAATGATAAGTCTAAGAATACAAGGAGAGACTACAGAGCATACAAGTGCGAATAAAATTGACACTTCTGATAATCCACCACACGAACATCTCTATCTGCCCGAGTATCTGAACGCATTGAATCTGAGCGGTATTCCTCAACATCGTTTGTCATTGAAGATTGGATCTCCAATAATTTTGTTGCGAAACATCAATCCCAAGTTTGCGTACTGCAATGGAACTCAACTTAAATGCCGTTCATTCGATAATCTCATAGTAATCGAAATTATAACAGAACTCACAAAGGTGATTTTGTTTTCATCCATAGGATATCTATGGAACCATGCGATAATCTACTTCCATTCACTTTCACAAGAAAACAATTTCCGATCAGACCTTCTTATGCGATATTTATCAATAACGCTCAAGGACAAACTCTAAATAAACTTGCCATATATTTGGAAAACGTTGTCTTCACTCACGTACAATTTTATGTCTTTGAGTCACAATTCAACAGAATTTGGTTATCTTCACTCTAAAGAATAGTCACAATCAATTTGTTGCGAAGAATTTCGTATACAAGCTATGATCTTCATTTATCATCTATATCAACTAACGTCCATCTGAACATCTCTTCTTCAAATATTTATGTCGAACAATCTGATGGCCTAGATTAGTAGATAATTTTCACTATTGTAACTCAAAAACCACTGAAAAGTATCAATTGGAATTGGATAAAAAAGAACAGAAAAAAAAATAATCACTATTTCTATTAGATAGAATTTCTGAAAAATCACTATTTGTTACTCAAAAACAATCACTATTTATAACTCAAAAACCCACTGTAAAGTATCAATGGAAATTAAAAAAAGAGACTCAAGAAAGAAAGAAGCACTATTTCTATTAAATAGAATACTGAAAGCTCACTATTTATACCTCAAAAGCCACTGAAAAGTGTATCTATATTACTAAAATCTTTTATTTCTCTGTCTGTCTGGTGCAGTTATTGTAATTTACAAAAATAGAAATAATTTCTATAAGTTAACTACTGGAATCGAACATGCAACCTTCTGCTCCGAAGTTAGACGACTTAGGCATTAGACCACAAGGATTATATTCTAATTTCTGTAAATAATAAAAATATATCACAGATATATGATTCACACGCTGATTCTAAAAGCAGTCGTGGATTAAGAGAATATAGACATTAAATTTAAAATAAAAAAAAAAAAAAATAAAAAAAATTTAGTGTTATTTTACTTGATGTAATTTGTGTGTATGTTTTTTTTAACAAATAACAAATTGTTTTCCGTTACATACGCGAGGCTTCCGGAGCGAAGCGACGGGTAGCCGACTAGTTGACAGTTAAATCTATTAATGTTAATACGTCGATCTTATCAAACAAGTTGTGCCAGAGGGAATTACTATGGTTTGTCGCCAAGCCTTACACACACATATATATTGATATATAGAAAAAAAGCGTATACATTAGCCAATGTATACGCTTTTTCTTTTGTTTACTCCAGAACTTATCATTATATATTTATAAATACAGATACAGAAGACTCCTTCTTAACCGGCCTCGGATCAACCGGCCGCCCATCTGCTGCACCGTGAGTTCATTTAAAAAAAAACATGCAAAATAAGAAGCAGAAAACAATCAAATATTTCTTTGTGATTGTTTTTCCTTTAAGGCACAGTTCTGTAGAGGAAAGTGACCATATTTCGGATGGTGCCTTAATTTCGGATAGCATGATAAATCGAATACCGGTCAGCAGATTGCATTAGTGTCTACCATGAGCGGAAGCCCTGGCCGCCATATGTAATCTCTTGTCGTCATGTTATCTCTAGCTCACAATATTCAACCAACCCAGTAGACCTACAGAAACAGTCGACCGCATCTCCGGATGCAAAACATATCTGTGTCTAAATTTGTAAAACCCACTGATATAAGTCCTTTGCCTGCCCTGAAGAATCGTAAAAATGATTGTGAGAATGCAGCGAAAAAACAAAAAGAAGGTAAAAAGGGTAAAGCATTTTTGGTCACTGGGTCTCCAATATCCGAAATTAAGACCCCATTTGCTTCACAACAAAAACAGCAATGTTTTGCAAAAAAAGTAATTAAACTATCTATTTTTTATAATGGATATTTACCAGTTCGGGATCTAAAATTGTTATTTATAGAAGAAAAGAAAGTAAAATTCTTAACCAAAACTTCAATATTTTAAATTCTTTAGATTAAAAACAAAATGGTATCCGAAATATGGTCACCATCCTCTACAGTTTTCTTTTATTTCTTTAGCAAATGTGTGTTTTCGTTTCGTAAATTTATATCTAGGACAAAAGAAAGTTTGGTTTTTGCTTATTGTGATATGTGCGTGTGACAAGTATTTGAGTGTATACTGTAACTTGTACGTACTGTAAGTATATAAATTTTTATTTTGTAAAATTATGTAATCTTTCATATAATTAAACAGAAGTACTTTAATTCAGTTAAAAGCTAATTTAAATGTATTTTCGGTTTAACCGGCCATGTTGCCACCCGGCCTAGGGTCCGGTCCGAAGCTGAACGTTACTAGGGAGTCGACTGTATATACGTTGCTTCCTTTACTAAAATAGTTCTTTTGATGACCTAGTTAGTTAAAAAATTATTAAGTGATATTTTTTGATTTTTTTTGATACATTATAAAACTCAATTAAAAAATAATTCATTAAGGTGTTCTCTTAGTATTTTTTTCCTAGAAAAAAAACCATATTTCTAGGAAAAAAATACTATCTACAAATTACTTACTTTGAATTTGCAAATTTTCTTCGGATACAACTCTTAAATTTAACATGATAATTTCAGAGAGTCTTTTTTTTAAATCTATTTCGGTCTTTTCCGGGGGCCAAACTTTTGAAAATGGTTCCTAATGTCTGAAACGTGTTATAATTCACGTTTTTTAAAGGAATTCTGTATTAGTTTCGACAACATGAACTTACTGTATTAATTGAATTTAATCATTTAGTAAATGTTCATAAGCTTACTTTCCACTCCGACAAACGCAACGGCAAATTTATAGATATAAGTTTCAACTAATTTACTGATATAGAATTAAACTAAAAAAATAAACGTCAAATGTTTTTTACCACATTTTATCAATCTTCTGTTATGCAATTCTTTGAATAGGAATTTTTTCTTTTATATGCGTGGTAGTTAATAATGTACTGGTAATTTTAGTCTATTAAAAACAACATCCCAATTGATGTATATATTTATTAAGAATACTCTGGAAGTAAACACATTTTCTTACTTCCTTTCAGGATTTAAATTTACATTTTGGTGTTTCATTTCCTTTGTGGAGCGATTGAAAAACCAGCTATGTCCTTCAAAAGATTTCTTTCTAAGAAAACTAAGATTATTTAAATAACAAAAAAACTACTTAAAATAAACACATACATGATGGAACACGTGATTTTTGTTCATCCTGTTGAATCTTTAACTTCCTGCGGTTTAGTTGAGTTTTATTATCCGGAACGACATTGTAGGCGTTCTTACAGAACTATTACCTAAGGAACTGCCTTTTTGTCTTTGAATCTCAGACAAATATTAATTTATGGATATTGCATTGAGACATTAAAAAGAAATGAAAAATAAAAGCGAAAGAATGTTTCTTTCCAACTTAACGTCCTTCTTAGAAGAGAAATGGATAAAATAAATAAATAAATTTACAATAATAAATTAGTATAGGAACTCTTGTTTGAAACTCTTATATTTGCTTTCCTTACAGTAAATTTCATCAGTAAATTTTATTAGTAACAACTCGTTTTGAAGAGACTCGTATATTGTGATTTAAGATCCCTGTTGGCCTAAATTTTTACCGAAATCCAGTACAAAGCTCATAAACATAAATATTTTTTTTTTGAAATCATCGAGATAACTGTGATTTAATATGACTTATATGGTTTTTGTGGCTTCTATCTCTTTCCCTATTGGTTCGATATATAGAACAAATACCATAAACGAATAGGGATTTTTTCTTTTAGTAACGTAAACTTTTTCTCTAAACTTTGTTTCCTATAGCCTGTGTATACTGTATAGATATATGCTTTGCGATATATTGAGCACAGAACGATGGACGCATATGTGCATTTAACACAAACCTTCTGTTCTTTTTTCTCTTAAGGGTATTCAAAATTAGCATCAAAGGTTGTTAGATGCGTATAAGGAAGGTTCAGTGTGTGTGTTACAGAGAAATATTAGAATGAAACTGTTTATGCCTGACTCCTAAGTTGTATCCTGTATATTGACATTTTGAAATTTTATTTTAAATCTATTTGTATAACCAGGTATTTTAAAACTAAACCTAATTGAGATCTCCGGGAAAATTCGAGACTAAAACAATAAATTTATTGGCTTTATGAAGATTTAATTAAATTTCAGCAAAAATTGAACCATAAGACTGTTGACATCCTGCAGATATTGAATTTACCAGGACTTTTCCTTGAAATTGTTGTCTTGCCGTTTTAAAAACAAATAAACTTTTAAGGAAAATAGACTTGCAGTTTTTTTAAGAACTCCTTTTTTTCTTTGAAATTTTAGTCTTAAGCCTACTAACAAACAGTGACCTTTTAGAAGAACATGAATGGATTAGGAAAACACTAAGGTAAAAATCTATGACATAGTCGGGAAATTTTCATCCACCTCTTCACCTGCCCACGTTGTTACACCTGAATTGCTAAACCGATGTCTAGTAGGTCGCATAAATGCATTCCGGAGAATTGAGATGTTGAAATATATATTTTTTTTCTCTTTCAGAGACCCATATTCGCCTTGGATTAATCACCATTCAAGGTGGAACTTTGGGGTTGATGGAGTGGACAATGTTAGCCAAGTGTCATCGCAGCCAATTAAGTGGTCTGTCAGATCGACATCTATTTGGAGCGCGACCCTGGCCTTAAAACACTCTGGGAAAACAAGAACCAGCAGTCGAACGGAGGGGACGTTGAGTATTCGAAAACATTAATTAGGTACGTTTTGTTTGGGCGTCTTCGAAGTCACGTCTTCCTAATTGTTATAAGAAAATTATTATGTAACGAAGATCAAGATTAAGATTCGATAGTGACTCTGCAAATATTTATAAATTTGGCTATAAAAACAAATATCAACCAACTTTATTACTTTGAATAAAAAAAAAAAAGAAATATAAATAGAATATGCAAAAAGGCATTTTTTAACTTATGGAAGAAGTTAAGATTCTCTCAATCTCCTGTAAGATTTCGTGTCTTAACTATTATAGTAACTGCTATTAAATGTCGCTCTGTTATAACGTTTTTTTGGGGTGATGATGAAGGGTATGTGTGCATTGTTTTGTGCATTTTTTTTCTTAATTTTTTTTTATGAGAAGATCTGTCACAGCAAGTTACCTTCACTATAAGTAGATGCCGAAGATGTTCAGATCATTATTGGATGTCTTATGAATTCCAAACCACGATTTGCAAGAATTGACGGAAGAAACTTTGAGTCAATAAGATGCTCACTCAAACATCACTGAAGAGTTTAATAGCAATTGTCTGACTAAAATTTCCAGTCATTAGAAAGCTATGTAGATTTTGAATAAAACTTTTAAGAAAATTAAATTGCAGACTGCCTTAAATTTTGCATGGTAAGAAGAAGGCAAAGCAGTCAACATTTAATAAAATAGAACATTTTACCCATTGATGTTTATTTAGAACTTTTTAAGTTTGCAAAATATCTATTTTTATGGTATTTATGAACCTATTCTTATTCTTATATGTTATTGCTACATCCTCTCTTTCTTTTAAAGTAATAGCTTTCAGAAAGGATAAGATAATTTAAGTAGAATGATTCTCTTTAAAATAGATGGTTACAATTCAATGAGGTTGTTAATGCTTAAGTGAATACGGGCTCCTCTTCTACAATAATGAATTGTAGTAATGAATTGTCATTTAATATTATGACTACATATACGGATCGCATACGAGTGAGAATATACATTAGGGGGCTCAATTTTGGGGAAGAGAAGCAGGGATGGAGATCAAAATAATCGTGCTTATGTTTTAAGTTGAACTGTATGTAATAAGCATTGTAACAAATTTTCAACAAATCGGTACCAATCTTTTTTTTAGCGTGATACGTGAACAGACAGACAGACGGACAAAAACAACTACAGACAAACAAAGAAGGGAAACAGTAAGACTTCACATGCGCAGGAAAATCAAGGAAAAACAAGTGATCGGTTGAATAAGAACATTCAATGGTTGTTGAACTGTATTAGACCTTTCTTCACTACAATTGGTCACAGGATACATTGCGGAAAATACTGTCCCAGCAATAATAAAAGTTCAGCATAGATCAGTAGTCATGAAGGCATAACTTGAAATAAGGAATAGAGATTATAAATTAGTCGTTTTTCAATCTTTTTTTTGGAAAAATAAGAATTCTAAGTAGCAAGCTTTGTACAACAAAGAATGGTATGAATTTAATTTGTTAGTTAAGAGTAGTGGTGCATGTTGTAATAGCCCAGAAACAAGTTCCACAGTTAGCAACAATAAGATATTTATTAGATAATATCGTAATTTCAAGAACATCTCAAAAATTTCAGAATAAATATAGACAGAATTCTGAAAAGCAACGATGCTAAATTACATGACTCACTAACTGTAGGTTATATAGCGAATTGTTTTATTTTTTAAGTATTATAAAGTTAGTATTGGTTATTGATCAACCATAACTAATATGCACCAGCTATAACTTTTTTGTTAACTTGACAATGATGGGTGAATTTGTTTTGAAAGAGCTGATATTTTTCGTTAACAAAATAGTACAAAGCTAATTTTGTTTAATGGACGATACTCTACTGTTCATAAAATTAAAAACGAAATATATTTCAAAAAATATTTCATGTAAGCCTTAGGAACAGAATTCGTAAAACTTTTTTTTTTTCTTTTCTTTAGATCATCCCTAACTTTTGATTCACTTATTTTTTTGGTATAAAATAAGTTATTTTATAAGAATATTATTAAGAAGTAAGTAATTTTTACATGAAATATTCTTTATAGACACAACAATCGTTTTTCAGGAGAATGCTATCTAGAAAATGTATAGGATTTTTGAAATTTAAACTCATTTCTAATCATGTGATAACATAAAAACGATAAAGAAATAATATTAAAAAAGAACATTCCGAAAGAGAAAATGATGGATGCAGAACTGTAAATAAAAAGATTGGAGTTGAAACAAAAAACAGGAGACAGGGAAAAAATTAGAAACAAAGAACTAAGAAACTATTAGTGTATAAAAGTTGGGATTCTAATTAAAAATTGCTAAAGTTGTGATATAGATAATATATTTGTTTCTTTGATACATTACGTACCTTTGAAGTAGGTAACAAAAATAAAATAACTTCAGTTTATTTAATAACAATACTAAAAAATAAAAGGATTTGGATCACTTATTAAAGAGTAGGATAAAAAAGAGGTTGAAACCTTTATTTTATTGAAAAAAAATCAATAGAGGATATATAAAATAGAATGTTGATGAGAGGCAGCAGTTTTATTTTTTATTAAATAATTTGAAGCAAAAATATTGAGTAATTTTTTTATTCAGTGAATGTAAGAAGCAGGATTATTTATACCAAAAAAACAGGGAAAAACAATTATTTTTTTACACCATAAATTGTTCCTAGTAATCTCGTTTCATAACGTCAAACAACAATATTACATACATATAGATCTATAAAGTAATCTCTACAGATATGAGTGTGGAGTGTCACGTGTTCATTCTTGCAGGAACATATTAGAAAAATTACAACAAATCTGAAAAATAAAGTTTTGCTTGCAGATATTAAAACATATATAAAATATTTAATCTTTTTCAAATGGAAGTAAATCACACCTTTGTAACTTTTTGCTTTATTAATTGGAAATTATAACTATTGAAATAGAATATAGGTGAAAATTTTCTTTTATGAATATTTACCTTCAATAAAATTATTTAATATAAAATATTATATCCATGAGTTTAGTTGTTGTTTGAACAAAAAGTCAATATATCCCGCAACTGTCTTACACAAACATGTAATTTGTTATAAAAACTTTTTTCTAGTTTCTTTGTTATTTTTAATTTAGATATTTCTGATTTGTGTATAATAAAGGGTTTGTTCGCTTTTAGGGTTGCCCTTAGTTCATCTTTTCATTCGAAGTTTAAATTCAGTGTGAATTTGCTACTGATGATAAAGCTGATGATGGAACGAATACAATCAGGTAATAACTGTTTTCTCTTTTTCTATTTGTTTTTTGAATTTTTATGTTGAATTTTTATATACTTTAATCTTTAGTTTAAGAAAGTTAATAATAATAAAAAAAGCACGGAGGAGTAAAAAATCTGTGAGAAACTGTAAATCGCAAAATCAATTTTTATAAATGTAATTGGTAAAAATTAAAATTGGTTCCCAAGTGCAAAAGAATTAGCTCCTTTAAATAAGATGATTCTGGAAGGACTATCACCTATTTACTGTTTTTTTGTTTTTGCTTTTCTTTGTTATCGTGGAGAAAATTCTCCCTGTTTGTTTATTATAATACCTGACAGAACAATTTATCTTTCAATTTTCCATTGGCATTGATTAAATCAGCAATACATTTAAGTAGCTTAGATTCAGTTAATTTCAATCAGAGCACGCACTAATTTAAAATGGATTATGGTCCATTACTGGATTCAATAGAAATTTATTATTTGACTTCAATGAGAGTTAATTGTTTCCTTTTTATTACTTTTGTTTCAGATAATCCTTATGCTCATGAACTTTCAACTTTCGCAAATGACTTTAAGCAAAATTCTTTAAAACAAATAAAAGAGAAAGAGAGAATTTGGTCATTTTACTTTTGCCTTTAGGCCAGACTTTGTTGAAACAAACTGTGTAGAATGACTTAGTTGTCAAGCCTTACAAGCCTGTATAATGCCAAAAATATAGGCTATTGTACATGATGTTAGTGTTCTGAGACTGCTAGAGAACAATACTGTGGTTAGGAACTATTTTAAACGAGTCACGATCAGATAAAGAGATTGGTGGGCGCATTAATATTTTACGAGGAAGAAAATGAATGCTGTAATAAATTGTTAACAGGCACGGAAAGCTCTACGCGTAGATCGAATCAAGATAAAGAAAACGTTTTCGGCTGCGTTTTTTATTATTATTATTATTATTTTCTTGCGATGGGTTACCCTGTTGCCTAATAGCAGTGGGACAGTCAGAGAAAATTAACCAGGTCACTATCTCAACAGATGATCTACACGATACGATATTGTCTTTGAAAAATGCCACGAGTTCGACGGTCCACCACGTGGCGATCCGAATACTCTAATGTCATGCACGTGCAGCAGACAGGTTTTTACGAACGGTTGATCGCGATGACGCCATGTAGCTGCTCCGATAATTGCTGTGGCAGATATTTTATGTCCCGCGCATATGTTTGGCCGCCGGCGTGTCTTGGCGAGTAGGCTACTGCAACGCGCTCGTAAAAACTGCTGATGGTGAAATGTGCCCTAATAGTGTAGGAGAAATCTTTCGAAAGTAAAACGGGAGATCGATTCAAGGTTGCATTTCCATAGAAGTAGGATGAGGTCGGAGCCTACTTCTGAACTCTTGAGCCCACAGAGGTTTCGTAAGGTGAAAGAATGAACACAAAAAGGAAGAATCACATTCCTCTGCTTTGACTGACCTAAGCATTTTAAATTATACATATGAAATAACCCAACAAAAGATTCATTTAAATCCTAAGATAATGTTTTTGAAGAAACTTTGGTATATTATTATTAATAATGATCGAGGCTTTAATGCATATCAAATACTGGAATGGAGTTAATTTATTCATTGTTGAATAAATTAGCGTTTCTCAATATTTTTTGTACTGGTACACAGATCGCAAATACTGATTAAAAACCAATGAGAGTGAAATCTAAAACGTGATAGATATCTTGAAGGAAGAATTGACAAAAGCTATTATCCCTTTATCATTTATTGTACATAATTTTTTAGATGCTGTTTTGGCCCAATTTGAATATAGACTACGATGCAGTGCCTTGGTATTACACCTGTAGCAGACAAAATATTACCACACATCTTCTTGCTTCTATATCGGTCTTATCTCTTCCGCCAGATCAGAATGTTTTTCTACTTTTTCAGCTTACTTTTGCTGCTATTTATGGATATTTGTATCAACATCTACAAAAAAGTTTAGTTGTTTCTGCTTCTGAACAAAAAAAAAAAAAGAGCCAGATCTATTTGAAGCTACAGCATCTTGTTGTAACTGATCTATCCCAGTAGAGTCTTTTGATGTAATAAGTAGAGGTTAAAGCTTGGGATCTTGATAAAATATGTTGAATCGTCTCCAAAGGTCCTTTAGATTTTCTAAATTAGTCACTGACTAAAATCTCATCTTTAATAATAAATTTGAGGACCAGGTTATTCCAACAAAGAATTAGTTATTCCAACCTGAAATATATAGTATTAGTAAAGATCCTTCAGTTTCCTTCAGTTTCCAGAACCTGATCCTTCAGTTTCCGCATGTATTTCTGCTTGGTTCAGCCATCAATTCGACGCTTCATATCGACATACGTCTAACTTAAATCGTAACACTGTCTGCCATGCAAAATTTTCTGAACCCAATTCAGTTTTTTTTCTTTTCTATATATACTATTTCTGAGAGACTTCCATGTCTTCTAACTGTAGATTAAGGGCTGTAACAGATATCAAATTATCTGATAGCAAATTATCGAATGGACAATGAGAGAAAGAGAACGGCAGGAGAAAGAAAAGTGAAAGATATTGAGAGGAAACGATTGAAAAGATTTCAACAGACAGATTTGGATCGAAAGAACGAAGCCGAACGTAAAAGATGGCCAAGAGCTAAGGAGACAACGGAAGAGACACAAGAGAGACAGAGGTTAGACGCCGAAACGACATCAGGCACAGAGAGAGACAGAGACTGTGGAAGAGAGAGAACAGAGACATAGATCAGACGCTGAACGACATCAGGCACAGAGAGAGAGACACCGAAACAGAAGAAGAGATACAAGAAAGGTATAGAGCACACGCTGAGCGATGATCAATCTGTAAACGGGGGGATGGCCTAGTGTAAAAAAAACAACTAATAAAACAGTTTATCCACGTTTTCTGTGTCTTCAGCTTATGAGGAAGAAAACAAATCTGGGAAAAGAATGTTGTAGCGATTCTCATCTATTACACTGACAGCAGTTTCCTCTTTTTTGTTTTGATTCTTTTATATGAAGAGAAGAAATAGGAACAGATATCCTCAATAAGAACATTGTGATAATAGAAGTTATTAAGATGATCTTCCGTTCGGAAGTAAAGCTATCATTGAAGCACCCGTTGACATTTAGTTGTTCTCGTATCTCAGGCTGGTCTTCAAGCAGGTTTTCCTCCAAAACAAACGACAATAGACAGATTTAAAATCAGTGACAAATGAAAAATAGTAATTACAGGGTGCGCGGTAAGAGTATTTTATAGATCTTACGATAATTTCAAATTTGTTTATTTTTAAAATTAGCATTAACCTTAAAAAAAATAAAAATATCATTAATTTTACGGACGACTAAAAAAATCATTTTTTCTTTTGTTCGCTAGATGGTTCAATTCTTATATTAATTTGTCTCCATGGAAACTACTGAAAATTTACTGACAAAAATTCCCATAATAAAGCATTGGAAAGTACGCAATGGAATTCAATCCTATTTCTATTATTACTTCATTATTTTAAACAGATTTTAATCCCCTTTAAGCTAATCCATTTCGCGTGGTTTGATGCGATTAAAATTAATCCGATTTTTGTAATTTAAATTTGTATATTTGATATTATAATTTAAATACAAATAAAGGTTTTTCGTTTTCACTATTTGAAAAGAGAAGGCAAGTAGGCTTTAAGTTCTTGTTAAATCGTCTTCTTGATTTAACTTCTTGTTGAATCGTCGAATCTAAATTTGCATTGTTACGAGTGTTTTAAAACCGTTCGAAATCAACAGATCAATTCTCGAGAATTCTCAACAGAAATTGCAATAAAACTCAGTCAATTCCTATCTAGTGTATTCCAAAATATGCTTCAGTTTTAATCCGTAAAAAAGAGGTGTGCGAACAGTTAATCGAGTTCAATATTCAAAACGATGTTCAAAAGGCCAAAAAAATTGATTTATGCACATTGTATAAATTGTTGTAGAAAATGAAAGTTATAAATAATATCACCTTTTCTTTCTTTCTTTCTTTAGCTCTGTTTTCTTTTTTATTTGACTGTACTTTTAACTTTTTTCTTTATTTGGGGAGTATATTTATTTTTACTTTAATTTTTATGTTAATAAGGTCTAAAAATACAACGTACGATATTTCGAGAAAAGCTCATTTTGAAGCTATTTTCATAACAACACTTTGTAATTTTTCATAACTTGATTTTATTTGGAAGTAGTTTTATTAATAATTTTTCTTTTGTATGACTGATCAAGCATCATTATGAATATTTATTATCTAAGTAGAAAAGAAGATAGATCAGCTTTTCCTTTTCTAGATCCCATTGCAAATGCTAAATGCTGTAGTCTATTCTTAACACTTTCATCGGTCTTTTCGAATTGGGATTGATTACTTTACGATGTTAACCAAGGAAGTGATTTTCTTACATCACTAGTGAGATGACGTTTAACGATTGCAGTTCTATTTTTATTAAATGATAAATCTAAATTTCTTGTTTTGCTGGTACTTTTATGAGTTCACTGATCGTAAGAGCTGTTTTTTTTTTATAAATAGTGGTCTAACGCTAGTGCACGAGATATTGACAGGCTTTTATACGCGATAAAGGTTAGAAAAAAAGTTGCTTCTGATTCTCTTTAGTTTAGTTAAATAAGGAGCTTATTGAATTCTCTTTTTCCTTTTCCGTTTTTGCTATCCACCTAATTAACAGGCATCACTTGAAGGCTTTTAGGGAAACACAAGTCCAGTGCCTCAAAAGAAGATCTCAGATCGTGGTTTTTGTTGTTACTTCTTTAAGATTGTCGAGACTAACATACGAAAAGCTTACTTAGGAAAACACTGACAATGCACCGGATCACTGCATCGAGTGGCGATAAATCTCTCTGCATATTTTTATATGAAAGCAGATACCAAAGTATATAGATATTTTTTTTTTAATTAAAGATTATGACAAGAAAGTTTAATTCAAAAATGCATACAATTGATAGACACATGAAATCGAATAGACACAAATCATTTAGACGATAATATAATCGTACACAAGAGTCAAAATTATAATTACAAATTCCGTAATTATGTAAATGTTATAAGTGGATGCCAGTTTTTTAGAACTTACAATGCTATTAAGTTGTCTTACAACAAAAAAACAAATGCTAGTTAGTAGTATCTAAAGACAAAACATACGACGAGAAACTGTAAAGCAGTTTTCAAGAAGAATGACCTCAGTCAGTTCCGTCCCTACAATTCGCTAGGTCCGGGCCATATGAAATGGAAATCAGACTCAAAGGCATGTTATTCCTAATTTTGAGCTACTTTTTCACTTTAAATTAGTTTTACTTTTGACTAAAATGCAGAGATGTTTTTGATTTATTTTTTTATTTTTAATTTTTATTTTATTTAGTTATTATTATTTTTCTCTGTATATCACGAAGTCCTTATGGGCACGGGAATCCCACTTTGTCGTGCCTATAAGAAAATAAGAACGAAAATCACTATATTTTCTTACTATATCATAGGTAGCTAGTCTTTCTAAATTCCATCCAATTTTCCTCCTTAAACATGCTGTGTGATGCCTCTAGGCTTGTTGTATTTGTCTTGGCATCATTTTTTTCTCTCTGTAATTACGTAATTGATTCAGAACAAGACAACGCAGTGATCAGACACAGTCTTTGTTACAGCAGACAGTTGATAGTAACATTACACAGTATATAAATACTGTAAATAAGTTAGACCTACTAGGGATAATAAAGCAAGAGTTCCTGTACATCCTCTTCAAGAAGAATTAATATGCTTGATCCAAAAGTCGTTGGCCTTCTTTGAGAGAAAGCTCAGAGGAAAAAATTACCAAAAAATGATAACAATAAATGCAAAAAGAAAATTGACATTACTTTTCTCCACCCAACGGACCAAACCGGAAGCAGAAGAAGATAATAAATTTGCTACACTTTCAGAGAGTTAATTGCTATTCCAGAATTTTCAATATTTCATTCTGTTGTGGTACAGTTAGAATCCATAAATTTCCTCTTATTTATTTATCTTTCCACTTTTTTTATGGTTTAGTTTTAGAATATTGTTGTCATTTAGATCTTTCTTTATTTTACGAATCGCTGATAGAAATGGCGATACTTGAAGATTTATTTTCCGTAAGGTTTGCCTTTTTTTTTTAATTATAAATGAAGTTTTATTTTATATTAGTCTATTGAAAGCTTTGAATATTCATTATCCTATTATTTATTAAGATTAAAAATAAATGAAGAATAATCTTTGTAGGGAATTTAAAGATTAAATATATGTATTCCCTATTTTATTCCAGAAGTGATGTGTTCCGGAAATTTTGAATCGCAATATTATCTTATGGGATACTGCATCATATCTATACTGTATCTAAGCAAGATGACATCTCTAGACATTGCTGTTTTATACAAAATTTCCAAATTCTTCTTTCAACTTCTTCCTTTTCATCTTTGTTTATTAATCAAAAAGAAAACACCACATCTCCATAACATGTAGTTTATTTAAAAACTTTACTGGATATCATTTGTCCAGTATTACCCATATTTCTCATTTGATCTGCTTTGCCCCGTAACAGTTGTTAGATTTCGAAATGTAAAATTATAGAAATAGCTTAAATCATCATTATTATCATTTGACTTAACTATCAAAACGTGCATTCATTTATCATGTATGATTTCCATGAATACTAAACACATGGTTGTCAAACCTTTACGTAAGACATTTTTGAATAAGCATTTAAAATAGTGAATATTGTTTTGGGCTATTCTTGGTCAAACTATTAGGGAACATTAAAATACCTAAATAATAAAGGTTTTACGAATAAAGCCTTTGCCCTATTCGACAGAAGATAGTGCTCAGGAAGCTAGACCGAAAAACCAGATCCAATAATATTCTGCAATTTCTATCTTTCGTGAAACCGATAATCCAAATGAAATGAAAATTAATTATGAATTCATAGACTTTTAACTTAGGCAATGAACACAGTATTGGCAAAATTTAATTAACAATGAAATATTTGTTTGGCAAATTCACTACAAAATGTGTATAAGCCAGTGCACAAATCCGAGACAAAAGTGAATGATAATAATTTATGTTACTAACACCTTCCTTAACGATTGAAATCCTGTTGGAATAATTCTTTGACCCGATCGTGAGATGTTGAGAGATCATCCACATTCCTTCCGATGATGTAACTGAGGCGCCACCATGTTTTCTATTTCCCTTTCGGAAGAGCTCTTCCTTCCTTCCTTCCGCCCTCCCATTTAGATAATTTATCGTCTGCGGGGCACCTGTTAGATACGAAGGAAAAAAACCCGGCGACGCCGAAATAAACTTCCTCAAAGAACCATTGGCCTCACGGTCTTTATTTGTCTGCTTGGCACAACAACGGGGGCGTAGCAAACCAGATCTCACTTTTATAGCTTTTCTGTTTTTGTTTGTGTCTTTCTAGTCTTCTTGAAGTCATGACATAATGATCTGATTTTAAAATTTTATTGTAAAAGATGAATTAGAATTCATACAGTTGATTCTCCCATTTTAGGGTACTGATTTTCTATCAACTCTTTGAATGTACACTTCATCTTTTCAAATAATGACATAATCAGCAAAGATTCATTCATCTTATGATCGTAGAACTTCAGCAAAGAGAAATAAGCAAATTTACAGTTAATCTACATCGCTTATTGAATGTATAGTAATCATTTTTCTGAAATATAAAGGAATTTACCCTAAACTGATATTTATAAATGAGGTATATATTTCTGAGGTTTGATTTTAATATTCACAAATAATGTTACTGGTAAAAACCTGCGAATTCACTTATTAATCTTGACTTTAACAATAATCTAGAAGGATGGTCAACAGCGCATTAATTTAGTTGTCTTCTGCTGTTTCTGCTTCTTTCTCTTTTATGTTAGATCAAGTTCCCTCACTCTACAGTTTTTATTGTTTCTCTACGATCTTTTCCGTCTTACATTTGTCTAGAAATCCAACTCCATTCTCAAGACATGCGCTTTCTAATTATAATAATATCTATTGATATGGTTTTTTTTTTTAGAGTGCAGTTTTCACATCTGTAAAGGAATTTAATTGCTAATAAATAATAATTTCGTATTTGCATAACTTATATTGTCGTTTCTTAATTACTCATTGAGGGGTCCGGTAGTCAAGTGGTTTAGGCGCTGGACTGCGGACTGGAAGAGCCCTGTGATTCAATTTCGGGCGGAATTTTCTACGGTTATTTCTCCTCCAGACAGATCCTAGGGTTCATCCAGCCCTCTGCCAAATGGGTACCGGTTCTGACCGTCGTCCGATTCCAACTAGTCCAGTTGATCGAGAATCGCTGGGAGCCTAAACCTCTCGCGTACCACAGGCCCTGCAGGGCCTGTTGCATTTAACCTAATTACTCATTGATTCACATGTAATGGGTGTTAGAACTTATTTATCGAATCACAGAAGATATTTTTGGGAAAAGATTTTCACTTTCTCTATTCAATACTGATAATGTATTAATCATGAAGATGAAATGCACATGTTAATGCTTCTCTTAATTCTTTTTAATCCTTTTACTTTCTCAAAACTGCTGCACAAAATAAATAAGACATTATTCATATCGATAACCGATAATATAACAAAAAAGCCATTTCCTATTTGACAGAAAGGTACTCCTTCCTACACCATATAGGCTAATTCTCAAATGATATCTTTGTATGATTGGGATCAGAAAATAATAAACTGATCTACACCAGACGTCGTGTTTAAGAATTTAGTCATAATAGAAGGTGTTCTGTCAGATTTTGAGGCTTCAAATTTGACGATCACTTTACTTACTTTCCTCATGTACTCAATCAATAGCATATTTGATTTACATTAAATTTTATGTTTAAAACTGCAATTAATATTTTGAAGTAGTGATCAGATTTTGCAGAATATTAAAGATAACTATCTGGGCTAAAATAACTTTTCAGTATAGTTTTTCTTAATAATTAAAGTTTTTTCTGATTCGAAACTTCTTGAAATTAAGAAGTATGAGAAAAATCTAGAAAAATGTTTGTCACTTATTTTTCAAGAAGGCTATTACTTTGAATTTGTTTTCGTTTTTTTTTTTTTAAATAATTCTATTCATTAATGTTATAATTGACGGACGAAATGAACGTAGCGTACTGTAACTGGCAGAAATACATTCATATATAAGACACACACACACATTTAATAGACAGAACGATAGAAGCCGCAAAATATCGGCCATGTTTTTCAAGATGGCGGCTAAAAATGAAAGTGCTTTTCGTGTTTGACCAAAGAAAGAATAAGAATTTACAGCTTTTCTCCTCCATTCATGAGATGCAAACGCAATAGACATAAACAAGGAAATCGACGTAGAAATTACGCTTACAATTACGCTTGTTAGAGTAAGAATCAAATTATCACGAAAGATTAAAAATAATTAGTTGATTTATAAATTCTTTTCAAAAAGTTTTTTTTTTTTTTTTTTCATTTATATGATTACAATAAAAATTATTTAAGAAATAGAAATTTAAAAAAGTGCAAAATTCCACAGAGGATCTTAATTCTTGATTTAGAAATGATCAAAATAAGTTTCTCTATTTGAAAAACAAGCCTAAATTGGAATGTC
This sequence comes from Thereuonema tuberculata, assembly GCA_023159025.1. Taxonomy (NCBI): domain Eukaryota; kingdom Metazoa; phylum Arthropoda; class Chilopoda; order Scutigeromorpha; family Scutigeridae; genus Thereuonema; species Thereuonema tuberculata. The sequence continues at coordinate 59,308,400 of JAFIDM010003189.1, read as the reverse complement.
TGTTTTGAAAATCGAGAAAACAAAATAATTCCTGCTGAGTAGAGAAAAAAGTGGAAACAATCAAGACTGTATTGTGTTGATGCGATTGCGATCAGAAGAATAATTCAACAAAATGTGTTTTTAAAATGACTTGAACGGGTTTTTCTAGTGCATAATCGCACATATATCAGTGAGATCTATAGATCAATCGCATCATAATTCTATAAGTAGAATATGATAGTTGTACGTTTGAAATAAAAGTTATTACAAGAAAAAAGGACCTCAATCATAATTGAATTTCCCAATTTCTCTAAAATGTAGACATAGTCCACATCTTCTACGTAGGAATAATATCACAGATATACAAATCTATCTATCTTCTGTTTTGTTTTGTTTTTTTTTTAATTTCTTGTCAAAATTATATTTGTTGATTTTGAAGAAAAATAATTTTACCTTTGTAGTGTAAAAAAAAAAATGACTAACTATCTTAATTACAAGAGACTAGCTTTTACTCTTTTGACTCAAGTTGACGAAAATTCCATAAGGAGAAAATAAAGACGCAAACGTTTTCGGATAAATAAATGAAGTAAAATATAATTTTACCAAAACACGATTAGTACCTTAGCAGTTCTTTATCTTTTAATTCCCTAAAATTCCAGTTGTTAATGAAATGGAACAGATATGAAAGATAGTTAATAATAATCCTATGACAAAGTAATTCTTAATCTAAACAATGTAAAATATTGCTATGTATCTGGAGCAGTGTTCCCGAAATATGTGCATTCATGTGACCTACTGAAAAAATTCATGACGTCATTCCTAAATTAAAAAATTAGTGGTCTGGTGTTGCTGACGTCATCTGTGTGGATTTCGTTGATATGAAATATGTTTCAACATCTTTTTTTATTAAATCGGCAACAAATCAGCAAGAAATTGCGTGATAGTAAATTGAAAGTTTAGTGATCTAAAGCTTTTCTGACAATATTAAGTTTGGAATGACATCATAGTACCTTTAAAAACCATGGCTTTTGAATAGTGCTTCTTTAATCAGTGAAAACTTAGCAGTTTATGATGAAATTGGAAAGAACATTCACCTCATTTTCTAGCAGGTTGGAATTTTCTGAACAATGAATACATGATCTCATGCTTAAAAACTGTAATTTTTTTTGAAGAGTTCTTCTTTTCTTTAGTAAAATTTCAGCATTTCCCGAAAAGAGCTTCAAAAAATGTATGTCGAGTACTTTGGTTGGGTCTCGGTACAAATTTGCACTTACAAATTGTTAGTATCCAAGCTTATGAACGTCGTAAACTGACAACAAAAAACTAACAAATAATAAATTGAATGTTGATTTGATGTGAAGTTTGTTTAGTTGAATATTGGATTGTTCAAAGAAGAGGAATTGATTCTTCAATCTGGAAAAAAAAAAAAAAACAAGCGACCAGCGGTGATTAAGATGTACAGTATAAGATTCTGAATGTAATGTTGCAGTGCAGAGAAATTTAGTTATTATGAAGTTTTATAATAACTGTAATTTAAATCAGTGTTTCTCTAAATTTTTTCTGCTCTTGTACCTACCCTTTTCATAATAGTGTTGAAATCCTAGGCAGCTACCGCCCCCTCCCTAAAGAAAAAGAAACCCAATGGTTTTGAGTGAATGTATTCATTCCGTATGAAAATTACTACTATCTTTAAAAATCAACATCAAAAACTTCTTTTATTTCCTCAAACATCTTCCGTGCGATATTTCGATAATCCTAATTGATTTTCATTAATTTAAAGTGTTTTTAATGATTTTGATTTTCATTAATTTAAAGTGTTTTTAATGATTTCGTATATACTACTATCTTTGTTTCAATTTGACTAGAATTTATTTATTTATATAAGTCTTTGGTTAAAAGCTAAATATATTCCTGTATCAGATTTAAGATATCATTTGCACCACTCTGCTTAGATTTCTAAGCGTAGTTTGTTTGGTTTGTAGAAGTTAGCTTGTGCAAAATTCATAGATCAACTTTAGAATTATAATTGATAGGTTTTCCTCAGCCAAAGTCGAAAATAAAAAATCACACACAAATATTCTAAGTAGTAAAATGGTCCTTACCTTAAAAGATTAAGATATTATATTTGCGTTGTAAATAGGGTATCTGACATTAGCCAAGAAATTAAATTGAATTGGACAGGGTAAATAGGAAGACAAAACAATCATAGATAGCCAAAAGAAATTATAAACTGGATTCTTAGGAATAAATGTACATGATGATGATAATAGGAAAGTGTTGAAAGACTAAGAGTTGATACGATAGATAATTTTCGTTTAGATGTTGTGGTTTCGTGAAATCCTTTGTATATGGTTTTTCTAATGATTCTGTAGGAAATATTTAATGGTGTATGATGGGTGAGGATTATTGATGTTGATTTTGTGGGGAAGTTGAAAATCTTTGCTTCTTTAAAGTTTTTATTCAGTGTACTACAGATTTGTACAAGCATTTTAAATGTTGTACCTTCTTTATGTGACTTTTGTGCTCCGTGAACTTTTCAGTCTAATAAATTGCTTTGGAGAGATTATATCTTAAAAATAAAAGTAAATGAACTCAATCAGAAAAATATGTCCAGTCATTTGTAAAAAAAAAAAAGTATTTTTTGATAACCCCAATTTGTAATAACTTTCAGCCGCAGTAGGAAATAAATGGATAAGACTGTAATTTTACGCTTATAAGCAATTGAAAGAAAGCTTCGACAATAGATAAGTACCATGTGAGTGAGTCTTTATCAGATTACTTAGGACTGCTTCGTGAACTAATTTTTAGACAGAGGTTAAATGTTGACTATTACGATGATGATCTCTCTGAAAACAATTTGGTTTCGAAGATTGGATGAAACAACTCATCTTGGTTATTCATATTTAATTGGCGTTATCAGAATAAGAATGTAGTCAGTTTTAATGCATCTGTAAATCAAAAATTCCATTTTCTGTTTTGTAATGAAAGAAGTTGCCGCATTTTTAATTCCGCCTAAAAACGGAAGATTCTATATCCAAGAAGAGAAATCCTCTCTTCCTCCTGCTTTCCAAAGAAAAGATTAATTCTTATATCCAAGTACATAATTCTTTGTAAATATATAAATATATTTGGACTCTTCTAGTCTAAAGATCAATTCTAACGTAGATAAAAAAAATGAAATTTCCTTATACTCAAGGATAAATAATGTGTTAATTGGAAGGTATAACAATTAAGACGCAGAATAATTAAAACTGCCATTAATTTAGACTTTATCTTTTTATTATTAATTAATATATTAGATAAATACGCCTTTTATTATACTTAATATAATTTATAGAGTTATCTTTCTTATATATCTGTGATAATTTGGAAAACTACAATTAGTTTAGAAATCAGTTTATCTATTAGATTCTTTCTTAATTTAATTCAGTAATTTTCAGATCAACTGTATTGGATTCGAAGGGGCTTCTAACCACCTAACCTCCCCAGATTCTTCCGCTAATACGTACAACGTAGTAACTTCACAGAAATAATATGTTAAATGTTAAAATTTTTAAAATAAATAATCATTAATTTTAGTTTCAACATTATATGTCAATTCTATTCTAGAAAAAGGAAGAATAAATTTTAAAATTATTTTACAATCTAAGCTCAAAAATCAGGCACTAGATCTCACTTTTATTGCCAAAAATAAGCTCACTTAAAGAAAATGTACTTAAACACTGCTTTATTTAAAATTAGAATTGCCCGGTATACAATCTGAATCAATTTATGAGTTAATAAAAAACAAATCGGAGCAGAGGGTGCACTCGCCGCCTGGTATCAATGGAAAATACAAAAATTGTGTTGTTTGTTAACAGTTTTTTTATTGCTCGAGTACTTAGCGAATTCGTTATATAGATGTCCTTGCAAAATTCAACCACTACATCCTCAGCCAGATCTAGGGAAACCTTACCGAGATCCTAAGGTTAATAATTCAAGAGAAGATTGACATAACTTTGAAATAGAAGATATATACAGAATGAACCAAATAATTTGTGTGTGTTTTTTTTTAAGAGAACACCACTGCATAAGCTCTTGTCAATTTCTATAATAATCAGTTTCCCTTTTAAGGAGAAGTGAACTTGAACTGTTCTTGTTCTCATTTGAGGGGTAAAAGAGATGAAAAGGTGATTGGGTTCTCCCACGCACCATCTGTCTTCCCTTCACTGCTGCAATCGAAGGCCTCTCTTTGTCTTCCTCCTACGTAGAACCGTATCCGTGTTACAAGAACACAAAAGTTCGAGAATAGTCACGACTCTTAACTCCTCTTTTTATTCTCTCATTAATCGTGTCTACTTTCTTTCTTTCATTCCAACGTAATAAATTCCCCAACCTTCCAACGACAATAACAGGAAAATTATTTTAGTTTAAAAGGAATTTAACCAGTTTATTTCTTCTGTAATTATTCCAATTTAGTTGTTATTCTTCTGTAATGACTCCGAAAGCATGATAGTATTCCGTATGAAAGAAACAGAATTCCTGTGATTGCAATGACTTTTTAGGAGCATCAGTTCGAGATTATTAGGCGTAAATACATTTATTCTGTTTTACCCTCAGAAAAAAAACAGAATGTATTTGTTTCTTTTCTGTCATTACTTTTGAGACAGTGATTGAATCTTCAAATAATTCGGCTATTATCGAAATCCGGGTTCGATTCCCGTATTAGATTTAGTATAAATTTCACTTCTTTTTTTACTATTAGAATTCCAGTTTGATAGCGTTATACATGGGAATGACAAGAGATCTGAGTACCCCTTCAGAGTAGATTCCTAGAATGTACTAATCTAACCTAAGGAGACAAAAGCAACTTGTTACAAAGTTTTCTCTCTATGCAAATCACTTCTTTCTTAATTAACGACGCTTTCAGCGACTTACTTTTTACGATTTTCTGTCTACGAAAAACTTGTTTTACAAATCATTTTACATGACAGATGAATTAACATTATAAATTCAGCAAGACTGAGGTTAAATAAAAAAATAAAATACACTTTTGGATTATATTATTAACTCCGCAACGATTTCATTTTGATTTTTGTGTGAATTTTTATTTTGTTTTCGAAATCTTAATTTTTCCCCTTAACCTTTTCTTCTTTTTTTTTAAAAAAAAACAATATTTTTTTAAAGACATTCTGAAACTTTTTGAACTTGATTATTTTCAGAACAGGTTTTCATTACTTTTACTGCGGTCATTTTTTCTAAAAGAATGCCAAATTATTTTTATTAAAACTTTTATTACATAAAATGTAGATCTCATGAGTAAATTCTGGATTTCATAAGGATATGATAGAGAAAATGTATTTCCAATAGGGGACCAAGAGCATTTAAATTTTATTTTATGCTTTTTTTTTTTTTTTTTTTTTCGGTACAAAACAGTTTCACTACTATTTAGTTTCTGTTTGGAAACAATCTAACTTAAAGAGGTGTCTAACTTAAAATAGTTAGCCCCTTTTACTAGACAAAAGGAACAAGATTCAATTCCTAGGATTTTTTTTTTTTTTTTTTTTTACATCTTATTTCTCCTTCAAGTTGACACTAGGGTTTCTCCATTGCCTTTTCTTTGAAATCAGTTTCTTCTCAGGGTTAAAGATAGTTTCATTGATCAGAAATCAATGAGAATCTTCATTTCCTCGCTCTAGTGAGCATGTAAAGATCTACATAAGGAAACTTTCACTTTATCTTAATACCTGAACAGCCTGTTTATATCAATATCTTAATACCTGTTCATCATTGCTATGTTCTTGTTTTTTATTAATAATAATTGTTAATAATCCAATATCAGTGAAATATTACAGTATTTGGGATGATATACTGATTACAGTTAAGTCCCTAACCCCTAAAACGCTGTTGATTTAATGTATCGACTTATGTCCGTTCGACTTACGTCCTGCCGGATGGAACGGAACCTGGACGTAAGTCGAGGGATGACTGTATAAAAATATAGTACATCGACGACGTATCACGACAAGGCTATAATGACAGACTTAACGTATTGCTAAAGACGAACAAATCAATGAAAGGAGGTGATCATCGCGACAAATATTTTACCGAGGAAGTATCAAGAGAGGGTGGGTGAAAGAAGATAATGTTTAAAAGATCAATCAGATTCCTGTCGCAATGTGTTCCCCGATTGTCTGATTTCGGATGATGATTTCTCGACACTGCATTTTGTCGAGAGAGTTACTCTTCATTGTATCAGCCCACTACTATTGAAACTATTTAAATTAATTTCAAAAACTTAATCTGAAAGTTTTAAATAGAATGTTTAAAAATAAAATATACCTTTGTTTTCTAAATCTAACTTGTAAATCATTTTCTAGTAGCTAGTTGCATCAGTTGGATACAATCGCTTGAAACACGTTTGCATAAATTGAATACCCGGTACATACCAGTATACTTTTTTAAACATTATATGAGAATAAGCTATCAACAATAATGAATATAAATAAATTGAAATATATAAAATGGCGACTTTTTTTCAAAAGTTCATTGAATTGACAAATGTCTTGCCATTCTGATGATATACCTGAAACTTTAAAGTCAGCTTAAAATGAATCTTCGTGAATTTTGGAAATACTAATTTGAAATAAACATTTATACTAGATTGTTATGAAACATCTCTCTATGGATAATTCATATTTCCTAATTATCGTTGCTTTTAGGAATAATTCTTCACGATTTTCGAAGTTTATAAAGCTGAGAAAAATATGTATAAGTCTTATATAAAACTAAGTAATAAACGCTTCGTTTGGGATTTTTTTTTGTCCTACTATCAAACCATCACTTTAACCAACGAGAAATGAGGGTAAAATATTTGCCAAATAATCATTATTGTCGATACACTAGAATCCAAACTATTCTCGAGAAAGACACAAAAGAAAGAAAGTCAAACACTCAAGGTCAGAATCAAGCAATAAGGGTCGAATTAGATTGCTCTGGTAGAGTTACCTTAAATACATCTATCAACTATAGGGATTCTTATTGGCGAGATCTCTACCAACTTCTTGAGGTCCTCTTCCAAGGTTAGGTAGTTACGAACTTGGGCAAGATTTCCTATCCTTTCTTTCCTCCATTATTTATTCGAGTTGACGAATATCACCTGGAGTCTTTCCCTAAATTCTCTCTATACTTCCGGTCCCCCCTGCGAATTGAATTCGCTGCAAAAACATTCCTGTAAGCCAAGAATCGTGACGGTGGTTTAAATAGTCCTATCATGCAAGTGGCTCCGCCTACGGCCAAACAACTCAAAACAATATGGTTAAGCCTATTAAACCAAATGAGTTTTAGTGTAACGAATTTCTAGTTTATTAATTAGGAATAACCAAGAAGTTGTTTCATAAATCAACCACTAGTAACCCCATTAACTGACACAAAATAACTTATTACTGTTCAACTAACTATATTTGGTATCTTTGCTTTTTTAGGAGAACTTTAAAATAACGAACCTATCAACTTCAAAATAGATAAACAATGGATAGGATAACATAAAGATATAATAAAAGTTATAAAGTTCTTGTATTTTATAAAGAACACAAGCACTTTGAGTTTCTGTAAAGATCTGTTTTTGCCTATTTTGCGAAAAACAACAGAGCAGACTATTTCAGTATCTTTACATACTTGCATGTATTCGTTCCTTCCTAAAAACTTTTGAATCAGTGACTGCATGTTTCTGTATACATATGCACTGGCAATAAACCATCAACCAACTATGTTTGAAGATTCTCTTTTCTCTGTCAAGAAATTCGCGCGTGACAGTGACAAAATTCCCATAGAAAACCAAATGACACTAAAACAAAATTATCACTCATTGACGGGAAACGGGGAATATTGTTAGAAAAGCCTTCTAACATAACTGATCATTGTCGTGGTACATGCTAATCCATTTTGTTGTTATGTGCTATAATTTAAAGATATGAAAAAATGGCTTTGGACTGCAATTAACGTGAGGAAGCATGGGAATAACTTTCCAGCAAACGGAAAATTTGAGTAGTCTATGTTCGGAAGGTAGAGTAAGATCGTCGATAAGGAAAGAAAATAATCTTTCCACCGAGTTTATGACCCATACTTATTATCTTTTGTAACAATCGTCAAAACAAGATTTATGTCACTTTGCATAGATATGTATTAGAAAGGATCTTCTTATTAGACGATACATCTGCTTTATAGCCAAACTTGTAATATCTTTGCTACTTTGAAATTGCCTAAGACCACAAGTGTAGCTAGCACTGAGATCAAATGAGCCTTTAAAGACTTTAAACAGCCTTTTATTAAATAAATGGCGCAAGAAGGTTCTGTGTAAAAATGCTTGTAGCGTCATTTGATGTCATCTTTCATAAAATGATTTTTATGAATACAAAACTGTTCCTGAACTTTCGTTACATTTACATAAAATTAGTTTACGTAACATAAAATATTCAAGTCTCTTTGTAATGATAGAACAAACTCCCTTCAAAAGCAAATTTTGATATTTCTTTCCATAATTACTCCTCTTATTGATTACATTAATATAATATAAATTTTAGAAACTTAAACCTCATTAAATAATACAAGTGTTTCTAGAATTTTTACTGTATTTCCTGCGTTTAAAGTAGTTTATATTATATTTACAATTGAAAAAAGACGTGGCTACCACTTAAGTAAAACAGTAGAACTATGGATTGTTTTCTTTCTATATATTATAATAATAATTTAGCAGTCTTGTTCTTGTACTGCATTGGTTATATCATGGCACAGCAGTGGACAGCTACGATGAGTGTTTTCACATTGTATTAGAAGTTCGAAAATAATTTTAAATAAAATTTATTTTGTTTGGCAGCCTTGCTATTGCGTTGTCTTTATATCTGTACAATGTAAGTTTTTGAAAGATGAGAGTTGGTGTCTTCTCAAGAAATGATGAGAAATGTCAACAAGAAACATTATTTCAGAGATATCAGATCTAACAACTAAGGCGACTACGTGCTTAAGAACTGAATCTTACTATTTTTATAATTTATTATATGTTATATAATTAATCACCACTATTTGAAAATATATTATGACAACAGTTAGGAGAGAGAGAGTGCTTTAGAATATTAAGTTAATTTCATTTATCACTGGGCGTCAGCGTACGGGTGCATGAGTGATTGAATTGTCAGGATTCCTAATTCAGGTCAGGTTGCGAGGAATGCAAGAGAAATATTAGGATCAAAAGCAAGAACCTGTCGCTTCTCCATTCCTCCTTTCCTTTCTTTTTTTCCCTTTCCTTTTTTTTTTTTCTTTACTGACATCAAATCACGGCGTCTTTACGGCGCGTCAGTTTTCTCATTCTTTGGAAATTGAGACGTAACTATTTGGTTGTAATCACACGTTTGTGGAAAGTGTGAGTGAGAAGGTCTCCCGCCTCTCTGACCTCGTTCTTTGCACTGGGTTAATAGGTGGAAACAGAACGAAACTGTCTTGCAAGGAGAGATTGGGACTGTAATTAATAATAGGGAATTAACCAGTACAAATCCAATCCAAGCCGTCAAGAAAGTTGCTGTGAAGACAACAAAATTATAATGTACAGCAATCCCTGCCCTCACAGCGGAAATCCTTCTTTAAACTATGTAAATATAATGATCTAAATATATTCCTACGAACATTTATGTATTTTAAAGTCAAGATATTTAGTTCGAAATTTTCGTGTTTATTCTCTTGATTCAGTGAAAAAGCAAAGTTTCGAAGATGCTATTAAAGATAAGAATAAAACTCATTCAAATATCTAATTAAAAAGAATAAATTTACTTACTGAAAATTTTTATCTCTTTAATAATCTTTAATGAAATTTTGATGAAATTATTTTTAATTCTACTGTTTTAGGAAATTAAGGTTCATCATTCAACTCTCCCTCCACCCCACCCCCCAATAGTTTTATTCCTCCAGTGACTTTCCATAAATACAGGGTAGCGCACATAAAACCGGCCCCAGAATACAAAAAGAAATTCCTATTGGGGCCGGTTTTAGAGTGTGCCCCCCTGTCTATATTGGCAAGAGACGATCTGCATTTTAAAGTTGAAATTTTGATTGTGTGGATCCCTATGGAGAAATCAGCACAGGGATCGTAATTCCTACAGAAGAAAATTAGAAACAAAACAATGAATTTCTAGCGATTAAAACGTTTAGTAACCAAACCATTTGCTTGTGGTTTAATATAAATTATTTTCATTGTTATTCTGCCTAGCAACGAAGGTGCTGTTCAAGTCCATTGTTCATTTGGAGGGAAGGCCTTCGGATAAGCAGATTACTTACAGATTACTTAACAATGAAATTTTATTGTGGTTCTTACTTTGACGGATCTTTAATCATCTAACCTGAAGCAGTGCCGATTTTTATACATCTTCATTATTATAACTTATTGAAAAAAATTGTAACCTCATACCGTCATCACTCATGTATGGAAATCTTTACACGTTACGCAATTCGTTCATAAAACTTTCTTTTTTTCTTAATAGAACTCTTTGTCTTCTTCCCTAACAAAAGTTAGACTCATGAAAACAACTTAATGTGTATCCCAATAATTTTGAATCAGTGAATTGATCTTCTTGAAACATGGTAATCCTATTGACGAACAAGAAACGGTTTAATTTTTCATTTAAAACATTCTGTGTGTGAAGTTCTGTAGAAATATTAGCAAACGACAAAAGCATTAGAAGAAAGACAATTAATTCTTTCTGACAGGAAACGAAGACGTCTAACGGTGCATGATAATTTATTGCACTTAAAATCTACGCATGCTTCGGTTTGACTAAAATTGACTGGTTTAGGGAATTTCAGTTTGTCATCGTGGGTTTAATTCATTGTTGAGCTAATGAATGACTCTTTCTATTATATAGGTTTTAAAAATTTCCAATAAATAAGATATTGTTTTCCCGACTTTAAAAAACAAAGAATAAGTTGGATTTTAAGGAATGTATGTCTTAAGCTCTCAAGGAACTTCTTGGATTAAACTAATGCGGATTGATTATTAAAGAAAATAACTCAAAACAAATGTAGCCTAATTCATGTTAAACTGAATCGTAGCATATCATTGTTTTGTTGCGACAACCATAGAAATGAACTTCAACCATCGTGGTTTTCATCAGCAAAGTGTATTTTACGTTTTGACATCAACTGGAAAACGGTGAATTTTGTAGGTTTGTTTTATAGAAATGATCTGCAATGAATAGTTTTATGAATTAATTCGTTATATTTATTTAGGACTTCAAACTTCCAGATATAATGGATCTTATTTGCGATAACAGAACTTTTTTTTTTGTTTTTTTCCCTATTTTTATGAGAATTACATTGATTATTATTTTATCACAGATAATATGATGATGATGATAAAAACCTAAAAATCTAAATACGAGCTTGTGAAATTTTCTTAAATTATCAAAATTCCAAGTGTTGGATCTTAATTTTTTTTTTTGGAGTATAAAAATCTTATTTATTTGATGAATCAATAAGTTCTAGAAATTGAAGTCATCTTTTTTTCTTGTCGATACAATGCAGTTAACATCGACTGTTATATTGTAATAAATGCGTACAGAATTTCCAATTTAAATAATTATTAATAAATTATAGTTCAGCTAATATCTAAAATTGATTTCGATAAGAATTCGGTCTGCTAAATTGAGTTTACAATTTTTGCGTGATAATTACTTTATTCTGTGACAGCTGCTCATACTTCTTTCATAATTTACAGGGAAATGTCGATCCCACTCAGCATGAGCGTAATTTCTAACCATTGGGGCAAGGCTTTGGAAGGAGAGAATTCCTTGCCATCATAAATTTCCCTTCGTTACCCGGTCAGTAGTTGTGCGGAGAAGACCCACCATATTCAATAGACAACGTGATTCTACTGCTTAAAGTTTTTCCCTAATACTTCCGAAAATTCGAGTTCAATAAACTGCTAATTTGGACCCATTATCCGATTTGCTTAGTTGATTTTTCCGTTTAAATACTGGCGATAGTATCAGAGAGGAGTTCTATTTTTCGAGGCTACAATTACTCTGTTATTGGCACTTATTCTAAATTATTGGTGCCAACCTATTACGTCATATTAAGGAGTAAATTAGCGCAGGGGAAAAGGATCTTTTAAGACAAAGGTAGCGCACTTTTTGATGATGAAATACCACCTTAAATAATGCAATCTTTTTCGACAGCTAAATAAGGTTTACGCTGTGAATAGGACATAGAAAAATCATACAAGACAAAGCGAGAAGAAAAATCATTAATAATTAACAGACCTACAAACATGTCAGTGCCAAAAACAATGAGGGGGGGGGGAAGTGGAAATTAACTTTCCAACCACTTCGATTCCACTGTAATTGTTAATGGTATGAAAATCATTGAATAAAATGTGAGAATAAATAAACTCATTTACTCATTATTAAGATTATTTCAAAAACATTTTATGTGTTATAAAAATATAGGCGTATTTAAATCCATAAAGGAAAAGCTCATAAGAATCATTGTCTCCCTAATAACGGGGTCTAAAAGGTCCTAAATGGACCTTCCTCAATTTAAGATTAAGTTCTCAGGTAACAGATTCTTTTATATTTCAAACTTTTAGTGAGTGAATCCTTTTTACGTGAAATTTTAATGATTTTTAATAAACAAGGAAAAAAACAAAAAAAAAACAAAAACATCATTTTAAGAAAATTGAGTGTTTCTGTCGGAAATTATAAGACATACATTGTCATCTTCAGTAGAGTATTTAGAATTCAAAGACTTAAGAAGCTGTGATAAGGGTTGATAGCAAATTCTTTCTTCAATGGACTTCGTTCAGTTTAACGGTGAGAACACAGGGAGGAGTTATGGAAATTAGAATCAAAGCTTATTTATTGAAGAAGATTTATTGAATAAATTATTTTAGAAATTTAAAATATTAAAAAAAAGTGATAAATATAATAGTTTACTTATTTCTTTTTTACTTTTTTAAAAAATGAATATTATTATTATTGTTCTGTGTAAAGCAATGTTTAAATATTATATACTCTTATACAGATATATACATATACAAGAATCAGCTTTGTTTTGGCGAATGCTATCCTTCTTTTTCCAGAAACTATGTAGAAGAATCTTCTGTTCCACATTTTTTTTTTCACTCAATAAAAATTATAGTGAGGTACTAGAAAAATCATAGCAGTTTCCATTGTATGTTGTAGTTTGTGAAATATTTGAATTAAAATAAGAAAAAATTTAGGGAAGATTCTAAATTCATCTCTTAAATGCGTCGTTGATTGTAAAGATATATATATATATATAATTTTAACTAACATGAAAAATATGGTTAAACTTCTTCTACTTTGTCTTCCTGTGGAATTGTTTTGTAAGAGTCTAATAGATTACTACTTTAGTTTTAATTTAAAGCTTCCACAGAGTTATGTTACATTTAAACGTTTCATTAGCACTTTGATAAACAAACAAACACATAATAACACTTCTAAATTTAAATATAGATGAACAAAAAGAAAAGAGAAAATGTGGGCTGTTTGTTTTATTTTAAACTGAAAAATACTATTTAAAAAATTATATTTTAGGATTGGGAGCGTCGTTACTTTTACCAAACCCTCAAGGACTTTGCCCTCCCATTCTGTAGGTGTAGTCCGAAATGCACGTAGATACTAAATTACTGTTCATCTGTCTGAGGACCAGACCTTTGAAAATAAATCATAGTTCACGCGAGTATGATAGCTAACTTCTTGACAATACAGATTATTTCATAAAGCTACTTTAAAAAATTATAAGATATAAATTTTGAAAAGAACTGTACTCAAATTGTACTTACAATTCTAATTGTATTTTTTTTTGTTTTTATAGATTAAAAATTATAGCAAAGCTGAAAAAGATGTAGCAGCATAAAATTAATTACTTGTAATTATTTTTATTCATTTTAATTTCTTCATTTTTAATATAGGATAATGTAATAATTAGACAAAATAACGATTGCGGATTTTCATGAAATTTATACGTTTTGATATTCTGAATACATCTAAACTGCTTATTTTATATTTATTTAAAATTAGGTAATCTTTGGCTAAACTTTTTTTTTTATGGATAATTTTCTCATTGTCGATTTGTGGCAGTGTAATTCAACCAATAGGATCACTCAATAAAAGAGAGGAAAGGCGACGATTTCATTCAGCCAATAGAATCGTTCGACTAGAAACCGGGATTTTTAAGAAAAAGATGGATGCCTTTCATTATATGGATGCCTTCGAGATTCCGATTTCTTTCAGATTTTTAAGAATAATAACTGAATTTGAAATCATGTTTCTACCGAAACTATAAACGCGCTATTATTCCCGTGATATTGAAGACTTGTTGAAAGCAGGTGCCACATCTTTCCAGCAAACTGTTAAGTATTTTTTTTTTCTTAAATTGTTACGTTATGTTGTTAATCAAGCATTTTAAACTCAACAACAGATAAGTAATAGTAGTCAATAGAACTTTTGACACAATATTTGAGAAACTAAAGTATTAATAAATAAATAAACTAATAATAAATAAATAGTTTGAGAGAGAGAGAGCGAGGGAAAAATAGTTTCATTAGTTAATTTTTTTAGTTAGATTTATTCTTTGATTTAGGCCTACAACTTATTTATTGTACAAAACCAGTTTAATTTTTAGAATATTCAGATTGTTAATTTTGGCAATCGATTAATACACTAAAACATTAAACATATATATGTATTATTAATATAATAAAAATTACTTTGATTATTGATCAATAAAATGTAATTTAAGAGAAAATCTAACGTAACGTTAGATTATGCTTTAATTAATAATAATAATAATAATAATAACTTACAACAATAAAAAGTTTGGCCAAAAATAGGAAAGAAAGTATTAACTTTAAAATAATAAAATGAAGTCTTGCAAAAACTAAATAAGCAAATAATGTTGTCCGTTATATTTAAGATTTGAATTTTCGGATTTTTAACTCAGTACCTCTCAACCTTTCTTTTTTCACCCGCATTCTTTTAGTTCTGCGCTCCTTATCGAAATTCATTAATAAGTATCAGATACGTTATAACTATAGATTGATAAGGCAGAGGGCCGTTCCAGGGGCTGCAGGCGCCCGGGCGAGACCTTTCACGGTGCCCCCCCTCCCCCAATCAATAATGCAGCAATGACTTTGTGCCAAGATTTATGCTAGATAGTACCTTCAGTTTCAGACATTCAACATCTTACCTTAAAAATTTTCATTAAATAAATAAAAAAAACAATTGTAATTTAAAAAAAAATCCTACTTCGTGGCGCCTCCCTAGCCGCGGCTCCCGGGGCGACCGCCCTGGGAACGGCCCTGATAAGGCTTAATTCTTTTCTTTGCTATACGTTTATCGTAAAATATTCACTAAAAGAAAAATTACATTTTACAAACCATTATAATAATATTACATAGAATTCTGTTTAATCGTGAAAACATATAATGCTAGTATAAATATATTGGTTTTAATGTGAAATAAAATGTTTTCTGTTTAATTTGTGTTTCGATTACTCGCTAACCAAATAAAAAAATAAATAAAACTATAAATCTTACACCATCAGCAACGACATTTCATCCTTAGGTATAGAACCATTAGTATAGTTTCACAAAATAGATCCTGTTGTTGTTTTTTAGCTCCTCTTTTATGAGCCCTAGGATTTGTATTCCTATTTACCGTAGGAGGTTTAACAGGAGTAGTACTAGCTAATTCATCAATTTGGATTATGTAGGCTAATTTAAAGAGTTATTTTGTTAAGAATTAAACTTTAATTATTAAAACTTTATATTCGGAAATTATTTGTAAGTTTGAAGAAAGTCTTTTAACAATAGTAGAGTTGTTAAATTGTTTATTTGTTGCAGTCAAAGTCTCTGTTAACATTCAAGATGGTATCCAGCAGACGATGCGCTGGCGTCCTGTAGATTTGCCTTAGGCATTTTATACCACCTTTTTTTTTTTTTTTTTTTTTTTTTTTGGCGTTTACAAACAGTCGTCAAATAATTCTTATTAGTATGTAAAAGTTCAAAGGGAATAAGTTTTTGAAAGTTCAGAGAGCGAATCTGCAGGAGATTATTTGTTAGTTTTAGTTTATGTTAAAAAAGGTCACACAAGAAGAGAAATCCGGATTGCATTTAGCGAAGATGTAACCAGTGGGAAATCAAGTAACTACGCTGAATATTAAGCAGCAAAAAGGCAGATTTTCTTTCTCTTAACAAAAAAAGAAAACAAAAAAAAACTTTTGATGTTCGTTTGAAATGCTTTAATTGAAGTTTGACCTATTTGCAGATGTTAACATAGAAATTCAAATTGATAGAATCTCTTCATTAAGGGAAAAATAAATACTTACACTGCCACTTTCAAGAAAAAGAAAGATCGTTGCATCTGTTCATATCTCTTCGTAATAACTTATCAACCATTGAACGATTCTTCTTAAAGTTCTTTTCAGTTTTAAAATAGGTTGAGTTTTTTTTTTTCTTTTTCCATTCAAACATTCAAAGGTTAATATTATTATAGAAATAGCGGCTTTTATAAGATGTTCATTTTGGTTCACATAAACGAAACTTAGGTTGTTGCCGACGACTGAGCTAAGCTAATTGAGAGTTACAACGAATCAGCGAGCTTCAGTGAACTTGCTATTACTATATACGTTATTTGTCAGTAACAATATACAGGGTGGCGCATAAGTCTCCATACAGATGATGTTGCCTCACACATCACACCCACCACACATGATACTGTAGCTAAGTTTAAGGAAACGGTTATTGTTATTACCTGTCTGGAGACTTATGCGCCACCCTGTATAATAGTATTTTTATCTTAAACTAGCGGAAAGACCCGTTCTTCGCTCGGGTTACAAAAAACAAATGTCCAAATGTGTATGATAAAGAAATTGCAATTGCGAGATCATTTCGAAACACTCCCGGTTGGTACAAAAACAAAACAAAAAACAACAACAACTCAAAAGGTCTGATCTCATTACAAATCTATAGCTATCCCGAATCCCTCGTAGAAGTATCTTTGAACCATGTTTGCTCATCCACTCACCGTCCTCCCAGTGTACACTCCTAGTTCCATGTTATTTGAATTTTGTAACTCGACATTCATAGATATGAAAATAATACAGAGATCGGAAAATATAAGATTTTCCACCCCTTTCTCTGTCCCGTTTATACCCCTAGTTCGAGATTCGAATTTTGTAACATCATAATCCTATCATGTCAGACCTTTTCTAGTTCGTAAAAATTCATCTGATCATTATGCACTATTATTCATTATGTCGCTATTATGCACAATTATAGTTTCGTGCCAATTGTTGCACAACACTATGGGTATAGTTGTCATTGTCGCCGAGCTCCAATTGTTGCATAACAATATTTGTGTGGAATTTACTCCTTTTCAACCCCTGGGGGTGGTGTGTCCAGGTTCTAAGGTAGCCTATCTTTTCCGCAGGGTTTTAAAGAGTAATTCTGCAAAGTTTGGTCCAGATAGGTCAAAGGGCCTAGGAGTGTATAAAGGACAGACAAAGAAAGAAAGAAAGATACATTCCTTTTTATATATAGAGATTGTATTTATTTATTTATTTATTTATTTTATTTTATTTTTTGGACAAGATATAATAATAATATAAAAAAAACCATCAGAACATTGCACTTAGAAGGATTAAGAGCTTTTTTATCCTGTTATAAATAAACCAAACATGTGCTACTAGTTATCAGCGCGCTTATAAGTTATAGAAACTTGTTAGAAAATATACACTTAAGATGTATTTAAAAAGAAAAAAAAGACATCATTTTTTTGTTTAAATTCCCCTTGGTCTAAATGAAGTTTTGGATTAAATAAAACTTTAAACAAAATGTTAAAGAATTGATTGACTTACGAAACAACATTCTTGCGATAAACTTTGGATCTATAAAAGTACCAACAATTAATAAATAACACACTTTAAATTGAAAGAATTTAATTTACTTCAGAAAATGTGTCTGATTATCTGATTTAACTACGCCTTGAAACTTCTACAGTGTTATGCGGATCAGCTATTTCAAACATCCCCTGTTTCACCTTGAATTGCTCTTGAGATATGGACTGAGGTAAATTGAAATGATGCAAAATTTTAGAAAAAAAGGCTTTGTTTACAGAGCACGATGCGAAATTCCTGTAAAGGAATTTACAGGACCGAAGTGAAATCAACAGGAATAAACACATCAAATTTAACACTTAACGCTTTTTTTGATTATTTACTTTTTTCACTTGGGCGAAGCGAAGTTATATTTTTTAATGAACAATTCTAATAAAATGATGCAATTAAGTCAATAATTATGTTTCAAAATGTACAGTAGAACCTCACTATAACGGACTAATAGAGCTGAAGGTTGTCCGTTTTAATGAAAGTCCGGTTTATAACAAATAATTCTTAAAGGGGTGTAAATCAATGAAAGTACAATAGTTAGCTATAAAAAGTGTTTATTATATATTAAATAAAAAACAGCCTTCAACATAATAGGTTGAATTGAAAAAGTTGTGTACGTATACACTTCATTAATCTTTAGAACAAGAAGGTCCTGGTTCATGTTGATTGCTTACATTCATTGGTTTGAAAAAATAATTTATTTTCTGCTGGGTTTGTTTACTTCTTATTTCTTCAGTTAATAACTGACGGAGGTGCCATAAGTGTTCATAATATGCAAACACATTTTCATTTGCCTTTTATTCAACATACTGAATAAAAAAATTTAAATGGTCTTTCACTTCGCTCACCTTAATTGTAAGCTGAGTAGTGTCTCCTACCTCTTCTTCCTCGTCCTCCGAAGATTCTGCTTCTTCAGTGTCATGCAGCGCATCCATGTTTGGGGACGTCCATTAATTACGTAAGGTGTTTTTTAAAAAATTTGGACCCCCCCCCCCAAAACAAAAAAAGACTAAACTTGCTTTAACAACCAAAAAAAAAAAAACGGAAATCTTGCTATGATATATATTTTCTCTGAATGAAAAAGTTTACGTGAGATTTTCGTTGCCCCCCCCCCCCCTTGGTGAGATTTGGTGAGATTTTGCCGGACCTCCCCTCCCCCTTTTGATCTCACGTAATTAATGGACGTCCCCTTTACGCAAAACAACACAATGATCGATGTTGAATCGCTTGCTTGGATATGTAAAACTCGTCATATAAAAATAAGTATCCTTTATTATTACTACAATTTTTTTTAAAACTGTCCGTTATAATAGGGTCCGTTATAATGAGGTTCTACTGTATTTCATTTTAGTCACGTGCAATGAAATGAAAGCTATCTGTGGCCAACTTAAAGGCAACAACAATATTTCGAAATCATAGATAAGGTGATTTAATCATTTAACAAAGTTGTTCACTTTTACTTCTTTCGTATATCAACGTTTTCCTGGAATTTTCATTTACCTTCACCTAAAAAACCCTTTTGGATTTTTAACTCTTAATTAGGTTAACTTGATTTAAAGGAAACTTTTGTAATAACTATAAAGAATACTGTTTGATTGTCTCGTTATTTCCATTATTATAAGAATTTAAACCCCAAGAATTCTTATGAAAATAAATTTTTAATATTTATGGTAGTTTTCTATACTATTTCCAATTAAACAATACAGAGTGTCTGGACAAATGTTACCATTTAAATGTTAAAAAAAAAGATGTGGAGGAAGGGGTACAGAATCCCTTCAGTTCCTTTCCGTCTACGCTCATTCTAAAAACGTAATCCTTACATCAGAACAGTACCTAAAGTCCTGAAACCGAAGTTGTTATATTTGAGAAAATGTACTTCAAGCAAATAAACAATTAAAATTGTTTAAACAGTTGACTATATTGTTACAATGCAAATTTATAATTTTCATTAGACATGGTATGAGAAAAAAGACGAAAGAAGGAACGAAACATTTGAAGGTTGTCTTGAATCTGTTCTTTCTATAAATCTTTTTTGATAATATAAAAGATGCGTTCCATCAATACGCGATTATTTTTTTTTCTTTTTATAATAATTTAAAATGAATGTGTTACAATACTTTCAGAAAATTTATTGAAAATTTGGACAATAATTCAACAACCAGTATTTTTTAAATTAGCAGTTATCCATTTGTTATTACTTTAAATGAGTGGTATATACGATAAAAGCTTGACAAAGGTCGCTCTCGGGACAGAAACCGGTTGTGTAAATATATTTTTATTGTGTAAAAAAGTTTTTAAGCAGATGCATGGGCTTTGTCAATCTCTTTTATAAAATGAGCAGTATATGTAAAATTGTACTTTAACGATAAAAGTTTTTAATGAGAAGTTTTATTTTTGATTTTGTACGGAATATTAAAATGAAATATAAAAAAGAAATATGGAATAATGTAAATAAATTTATCATTATTAATCCATTGAAGGAGGAAGATTCTAAAATACACACACACACACATATATATATACATATTACATTAAGTTTAATATATATTTCAATGTAATACATAAAAAAAAGACATAATATATCATATTACATTTTGATATCTTTGAATAATCAAGTATTAAATACAAATAAAATATTATTTAGTTAATTTTATTCAATAAAATAAATAAACATTTGATATTTAAAATAATCATTTTTCAAATTTCCTCAATTTTTAAGAATGTAGTAATGAAATTTGAAGTTTTTTCTAAAAAAAAATTTCTAACCGCGGATCTTAAGAACTCATATAATCATAGCGAAATTAATTGGCATTCACTGCAGATGGCGCCACTCCTGTTTTAATTTGTAAAATATGCAATATGTCTTAAAGCTACTAATCACCTACAGCTAAAATGATTATTAACGGATGTAATAAATGGGCGTTAATCCTGAATTAACATAAATCAAGTCCATTTACTTTGGACATTTGACCAAATGTTGCCGGCAAAACTGAATCAACGGAAGAAGAACGGACGTGACAGAGAAATACTTAACAGTGGCGCACCCGCGGAGGGAGATAAGGGGACAGAAGCCCCCCCCCCAAAAAAAAAAAAAAAAACGAGAAGAAAACCTTTATTAAAGCACTGACGTGTCTGTATCTTATTATTTTTGAAAGTGATCATTGAAACAATTTATTTTTAAATATGCCTACATCTAAATGGATTTTTTTACAATATCCTTAGCGCCCCGCACCTTAAGACAAGAGAGCCAAGGAGAAGTGGCTATGATGACGTGGAAATAACAATAATATAACAACAATTCTTACGATGTTTCCTCATCAATTCTTGCGCTTGTCATCAGATTTTTAAGCTAATCATCCTTTTTTTTTAAATGAAATGTTTTTTTTTCGGGCTACTACCCTAATTAAGTCTAAAGAAACTGCCTAATCAAATAATATATTCAAAGAGCCGCTCGGAGGAATTGAATACGCTGACCAATAATATATTACTGCCTCTATAGAATAAAATTTTATTTATTTATTTATTTATTTATTTATTTATTTATTTATTTATTTAATAGTTCTTTAATAAGTTGTTTAATATATTTTTGTTTTCGATTGAGAGATATAGGAAAACTGGGTGATTATCATAAAATAATTTGAGATGGGGAAAAAAAAATGTTTAAAAAATGACTTGTTTAGATTTGCACGAAAAGATAACAGAATTCTAAAAGCATTCGAAGCGAAACAATTAGTTTTTATCGATATCAAACAATGGTTTTTAATTCATTTAGAAATCCTATTGTGCTTCGTGAATACAGATTCGTATTGAAACTACTTGAATTTAAATGTCTTTGTTAAGTAATGCAGATTTAGTTCATTTTAAGAAACCTATTTCAGCAGATATTAAATTTTAAACAAATCAACGGAAATTTTTTTTCTTCTGTATTGTTTTTACTTTTCTGGAAAGTAGACACTGTGGCCTTGCAGGAATTATTTGTTTTATTTCTATTAACTCCTTGTAATAAATCCTTTTATTTTTACAATTTTTATTACGATTTAAATTATCTTTTCCAGTTTTATTATCAATGTAAAAAAAGACACAAAGCATTACGTAACTATTTTGAAATTTCATTAAGATTTTTGTTACATTTACCGTGCAATTTGTGCTACCGGTAAATTCTTTTTCGGTAGACTAACAAAATAAGAACGAGAAAAAAAAAGGGAATATTTTTTCCGCTTTTCCTGTTCAACGATTTTTCTTAGTAAAAACACGTAATGGGCGGATTGCAATTCATATTTTTTCTTTTCTTTTTTTCTGAAAGTTATTGTCAATAGTTTTTCAGTCTCCTGAAAGGCATCCCCACTTCTTGTCAATTGACTTTTACTAATTACCACTGGGCGTATTAATAAGTTTCCACCCTCCCCCGAAGCACACATAGATTATGGCTCTTTTGGATGAGTGCAAAAAGCCATTAATAAGCCGGAAAAAATTTTTGGAATGCAAAAAAGCTAAAACAACAACTTACGCTGAATTTATAAAATCAAAATTGTTGTGCATTTTTTTAATAGCCAACATAAATAATGTTTTAATTATATACTACCAAAGGTTTTTTAATAAATATATAATTATTTTTAATTATATTTCTATTAAGAGGATCTCAATAACTGTAATTACAGCTATTGGAACGTGCAGAAATTTCACTGAATAATGAATTAGGACTAAAAATACAACTTCCGTCCTGAAAAAGGGTTAAACAAATTTAACTTCCAATACTTCAGACTTCTTTTTAAATTCGTGTAGGCCTATGCAGTAAAACTAAATCAGTACCAAAAGTAACAGCAAACAAAAAAAAAAGAATTCTAAATGAACGCCCCCCCCCCTCCCCTTTTTTTTATAATAATTGTGAGCAATTTTTGTTAGACTGAAAATGTGAATAACAAATTCATTACAAAAAAACTCGACTGGAAAGAATAATGTTTTTCCAAATAAAACGATGCAGTTATTCAAAAATACCACTTTTGTAAGTTCATTTTAAATCTTAAAAATGATTTCGGAAGATGCTATCCTGAATTTTATTTTTGAAAAACATTATTCTTTCCAGTTAAGTGCGTTTTTTGTGATTAATCGATAACAAGAAATCCCAACGCAAGATTATTACAGGAAATTAATTAATTCACAAAAGTACTTACATAAATCTAATTAATTTTAATCGTATCAAACATGTGCAAATTAATGACTTTAGATTAGCAAACGAATTAATATGCATTGTCCGATGATAGAAATGGATTGTTTCTCCTCTTATACTTTTCGATGAGTTTGTTTGTTTTTTTTTTTTTTTTTTTTTTTTTTTTTTTTTTTTTTGTGTCACCATTTCTTCAAAGAACCCGTGCGGAGAATTTTTCGAATACAATATACATGTCAAATTTCAAGAAGATATATTCGCTAGTTCAAAAGTTATTAGATATGGAAGGGGACACACATTCAGACAGACTTCTTTTATATGCCTCACTTCCCTAAGAAGTAGGCAGAAAATTTCTAGCTTTTTAAACTAAAAATAATTTTACTTCAGATTCAGCATTGGAGGCTTCTACACTCCAGTGTATTTTATGCCTGTTTTATGCTTTTCGATGAAATTATAGGTAAGTTCCAACTCAATTAAATCAAGTTTTATTAAATTTGAGGTGAAACTTGGATAGCTAAAGACATCTTAAGGAGTGTTTACTTAAAATAACTCATTTGTATTGAAACAGAACAAAAATCTAAGTTTTTAAAAAAAAAAATCCTATTTTTTCCAGAAATTTTTACATAAATATGCACATCAATTTTCAATACGATCCATTCACTGGTGGAAAGTTATTAGAGGGAAAACAAATAAGGTGATAGCGAAATTACACATCTGCCTTAATTTGTGAAGGAAATATTTCAGACAGAAATTTAATGATTTTAAAGATCTACCGGTATACCAAATTTCAAGAAGCTCTGTTAGCAGGATGTAAGCACGCACATGCAGACACGATAATCTTATGAACCTACCTTTCCCTGGAAAATTGACTAAAGAACTGTGCTAATTTCATTTAATGTTTGTTTATTTCGTAGTAGGTTATTAATTAATGAAAGCAAAATAAATTTTATAGTATTAGACATGTGAAAAATTAATATTCTTTTTTTTTTAAAAAAAAAAAAAAAAGATTAAAAAAATGTTCATAACCCGGATTTCATAACTGGGAGGTGAAAAAAAAAAGAGTAATTATGCAATCGTGTCCTCACTGTTGGCGTTACAGTTCTTGTTTTCCTTGTGTCTAAATAGCAAATGGGTTTCACGCTTTGCCATCTTTAATAGGAAGAAAAGTTGCTTTTATTGAAAAATTGTTTTTATATTTAGTAATCGTTTTGAGAACTGAAGAATAATTAAAGCAATTACATGTGATTTACTGAAATTAAAAAGACTCCATTCTGTAGACACAACGAAAGCTTCACAGTAATAATAATTTTCAGTAGGTTTCGGTAACAGGAATGACATAAAAGGAATGTCTAATAATGTTAAAAGATACAGCAATGAAAGAAATTGATTATTCAGAGCTTACTTCTGCAGTTGCTTTAGAAATTTTAAAAAAATAATTCCTTCGAATTTATTCGAATTTTATTTCTTAGACTTCTGTTTCTTATGCCATCATTTTTAAAATTTTCTGTTAATTTCTAATTAATTAATTAATTCTTCAGTTTCTTTGTGGGTATCCTGTAGAATAGGGTTCTATTTCCAAAATTCAATAAAAATCTCTACTCTTCTATTTTTGAGAGAAAACTCTTGTAGTAGAATAAGGGAATTTAGAGATGATTATTTGATGAATACGATTGAACTGCAATGTATACATTTTATATCTTATTTGTATTTATTTTTATTTACTAATAAAGTACTCATTTGGGAATTGAGATACACATTATGAAGTGTTGTAGAGCAGTGCGGGGTAACATTTCCCTCCGCTCCCTCCCTAAGCCAAGAAGACGTTTGGTTAGAAAAGTTAGTTACTTTAATTGATGATTAGAGTAGTAAATTTAACATGCAGCTGAATTCTAGCAAGTGTGATATTACTTTAATTCAGTGTCACACATCAAAGTGTGGGTTTGAATAAGGTAATGCGTAACTCCCTGGGTATCAATACGGAAACGCATGCTTTGTGTAGTAACATCTCTAGTAGTGACACTCAAAAATAATTTCACCAGTTCTCTCAAATTTTTATTAGTTTTCATTTCAGGAAATTATCTAGAAAGCCACGATTTTTTTCCCCAGAATTCTTGAAGTTTTTTACTGAATTGGATCTTTCCATTTGGTCTTTCTCTAGAATGGACTTACAATTGCAAGTTTCTGACAACTTTGCAATATCTTAGTATTC
Source organism: Thereuonema tuberculata (assembly GCA_023159025.1). NCBI lineage: Eukaryota > Metazoa > Arthropoda > Chilopoda > Scutigeromorpha > Scutigeridae > Thereuonema > Thereuonema tuberculata. The sequence goes on along the minus strand of JAFIDM010003189.1, from coordinate 59,283,114 downwards.
CCTAAACAAACAAACAAAAATTATGTTGTCAAAGAACACCAACACAGATTGAAACATCTCTACATCTCAGTCGTTCTGATTGACTATTGCTGTATTCCAATAAGATTCTTGCTCTTAGTTGTTCAGGCTTAAGAGGTCTAAAACTAACATCCATTTCGATGCTAAAGCTTTCAGTTCATAACCCAGTCGTAAGAATTGAATTTCACTTTGACTCTTCTTTCAATTGATAGTTATGATGTGTTTGCTTTGCATTTATCTTAACGGAGTAGATAAAACAAGTTTCAATAAATGAAGTAAAAATCTCCGTCGTATTTTTTTTTTAGTGAAGTTCAGTGAAGCTGATCCAATAAAAAGCTTATTTATATCGACCTAATATGGGCGTGGATCGTAGAGCAAAGTGAACTAGATTGATAACTATAAAAGCCATTTTCAATTATTGCAGAGTCATAATCCTTAATTTAAGACAGGTAATTACTAAAAATTGCTCAATAGGCACCTTTTTTTTTTCTCTCTCTTTCTCTCGTTTCTTAAATTAAAATAGGTCTAATAAAAACCGATGTATCCGGTCTTTGACCTCTAACATTATTTATTAATCCCAAAAAACTGATGGGATTTACGCAACAAAATACGTTTTTTTGAGGCATGTAAATAAAAAAAGCATATAAATGGAAGACCTGTGTTTATAGACGTATGACTGTGTTTGTACATTTGACAGTCATTTAAAACAACTCAACATTATATCATTTTTACTTTTACAGAATACGAAGATGACAATGTTTCCTGAAACTTTTTATTTCTTCTTCTGTCCTTATTGTTACTTTTATTTCAGTAACAATAAAAAACAAAGTTCTCATTACTTAGTAGGGAAATTGAGGTTGTTGTTTTTTTCTTTTCCTCTAGGTTGCTTTGGGAGGGGAGGAATTAACAAAAAAAAAAAAAACAATTTCAATTAGATCTCAAATTTCACGTACTTACAATCGCTGCTCTCACTTCCATCGTGAATAAAACAGATTTAAGAGATCACGGGATGCTACGGGATTTTTTTAAAAAAAAAAAACTTTTACAGATAATGTTACGACGATGTATTAGGTATCTCCATCTAGCGACTGCTTTTGAAACTATCTACTTCTTTTGACATACACTGAAGCTCTGTTATAACGCAGTTGTTTATATAGCGAATTCGGATATAACGCGATTTGGTCTTGGACCCCTTCTATTTTGGAAAAGGTGTATAATTGTAAAATTGCAAAATTTACCGTTTTTTCGCCTAAAATCAAAGGTGTAAATTAATATGCTTGTTTCCTTATTATTTACAGTAATTGAGACTCTATACCCACCCTAATGTCACGAAAATGAGTCAAATACAATATATTTTTAAAAAACTATCAGAATCGCGGAGTTTTTCGTTTAACCAAAATGAATATCGAGATCTTTGTTTCTGCCAATGACAACCAGTAAAGAGGCCCATGTAATCTAATAGGTGTATGAATACCTAGTTCGATCCACGTGACTCGTCGTTTGTACAAGATGCCAAGATGGCGGCGCCAAATCGATTTTGGCTAATATAACCCATCAAAGTGTTGAAAAGGTAATGATTTATGTATTTATTAAAATAAAATTCTCTCACATAGCTCTGAATGATGTAGGTAATCGCCAAATAACCATTTTAAATCGATTTGGAATCGTGTGGGCGATAAAGAGTGCGATATACGACATTTGACGTCGCGAAGTAATAAAAGTTCGGTTATATCGCTATCTACGAGATCTTGGATCCGAAAGATCGCATAACCGAGCTTCTGTGTGGTAAATACGTAACAAGATCGAAAATCGGATGCCCCAACTACTTCTACGATTTATGTAGTATTTTCTATAAGTTTCTGATCCTCGAAGTCTCTTATCTCCTCTGCTGCCCACCTTCTTCTGATGTTAGCTAAGTGTTAAGTATCTTAAGAATTTGTTTCTAATCTTAAAATATATATATATATATATATTACTGAAACCTATACATTCCTACATCTTTGCCTTATCTGTATCAAATTTTGAACAACACTTATCAGATGTCATAGAGCAATGTTGTTTGGAATGTTTTTAAATTTAAGGACTGTTTATTACGCTTTATACCACCCCCTCTTATCTACCAAAAATAAGTAAATAAATAAACAAATAAAAGTAGGTTACTTTCAATATCTCGAGTAGAAGATGGAACAATGGGAGAGGAATTCCATAGATAAAACTTTGGATTTGAGAAAATCGGAAGGAAGCCAGATATCAATGCTAATAAGTGTGTTTGGGAAGGAATATGGTTTATTTTTCCTTTATTCAGTTAAAATAATGGTCCATTTAGATGTCTTTAGATATGAAAAGTTTTTGAGAAAACACAGTGTAATTTGCAAATTATAAAGTTTACGACGGCTTGCTTTAATAATTAAATAGGTTGTAAGAAGAAATATCTACTGTACTTAAATTATGTGAAAGTATATTGAGTCATTACAGGATACATCACGGCTTTTATCCTTTCCACGTCACAGCTTCAGGAAATATAATATTCATCTGACAAAATAGTGATTTAGTAACGGAAAACAGGTTTAAGTTTCAGGTTTGTAGAATTTTCAGTTTTAAAGTTTATAGCTCTTACTGTACCTTGATCATAGATGGAAGAATACGCTTATTTCTGACTTTAACTTTTTTTTTTTTTTTTTTTTAAATTTCTAATGGGGTTTTTTTTTTCTCTCAAACACAAATGTATTTTAGAAACATCATATCAAATCTATAATATCCTTGGGTAGCTAAGCTGAACATAAAGGCACAATAACACAAATCCGCAAGGCTTAATAAAAAAAACACTGAATAATCTCATACTGACAATTTTGATTGCAGAGAGGAAGTAGCAACCTATTTCGGGGAGATATCTCGGGATCCTCCTCTTTCACCCCGCAATAATTAATCCAACTTTGGATGTGTTTCACTTTAAACTAATACCATTGTCGTTCTTTTGAAATTATTATGAAGTTGATGCTTCCTTGCAGCAAACAAACAAACTTATTTGAATTATTCATTAATACAGTGTGTGGAGGGAATAATTGAAAAAATGGGACCAAACACACTACTAGATATAAAAAAACATTTAAAAAATTCATATTCGTTACATGTTACAAGGCATCGTATACAGGCCTTTTCATCAGACTAGTAGTATTTTCATCAGACTAGGCCTAATTTGCTTCTGTTATTTATTTATAGTCTGATGAAAAGGCCTGTATACGATGCCTTGTAACATGTAACGAATATGAATTTTTTAAATGTTTTTTTATATCTAGTAGTGTGTTTGGTCCCATTTTTTCAAACTTATTTGAAATAGGTTTCCTTCGATAGGTTAGCGGGAGAAGGCATTGGAAACAAACAGTGAAATCTAACAGTGAGATTAAACCGTTTATTTTGGTAAAACGCATTTGCGCGCGATTTATTATGGAGGGAAAATAAGTGTTAAGTGTGTTTTCAGGAAATTCTTGTATTTATTTTTCGCTATCGTTTTTTTCACTTTTTTTCAGCTTTTGCTGCAAATTATATAATTTATTGCTATTTTTTGGTTATTAGGTTATAAAAATATGTTTAAATAAAATAACAACCGAACTAGATAAAAAGTGTAGAAGATTAGATCTCGAAGACGAATGCTCATTGCTTTTTTGTAATGAAAAATTATTTCTTTTACACTTTTGCCTTTTCTTAGAGTAGATTCAACCTTATTATTAGCTTTCAAATATTCCCACTTGGGAAACTTTTCAAGCATCACTGGACAACACTGTTTCGTGATTGCTATCACTCGCCAGCTCAAGTTACCTCAAACTTTTAAATTCTCTAGGACCTATCTAACGCCCATCATTGCTAATAAATATGTTTTGCTGCATTTAATTTACAACGCTCTCATCTTGGCATTAGTTTGAGCATTTAATCCATGCTATTTTTTTTTTTTTTTTTAATTTCACTTTTCATGAAAGATCATGTATTTTGATCATAATTTTTTTGTTTATCATTGATTAGTAAATTGGAGAATCATTTACAATTTATTGTTCTGCTTTACATGATAAATACTTTTTTCTCTTGACTTTATTTCGATATTTGTATTTGAGTATTTCCCAGGGAATTTCTGTAGTTTTTCTGTTTCCTATAAGTCAATGAGAACTATATTTGGTGTTACACAAAAGCTAATTGTTGCGCTGCAAGAAAACTCGGCATACTTTCACGTTTTAATTTCTTATTCAGGTTGTGACAGATTATGGACCATTGTTCTTAGATATCAAAATAGCAGCGTGGATGTCCTACGGCGCTCTTCTCTAAATTTGTGGGTTTTCTTTTCTTTTTTTTTAGTAAATAAAAGGATTATTCTGTGAGATGAGAGAGACGGCAGGAATAATGATAAAAGGAAATGTTGTTCTTCTCTTGCCCGGGTAACGGTGTCGGCTGTGTCCAGGAGTCATCGTTCACATTGTCACACCTGATGGACCAACCAGGTCCTGAGCCTCCCATTCTTCTGCTGTAGATACGGAAGGGGCAATTACGCCGGATTAAATCTCTTCTCTCCTGTGCCTAAGTAGGCCTGCCTTGTTTACATCAATTGATCAAGTCACCCATGAACGAAAAGGAGATGCGGTCTTAGAATTTGGAAACGAGGATAAAAATGCTAAATATATAATCGAATATAACTAAGCAGGTCGCACCAGTGAAAGTAAAGCCTATTGTAAAATACAACAGAAAGATTATTAGTCAATGTTCTAGAAAAATGGCAAGCTTTTGTATTGTGTTGATGATTATTATTTTCTTTCAATTACGTCCAATTTTTAAATAAGATCTCAGTATTTACTTCGTTGGGGTTCCTTTCATTCACGCATTGAGAAAAATGGGGAATTAAGCTTAAACGATCAATTAACTTTTCATAGCCAAAATAATAATTAAAATTATTTCCTGTAAATTGCAAATTTCAGTTAAATAATTAATTTAATTAATAATAATATAATATTTTTAGTCAAGTTAATTTTTATTGCTTATATTTTTTAGTATAGCATACAGCTGTTAATTTCAATAAAATTTTTCATTCAATTAAATTTTTTTTAAGAAAAGAAAGAAAGAAAGAAAAAAAAATAAGCGGCAGAGATTTTTTTGAGAAATTATTCCGGAAGCTTTCAATATATTTTAATAAAATATATTCTTCTCAAATATATTCAGTTTATCCAAGAAATTTTTTTCAGAGTAATTGTTTTAACCCCATTTCAAAATGATACCCTTGCATTTTAATATCGGTAGAAATAATTAAAGTAAATAAAATAAAAGAAAATGCTAAGCATTGTTTAAAATATTACATTAGCAATCAATAATAGTAATTTTACTGAACTATTAATAAATTCGTAGATTGCATACTGTTCTGATGAATATCAGAAACAAATGTAACAGCATATTTTTGAATCGCTTGAAGTATTGATAGACTGTGAAATCTTATTTATTTTTTTATTTTTTTGAATCTTCCAAAGTACGTAGAATTTCCGTCTAAACTGTAAGAAATTTTCATTAAACTAGTAATCTAATCAATAAGTTCTAAAATTTCACATTTATTTCCAGCGGTTCTGTATGAGTAATTTCTTTTTACTGCTAATTAATGAGTTCTTTTTACGACGCACAAAACTTTTGCCTGATTTTATTTGTTTTTAATTGATATTATTTTCTTTTTTCACTTTTAATTACAATTATTACGATTGCATCTCGTGAAATGACTCAATGTTTCTTACCGTTTATTTCATTTACTTCAGAAATAAAAAGTTAGCCAAAAGATCCCTATGTTAGGAAGCCCTGTTTATTTATCTTCCAGTGTCCTCGCCTCCAAATGACTTCATACGTATTTGTTATTTGCTAAGTTGTTTGTATGTTTAGCAGTTCTGAGGGAAGATTGTTGACTTGTTTTTTTTTTTCTTAATTTAAATGTTGATGTTTATGTTAAATGTTTTCATTTTAAACAGATTGGTTGTACTTTGTTTCTACACTGACTTTTAGAGTTTCACTTTAGTCTCACACCTAAACTCGTTGTTGGTTAACGTTAAACTTTGGCTTATTTGCTTATTTTGCTTAAATATTATTTTTTGAGCCTTCAGCTCAGTTATTAAAGTCCTTTCATCCCTGCGAGTCGCAGGAAAAGGATTTTGTTGATGTCGAGAGGAACAACATTTTATTTTTCTTGCTTTTCCTTTGTTGGGGTCACTTCCAGGTTGGCGGTGACTCATCAATAGGATCTTGCCTTTCCGATTCTTTTTATCGGGAGAGGCAGGGCTGGGCTGATGAGTCCGTAGAAGGACGAAACGGCCGTACCCAACTCCTCTCCTAATAATTGAATCGGAAAGGCAATTTCTATTTGATTCAGGTGCTGTTCTTTTTTTCCTTGTCTTATCTTGGTTTCTTTAGTTGATTTCACAGCACGTTAAACTTTGGCTTATTTGCTTATTTTTCTTGTATATTATCAAAGTTTGAACTGTTTCATAAGGTCTTACATCCGTTAATGCCCAGTAAAATTGATTTTTTAGCTTGTGAACTTAATTTTCTCGGAGAAATCTATCCGACAAATTTTACGTTTTCTTTTTCTTTCCTATTTGGTTTCTGTTGATATTTACATACGAATGGGTTTACGAAGTTGCCCGGAGGCCTTTCCGCTGAACTCTTGTGTTATTAATCACGTTGTTTACGAAACAAACAATAACTAATTCCGAAAAAACTCCTAGAATAGACAATGTGTACCTTCCCAGCCTATTTCATTCCAATTCGAATTCTTTTATCCACTTGGTTCCACTCGCAATCGGTAAACAGAAAACAAATACGATGACCTCATTGACGGAGGCAATTCAATGATTCTCATCTCGCTTCTTGGAGGTTTCTTAAGAAAATAAAAGAAAGTTATCACGAAAATAATAAATAATTAAAAGACAAAAATAAACCAATGAGTAGAAAAAGGAAGACCACCCACTTCAAAATTACAAATAAGGATTTTAATGCTTTTTAACTATATTTTGAAGATTTCAAACAAGAAAATGTAAATGAAACTAGTTAAAAAAGGGAATATTTAATCCAAAAGATGATCAGAGGTTCTCCAATTTAATTAAAATTATTACTGATACGATTTTTATGAATTTAAAATGCATATTAGACATTTTATTTTTCCTAAATCCCTTTAATATCAAATTTCATCAAAATCTGTCAGCTGTGGAGAGAAGGACGAACAAACACAACTTCCTCATAACTCATTTCATTGCAAATGTTAATGTCGCATGAAAAATAAAAATTAAAGTTATTTAAGATTGAGTTATCTCTATTTTACTACCTAAAAACTGGGTTACTTTTCAAAACTAATCCCTAACTTTCTGTATTATTATTATTATTATTATTATTGTATGTTTCAAACCTTGGGTTTCCCCAACAAAAACTAAATGGAGGGTCAAGGACCAAAGCACATATTGCCAAGTGTAAAGACGTGTGCAAGAATGATTGTGTGGTTGTGTCCATAAATTTCCTAACTATGCGTGTTGTGTTGAGTACCACAGCCTTCTGCAGTTGTGCATAAGTATTTTTGTGAAGTCCTAGTGTGCTGAGACTGTGGTGCAATGTGTGAGGCACCAGACCAGTGGCGGACAGGACGATGGGTACAACACCTACTCGGTCCTGCCTCCACTGCTTCTGGAGCTCGTGTGCTAGGTCGGTGTATTTACTGATCTTGTCTGCATGAGTTTTCTGCATGTTCTTGCTGATAGGCACTGCAATATCAATCAGATAGGTCTGTTTGTTGACCTTATCAACAAGTATGATGTCAGGTCTGTTGTGATGTCTGTGTGAATGGTGATCCCAGTACAGATTATTATTATTGTTATTATAATATGTAAAAGTTTCAAACCTTCGGTTTCCCAAGCAAAGACAATATGGCGGGTCAAGGACCAAATCACATATTGCCAAGTGTAAAGACGCGTGGAAGAATGATTAGGGATGTGTGGTTGTGTCCATAAATTTCCTAACTATGCGTATTGTGTTGAGTACCACAGCCTTCTGCAGTTGTGCATAAGTGTTTTTGTGAAGTCCTAGTGTGCTGAGGCTGTGGTGCAGTGTGTGAGGCACCAGACCAGTGGTGGACAGGACGATAGGTACAACACGTATTATTATTATTATAAACATTTATTTTTATGCCTTTTATTTTAAATAATAAGGTATTATTTAGTGGAGATACAATTTATAAACATTCACGCAGTGATTACAATATTTATAGTGATTTCTGTAATTTTATTTGAGATATTTTCTATATTAAAAAAAAAATTGAAAAAGATCTCATTTTAAATACACCATTAGAATAAACATGCATTCATTTATAAGAATAGGGTTTAGGATATTAAAATATGAGGGTTCTGCTCATTACGTAGTTGCATTTATAATTTTTTTTGGTTTTCTATCTCTGTCTTTGTAATGATTTTTTTTTTATATATAAACATATGTTTATTTTACTTAGTGTTTTTTCTTCCAAGAAGCCTGCTTATATTGTTTATTTACAAAATATTTAAAAAACCAGAAAGCGCTGTTTCATTGTTAAGCAGTTTTAACAGTATTTGAAAGAATATTTTCGGAAACCCATTTTCATAGTAAAAATTCTGTAATGGCGTCTTCACGAAATTATTGTATGTACAAAGTACATATTTTTGTTTTTGTTTGGATGATGTACGGCGAGAAATTGGAGTAAAAAGAACCACAGTTTTAACGGAAATAGAGGTTAATTATTGACAAGATCATTTTCATTCAAAATTGGCTAGGGGAAATAAAAGCCAACTTGTTAAAAAAATAAATAAAGCTCTGGGTTGTTGTTATATATAATTTCACAGATTTTGCAGGATGTTCCAAAAGCTTTTTCCTAAAATCTATAGAAGAAGAAAACAAAAACAAAAGAAGTTTAATTGTTTTACATTAAATGTTGTGATATTTGATAATCTTCCGTGAACTTGATCTCAGATCGTGGCTAAAAATAACTTCAAGGCGAATAAATTCATAAAAAAGAAAAAGAAAGCCTTTTAATAGTGACGTCGACCTTCTAAACTGAAATGAGTCGATGTCGAGCTGAACTGTATCAGAGCTTGTATTGAGAGCACTTTGTTCATATCGAGGTTGACAAGACCTGAGACCTATATACGCGACATGCACGTGATTTCAATAGCAACAACTTTCTCTTTCTTCGTTGTTTTTTTTTTGGTGTTATTATGAGAAATATAAGTAGACTAAAATAAAAAATAAAATAAATAAAAAAGAAACACGTGTGGACTAAAAAAAAAAAAGTCAGTCTCACGTTCAAACCAAACTTAAATAAACAAATAAAAATGTGAAATTTACTTTAGCAAATACCAAATTAGTTACGTTTCTATTGTGAACTGTATTTTTCCTCTAATTATCATTCTGTGACTCAATAAAAAAAGCAAAGTTAAACCCTGTCATTACATTAATAACTGAAAGCTCATTATTATTATTATTTATTGAAAATTTTCTAGTTCGTTTTAGCGTAATTTCCTAAGGAAGATGAAGCTAACAAAAGTCACTGTGTGGGTGTTTGGGTGTCCACATGTGTCTGAGATCCCTTCCCCCTCCGTAATGGATCTTCTTAAATTTTGTCAGCATCTTTAAGGACGACTGTTGGGTTTTATTCTATTCCTTACCCAGAAATCTACATGTGATGAAAATTTCCGTAGAAAAAATAATAATTTACTTTCATGAGATTTTTTTTTTTTTCACGAGATGTCTATGAATGTTTTGCTTTGAGTAATTGCACTAGTTAAATGGAAAAGCTTTACGTGAGGCATTTATGATCGGTGGGTGTCGTCATTTACAAATAGGAAGACTTTTTCTTTGTCATGTTTTCACAATTTTAAAAAGCAAAGAAAAAACAAATAGAAAATTTAACATTTAAAGAAATAGGCTTCAAGTCTCTTTCAAGATTTTATTTATTTATTTATTTATTTATTTAAGTTTATAATGATGCATAATTAGGTTCTTTTGATTGAAAATGATAGTCTTTTGTACAAAGATAAAAGGAATTTATTTTTAACTAACGGGTTATTAGATAGTATTTTGTTTTTCTTAAAGTCATCATTTCTTGATTGTGTATTTTTTTTCCGATCTCCTTAGCTTGGACAACAAAATTGAAACTTCCGTCACTTGTCCCATTAAAAATAAAAATAAATAAACATTCCAAAAAATAGGTTCAATTTCAGATCGGATATTTGGATAAATAAATAGACAAGTCTTTTATTTCATGTTTTTTCGGAAAAAATTAAAAATAATGTTTTTTAATAAATATCTATTTTATAAAGATTAGACATTAACATAACATAAAGTTCATGCATTTTATAATAAGTTACAAAGGAATTATTTTGAATTACTTTGTTTAGGATATAGTGTTAGGCCTGTTTAATACTTGTAAATATTTGAAGCAAATGTTGAACTCAACACTGACACTGTTCACAAGAAAAAGAAGAAATCTGGGCTATGAAGATACGAAATTGTTTTGCTAGGTTGTATGTAATTATTTTCTTTTTTTCTCTTTAATCTGACTGAATGCCTTTATTTTATTTCTCGTGGGTAACTAAGTTAAAAATTCCTGATATCGAATAACTTCATTTTGAACCAACAAATATTGTTTCACTGGTTTTTCATTAACTTACCCGATCTTTAAAATGCTACATCGTTGTAGACTCTTTCATCTTGTATTTCAGTTGTACGGAATTTGTACGTTTTAGGCAATTTTACTTTTCATTTAAAAGAAAAAAGAAGAATGTTTGTTTTGGGGAAGCCATCACTTGCCTGTTTCGGATTTCCACACTTTTATCACTTGGATTCACCGAATCTCAGTATAAATTTTCAAACAGCTTAGAATTTTTATGCATCTTCTTATTTTGTGATTGTATTCCGGTTAAAAATATAATCTTTTTCATTTATCTTACGGAAGATTGTTAAACAACCATCTTTTCAAACTATATCATCAAAACTAGAAACAAAAGGTATTACATTTGTATCTATTTCAAAATGTTTTTGTAGTATTTATATTTTCTTCATTGCCCAATCAAAACGTTGAAAAATATTATTAATATGAAATGTTATTAATAAATAAACAATTATAATATTTAAAGAGAAAAATTAATAGAAAATTGTATTAATTTTAAATTCACCAAATATTAATAGAATTGACCTTCAATCTTATATATTCAATATTTCAAAGTTCCAATATTCACATTTTTTTTTTAAAGATCTCCGTATTTATTCGTATTTTTTTTAATCCTTATTATCAAACATCTTCAGTTTTTATGTATTAAAAATAAAAAGCAACTAATTTTTTTTTTTAAATATATACTATGAATTTTTGAAGAATCGGAGAAAAAACAAAACTCCGTAGGGACATTTATGTTTTCTGATACGTACTATTACTAAAAACAAATTGCTTAAATGTTCTTCTAAAATATAAATTATCTTTAAGAGACTTTCATGATTCACATTACAGAAAATTTATTCTTAAATTTTTAATTTTAAAATATTTTAAAGTTAATAATAAATGACTTGCGTTAATGATTTATGAAATTTCTTTTAAAACTACATTGTAAGGAGGAAACAATTTGCGATGACACCATTTGAAACGATCTTTTCTTACCCAACTGATATTAGAACGCTCTTAAATGTCAATTCAAATAAAAATATATATTAAAGAATCGCGCAAATTACATAGATTTGTTTTGGTTTTGTTATTTGCACATGCTATTTTCAGTAACTTTCCAGTGATATTTTTTTTATTTCAATTCTTACCCGTTGCAATATCGTATCTTAGAATATAATCTCCAGAGGAGAATAGAATGTGAATTAATATTCAGTGGGCATTCTTAATGATGCAGCTCACTGTATATACTGAGCAGAGATTAATGACATCCAATTACAGAGGCGAGCGAGGGCTTGCTATTCTCTCTTCCTCAAAGCAACACGGACGGAAGAAATATTCCCTTCCTTTGAGTTGGCCAAACTCGGTACCGTGCAGTTGACAAATTACTTTTACAGAATTAAACTATTAACCCACTGGTAAACTAAATAATAACATTGTTATTATTTTGTGATAAAAACAGAAATCAACATCATTAAGTTAAAAATGTTAATAATAAGGAAAACTGGTCTAATATACAGTAACTTCCGTTTTTCATTTTTCACTATTATTTTCAAATATGCGTTCAAATGTTTTTGAAGTATTGATGAAAAAAAAAATGCATTGTTATAAAAAGGCCTGGATTTCAATTCATGCTTTTAGGTGCCTAAACAATATGGTTTTAGGGGACTACAGAATACTAAAGTTGAAAATACGAAATAAGAATAAAAAAAAAAAAAAATACACCCCTCTTACTAAAAATTCAAAAGCTTCCTAATATTGTATACAAAATAATAATCTTAAACATAACAAAGCTCTAATTGAGTCCGAATATTTACTAAAACTCAAAACGATCAAAATATATATTTGTGTGCATAATAAAAACCGCATGAATTCTGTGCAGGGAAATAGAACCATAGCTTTAAAACAGATATCAGGCATAAAAAGGTGATTTATGAAAATCCGCGTTTTTATTTAAAAAAAAAAAAAACTTCACTTACACTTTCAACAAATAAGTTCTATTTAAAATATTAATACCAATAATAAAAATAATAAATTATCAAGCAATTTCAATTGATGATTAAATTGAAGAATAGATATAAGAGTATTAGTAAATAAATAAACAACTCTAAGTTTCTGTTAGATTTCCTGAAGTGACGCCCGTGACTTCAGTTTGCCGCAGTTTTTAATTAACTATTTTCTGGTTTCGATAGATTCTGCGACAATGATTTTTACGAATACACAGCGTGGTTAGATGAACTTTAAAGGAAGGAAGAGTGAGAAGACTTAAACTACCAAAGAACCTACATTCAGGAACCTGTTTTATAGGATCGCAACGAAAACAAGGACTATCTGATAAAGAGAAAGTATATTATTTACATATTGAGTTTCGCCCCCTTCTGTAAATAAACATTACCACTCAAACCACTAAAAATAGAAAAAGAAATTATACAAAAAAAAAGAGGCATAGGTGAAAAACAAGTCGGAAATTTATTCACTAATCATAGATCACAAGGAGGAATGTTCTCGATTTATTAAGAGAAATGTAAAACGCCTTATAAAAATAAAAGTACTTATTAAAAAGTTCCGTAAATTAAAACTTTCTTTGAGGACGAATTTCTTAAAATAATTCTTGCAGAAGAATCCACCAACAATGAACATTTAGCTGAGTTTTTCTTCAAAATGTTTTAAATTTAAGTTATCCTGCAAATGTTTTTTTCTTGGATAATGAGTTAATATTTTTAAAAATCTCAAACTTTGTTTTCTCCTAAAATGTTTCTATGGTAAAAGCAAGTGAAAATGGGAAAAGAACATTGTACTTACCAAAAAAAGAGCTTCGAAAGCGGATTGGCAGAATCCACAGGATTGCTTTTTTTCGATGTTTCTTCCATTTTCCCCCCCTCAGTTTTGACACTACTGTCTTACGTTGTATTGTATTTCACTGTCTTTGATTTTCCCCCGTCTTTGGCCGCAAGGAGAAAAGTTGCATGTATCAAAAACCGAAAGTGAAAGCTTCTGCGACTTCCCTTGTCTAATCCGTTTTTAGTGTCAATGTTAGAACAAAATGTTTCCTCCGAGAGAAAAGTGAGCAACGCTATAGTGTCAGTCTCCCGCCACAGGCATCCCGGCCGCGTCCATAGTCACACGTAAAGTAAGTCAAAGTCGGCCCTTACAACTTAAGTCTTTAAAGAAGGTCGTTTGCGTTGCATAATAAGGCAGCCAATGGCAAATCCCGGCGCTCACATCCTCTTTTTCACGTAACCGATTATAAAACGCGTTTCGTAACGCTTCGGGAACGAGCCTTTCGCTGGCTTGTAGTACGCTATCGCTCGGGGAGACCCAAGGTCGTAGCCCGGAGCGCCGCAGCCGCACTTGTCGGAGTAACGGGATCAAAGTGAGCTGCCATGGATTATCACTTTTCCTTGCTGATGCGCATGACTGGCCTTCCTCGCCGATTGGTTTCGCTTTCAATGGCTGGACACGCTCAGCTGATACAAGAGATCGTCATGCAGAATTTTTGTGAGATTCTTCACGGAGGATGATTTAAGCGGGAAAATTTAAAATTCATATCCGTGTATCGCTATCTTTTCTAATTTTCGTTTTCTTAAACGAGATCACTTGAAGATGTTCCACCTTAGAATAATTTACTGAAGATATTCCATCCCAACTTAATTTCATAAGTTTATAAAAATTATTAAAAGGTTTTTTTAAAAAAATAAGTTTTATATAAACCTAACATCTTCACTTTAACCCATCCCAATTTCAAGCAACTGAAGATATTTCAATCCAGAGAGATATCTTAACCGATTTACTTTTTTCTTATGTAAATATGCTACAAATGTAAATATGCTTTAGAATCAAATTGTTATAATCTGTCGTAGATTCCTGCAGACCGTTGTTAGATGGTTACCAATGACATTGTTGAATAATTTCGTCGTAACAATGAATTTTAATTAGATCCTAGAAAAGAGATCTTCAAAAATTTAAGGAAAACGCAACAATAACTATAAAATGAGAGAAGTAATTTCCCATTGGCAACAAAAAAATGAAACAAGCGCCTGAAAGAAAGAACAAGCCCAAAACATTGACCAAGTATCTTAATAAACGCAGACCCAGTCTTCACAAAGATTGAAAGCTATTCAGGATAATACGAGCAAATAAGAGAGAAACAGTTGTGTCAGTTTGAACACAGGGTCTGCATTTGGTGTATTTGAATTTAAATTAGAATCGAGAGAGAAGGCCTACATTAGTATAGTTGTTAGCCATCTAATAAAGGTTTACAAAAACGATTGTAGGTTTTCTTCCAACATTTAACTTGGTTGAACATACAATTGTGGAGGCATGAGTAAGTGAAACCACACCTTGATTTGTCATGAAGAAGAATCAGGGTCTGCTGTTAAGTTTCACCCTCCATTAAAGCAACAACAAAGCACTTAATCAAGCGTAAACAACTTGATGAAGACAGATATAAGAAATGAGGCCCAACTCAAGCAAGTGGGGCAAATACGAACAAGATTCACAATCCTCCTTATTTCTAAGGCGTTCAATAATCTAAGGTATTCTAAGGACAAAACATCTATTTCAGATATTCATTGATAAAATGAGATAGTGGTACTATGTCCCAATCAGCTTTTTGTTTCCCATAGCTTGCTTTTGTTAGGCCTAATACCAGACCTACAAGTAAAGAGTATCTAGCATATTTACAATATCTTAATATTAAATCTTTGGTTCTAAAGTGAGCATATCGGTGTCATTTTATTGACATTAATTAATAATTTTATAGATTTTTTTCTATTTTCTCTAATGCAACTGATTCACTCATTTTGAGGCAAGTAAAAATATTTTTAAGCTTGTAACTGCGGAGTAATGTTAGTATTTTCCATGAGCATACGCAGCAATCTCAGTAATTTTTATGAGTTCATTTCGCATATTATTTAGGAGAAATAAGACATAAACCATCTAACCAAAGAAGAAGAAAAAGAAAAAGCTTGGGTCATTCAGCCAAGCGAAAGTAAAAAATATAGAGACTTTCCTTCCATATTTCTTCGTTTTTTTCTGATAAGGTTGACAGGAAATTACAATCCTCTTAAATCCTTTCTCAGCATATCGAAGAGAGAGAGAGAGCACTATTTTGCTCAAGCAAAAACGTGGATTGTAAAAAAAAAAGTAATTTAAGAATGTGAAACTTACCACACATTCTAAGTTATTTTATAATTAAGAAAGTTTTTTTTTCTTATAAGTTTATTTTAAAAGAGAGTTTTCTGTGTGTTTTACTCGCAGATGCATACCTAAAAATGAAGAAATAACCGATTCACAGGAACTCTAGGTCTTAAAAAGTTAGTGTCCCACTACTAGCCTGTGTGGTCACGGGAGGTAAGGCTCGAACAACGAGATTAAATTGGGTTCGAGTGATCAGTCCGACTTTAACTCCCGGGAAAGAAACCCGGTATCCATTCAACAGGGGGCTGGGTAGACCCTAGGAACAGTTTGGAGGAGAATGGAGCGTGGAAAAAACCGCAATCTCAATCTACTCTAGATCTTACAGCATTTAATTTATAAACTTTATTATTATTATTATTATTATTATTAAACTATTTACAACCTTACAAAAATGAAAAAAAAAAAAAAAAAGGCTAATAAAACAAACATTTAAAATATGCATTAAACATAGCTTTTGCAGCCAAAAATTTTGAAATAATAATATTAGACTGTGAATTGTCCTCCTGTTTTGAATTCTTCAAGTAAACATCTAATGTTAATAGCCTTCTAAGCTCTCTATTGGGTCGCAATTTTTTGTAAGAGGAACTAATTACATCCTCTATACTTGACTGCCTGCTATGCCCTTAGTCTATATTATACTCCTTAAATTTAAGTTGTCTTCGAGGAAAAAAAGGAGATGGATATAAAAAGAAATATAAAAGATATTAATCGAATGGACGTGGGTTGCCAATTATTTGTTTAGCGAACTGGTAGAGTATCATAGCGAATATACGGAGTGTAATGTATCTTTATTATTAAACTTATGGAGTTAGCAGATTTGAATCAAAAAACCATGCTAACTTCCTGAAAGTCATCTACTACCAGAATGACAAAATGTTTTATTTACTTTATTTACAAAATTCTTGCATTTATTTTTTAATGTCAGCCTTTCAGCTTTTTTTTCCTGAATTGTAGATGAGAAACCTGTGACCGTCGACGATCGAAAACAATTGCCAGCAATTCAAATATTTTTCAGTTGGCTGTGATTGCAGTCGAGGTGTAATTGATCGGTCAGGTCGTGTTCAAACGATGCAGGCATTTACTGTGTGGCTCTAACCTCAAGACAATAACTGTAGTCTCATGGAGACCATCGTTTTTCCTAACATTAAAAAACAAAAGAGAAGGAAATTTGAAAGACTTGTTTTGGAAAATATTTCTTTCGAAGTTCTTTGTCGTTAATAATAACAAAAAAAAACCCCAAGAAGTTCTTTGAATAACTTAAAGACTACCTTCCTTAGTTTTATTTATTTATTTATTTACTTTTTTTTAATTCGTCAATATGGAAAAAGTTTTCTCGTCAGTATAAATTGTAATACTTGCTATCTTGATTTTTTCTTCCTGAAAACTAATTAAATCCGGCAGATAAACTATTTAAGCTGCTTAAATCAATTAATTTTAATCATATAAAAGTATGTGCAAATAAGTCAAGAAGATGATTTTTATCTTGGAAATTGTTGTTTTGATACGGTAATAGGAATTGTCCATGATGAAGTTATTTTACTTATTTTCTGAAGAACTAGTATTATTATGTGATATTCACATACTTGAAAAAAATAGTATTGTTAATATTATAAAACAAACAACACACTTTTTGTAATATTAATTTATATTCGGGAAAGTTTCGAACATTGACTATTCTTCATCAGACTGGTTAAAACTTTTAACTATGTAATATAGATAATTATCACTTGTTAAATGCAGATCTTAGCCAGTAATATTCAAAGTAGACTTAACAAGATTGTAACAATTGCCAATAAATATTTATGCCATTTACGAATGATTAAATGCGAAGTGAAGAAAAGCTCCTTCAGTTTAGAATTTTTTTTTTAATTTAGGAATAATTTTTAATTATTTTAATTACATCAAAGCACTTAAAAATTACTCCATTACTCTTTTTGAGAAATGCGTATTGTTACGACATTATATAAACTCATTGTGAAGACATCAACTGTTTTTCGAAATGATGAAACAAAAATTTAAAAAAAACTGTTTAAATTTGGGTAAAATCGAATTCGTTAGTGCGCATTGTTGATTGAATTTTTTCTGTGAAGTAAATCCACTTCATTATTTAAAATAATATATATATTTTCTTTCCTCTTAGAGAAAGTAGATTTTATAAAATTTTTAAACGGTTACATCAATAGCCCCTGCACGAACTAAAAAAGCAAAAAGAAATTGAAAATAAAAAGAAAAATACTAATATGGCAGCTACACGCTCAGCTATAAATACTGCATTACAAAAGATAAAAAGTGTATTCATTTATTAAATATTACCTAGAAGTGACATCCAACTACGGAACTCATTGAATCCTACAAATACAAAGAAAAACAGGAGACCTGAATACAATTCTTAAGTTTCGCCAAAAAGAAACACGATGAAGAAAGAACAAAGAAAGTGCATTCCGTGACAAGTTTTAGAGAGAAAAAAGCTGATTGCTTCTCCCTTGGGTTTTAGGGTTTCATTATGTTCTGTTTCATTATTTTCTATACTTTATTATTTTACCCTCTTTCCCATTTAGTGGGGAAAAGGGATGATAAACACTGGCAACGCCCTAAAAAAAAACCAATGAAAGGGGGAAGTCAAGAGAGGGTAAAAAATGAGTGGGAGCAATGGAAAGCCGCTTTTTTCTTTCTTTTTTTTCTTCCTGAACTTACCATTAGATGTTAGCCAACGCCAGGCGTACGTCTCACACAAGCACTGACCTACTCAGCCTTTGAAAAGGGGAAAAAAAAATATAGATGAAAGATTCTTATCTCGTCTGTTATGGAATTCTCCTTGTTTTGAGAATTCAAATGGAAATAGCACTGACATTCTGAAACATTGTTTGAAAATGCTTATGTTACGCCTTAGCTGTGTATGCCATATTAACCGAAAGAGTAAATTATAGTCTACTCTATTGTTGGATGGCTGACAGCGATGCACACTTTCTTTCTGTTAAACCACTGTAAGAAGCACTAACTTAGCAATATTCATTGTTGCGGCAACCTAATAGAAAGAAAGCTACCGTAGTGTCCACATGAATTGTGGACAAGACGAACTGTACGAACACTATCTAACAAAAACTGAAACAGTGTATCCACACATATTTCTTTAAAGGAAGAATTTAATAATAAAGAGATTTCGCGATCTTATGTATTAAAAAAAAAATAAGTTTTACGTTTACAAGGAATTTGTAAACTCTTTAAAAAAATAATTTATAATTTCCGTTGCATTCCATCGATTCAAAAACTCAAGCACGAGCTTTTATTTAACTCTGGTAATGGAGATCGCGAAAACTCTAGTTATGTTCTTAACACAAATATATATAATGATGATTTTTGATTACAGTTCCTTACTTATAGGCACAAACTGCATTAAACTCAATTGTGACATCACTTCGGTAAATTGAAAAATTATCAGTAAGGTTTTACGTTTCAGTATGAATTGGCGCCAAAGAATAAACGACCTTATTGATCAATTGGAGTCTAGAATGTAATGTTATATTTGAATAAGCGTTTGAAATTATTAACAATTGTTTTCGATCGTGGACAGGCACAAGTTTCTGTGTGGAGTTTAAGTAAAACATAAAACAAAAAACAAAACATAAAAAGCAGTTTAGGAAACAAGTGTTAATGTATCATTAAAATACCTGCAATAATTATGTAAACTATTAAATCACTTATGTCGTTCCACTGAAGATGGCGCCCAGAAGGTTTTCATGAAAAGTCGTTTATCTAATATCTCTGTTTTGTTTTTGTTTTTGATGGTTGTTAACATTATAGTTTTAAAATTAACTACAAGCTTACTTGATCGCAGTCGGACAGGCCAAAGGTAATAAAGAAGCATTCTCAAGAAGTCTTTAATGTATAAACTCTGTAATGAATAGTACAATTTATTGTAATCAGGAGCTATTACACTGCTGCTTGGAGTTTTTTAATTTGTTATTTTTCTCCTCCTTTTTCCAAGAAAGGATTAACATTGATTGTACAATTAGAGACAATTTATTATTGTCATTTTTCAATCTACCATGATGTAGCCTACCTTTTCCTCAATTGATCAACCATTAAGGTATTTCCTTCTTACATTTATTAAGAAATTAAGGTTTGTTTATCTGTAAGTTCTCTTTGACCCGCTTTGAAATCCAAATACAGATGCTTAATGCTTCATGTAATTTCTTCGTCTAAATCATTTTCAGGTGAATCAGAAAAAGCTCAACAAGCCTTAAATTTTGTACACTTACATTTGCAAGAACTAATGTTTTCTAATTTTTCTTATACAAGTCGTAAGTGTAGATATATATTATAGATACAGACCCTCCTTAATATATATCAGACAAATAATAAATAATAACTAGACGGCTACCTGTCATTTCGCTCCGGAATCTTCGCATATATAAAGAAGAAAAAAAAAAAATCAAAAAAACAAAATACATGAAGAGAACTAAAACCTAAAGCTTAAAACTAAAGTTTAAATTCTAAAAAATACATGCAAGAGAATATTGAAATCCTTTGTAATAGTCGGAAATTCGTTGCCTGGCAACGCACATGCGAAATTACTTTGCACGTGCAAAGCAACAATACTCCTGTTGCCTGACAACGCGCGTGCGAATTGCTGCGAAATTCAATTGGATTTGACTTAGGCACACAAGTGGTGGACGTACGCAAGCACACAAGTTTTTTTAATAATGCAGATAATTGCGTTTTTGGATTGTTGGTCCATCCGTTTGTGATCAAGATAACTCAAAATCTTACGGC
Source organism: Thereuonema tuberculata (assembly GCA_023159025.1). Taxonomy (NCBI): domain Eukaryota; kingdom Metazoa; phylum Arthropoda; class Chilopoda; order Scutigeromorpha; family Scutigeridae; genus Thereuonema; species Thereuonema tuberculata. The sequence goes on along the minus strand of JAFIDM010003189.1, from coordinate 59,262,446 downwards.
CTAAACAAGTTCCTAGTTTTGTATTAATATAAAAAAATCTTCAGTGCTTTTGATAGGATTTGGAGGAAAACAGTTGTGGGCCGTAAACCGACAAAATATGTTGTTAAAGCCCACCTTTCAAGAACTGTTGATCTTAGGAAGCTGAGCCTTTAATGGATAGAGGAATTAGACTCATTTTTATCCTGTGTTGACTTTGCCACAAATTAAAAAGAAAAGCTTAAGGCAAAAAAAAATAAAAAAAATCCACCACTGCTGTTCAAGAATGTTCTTATTCTTACAACTATTTCTTTAGAAACGCTTGATGTTTACGATAAATTTAGACTATATTTTTGTTGAACAGTTTTTATTGGGTTTTTACCATGTGAGTATTCTGAAGTTGCAAAATGGCAATTACAGTTATCTTCTTTTTTTTTTTTTAATCTTTTTGAATTGTTTGTTGTTATATTCTTAGAAATTTCATTTGAAGAAGAAAAAGCAGATTATCATTTGTTTTGTTGTTTACGTTTTTTGTTCTTCCTACTGATGAAACTTTCCCGTTCTGCTTCGTTTAAGTTCCGCTTTTGGGATACTGACGTAGTTACATTTACGAAAAGCCATCCTATTTTCTATTAAGTTAAATGTTAGTGATTTTATATAAGTTAAGATTAAGATAGAAAGCTTTTGCATTATCTTCGCTGAAATCTATTGTGTGTAGACTTAGGGAAGGTTTAGGTTGTGCCAGGCCATGTTTATATATATATTAGTCATTCTTAAAGAGACGCCTGCTTTGAGGCTGTCCATAAATTACTATGTCACGTTAATTTTTGTTATTTTCGACCCCATTCCCCTTTTGTGACACTATGTAATCCCCCCCCCCTCCAATTTATATTAAAAATTAAAGTATTTTTAACTGTTAAGTACTGCATTTATAAGATTCAGTTCAGACCACCTATTAATCAGTTCAACGACTAAGCCATTTTCACTGGCCCTATAAGACCGTTGAACAATAGTGTCTGTTGATCTCTAAGCACTTAATTAATAACCAAAAATAAAAAAATAAAAGTCTGAATGTATCTTAATTCTCAATATAGTTTAATATGCTATTAGTAAATACATGAAATATTTTGCAATTTTTCGCAAAAAGTTTATATCTTAATGACTGATACATAAAAAATTAAAAGTAAATCTATTTATATTCACTCAATCTAAATTGTAGTATTAAAAGTAACTCCCTGCCTGCCTTCTCGACGGGACTACTATTAAGGCACAGGGAAGTCACACTCACTCATATCTATTATGTATTATCAAACTTTTGTAAGGCAAATAAATTATTATTATTAAATTAATTAAAAAAAAGTAGAATCAAAAATCTAAAATTAAAATGATCTCTTTTTGATATTACAGGTAGATACAAATAATAATCGAAAGTTAGATTTTTTTCAAAAATCTGAAATTGCACTCACCTTTTTTGGTATTACGGGAACCTAATCAAATAACCGAATGTTAAATAATAAAATTAACATTAAAATTCTTTTTTATATCAAATAATAATTGTAAGTAATTAAATAATCGAGCAGTCTCGACAAATCCATGGACCATGTAATCCATGATATCAGTAATCAGTCCTGAATTACTGGTGTCGGGGCTGATACTGATTCATCCTGAGAAACTGCATCATCTACTTCACTTTCTTGTATTCAGTCAGCGTCTACTGCACTAGGATGATCGTCGCATAGGATGCACAGCACTTCGCTGGCTCGGCGTGCTATGGACTGATTGTTCAAGATGTTGCACACCATGAGATGTTTCATACTTTTCGTTGGGTTGCATGTGTTTTAAATGTTTTCACATAGTCTTATTTGTAGCATGATAGAGGCCACATTTGTTGCAAACTGTTAGCCAATTTATTGTGTAAAGATGGACAAAACCAATTATATGACACTTGAATGAAACCTTCGGCTTCCAGCTGGAGACATACGGTAACGAGAGACTGCCAAGATGTATATTCCATCATCATCAAATGGTGCTACAGCTAAGCCTCGATTAGTTTTGCACAGTTTCATTTGTGGAGGTAATAGGTGGGTGCTAGATCAGGGGATTATGGGGGATTAAGTAAGGTTTCGTTTCTATGTTCGTGTAGCTCCTGTTGTGTCCTTCTTGTGGTTTTCTGATACTCTGTTAGTTCGTGTGGGATCCACGTATCTAACTTCTTCACTACCAATTTGCTGGAGTTGGTCGGAAATGGTTGCCAATGAAACGAAACATGATATTCTTTGGCGAGTTCTCGGATGGTGACGTCAGGATTTGCCTCTACAAATGCCTTCAGAGTATCGTTATCCGGGACAGAAGGTCGTCCTCTCATCTTGTAGGCTCGTGGCTCTGGAACGGAATTTCTCAAAACACCGAAGACCAGTATATTTAGATGTTGCCGCCTCGTCCGATGCCATTGGGGTAGTTTTGTTTCGCATTACGACCCAGTTTGAACTCATGAAGCAGAATCACCCGCAAATCACTCCCTCCCTAACATTTTGTACAGATCACTTTCACACGACTACCGATAACTGCAGCTCAACGTATTATGGCATGTTGGTGATACACTGAAACTCGGTTATAACGCGGTTGTTTATATCGCGAATTCGGATATAACGCGGTTGTTTATATCGCGAATTCGGATATAACGCGATTTGGTCTTGGACCCCTTCTATTTTGGAAAAGGTGTATAATTGTCAAATTGCAAAATTTACCATTTTTTCGCCTAAAATCAAATCTAAGGTGTAAATTAAATATGCTTGTTTCCTTATTATTAACAGTAATTGAAACTCTATACCCACCCTAAAGTCACGAAAATGCGTCAAATACAATATATTTTTAAAAAAATACCAGAATCGCGGACTTTTCGTTTAACCAAAATGAATATCGAGATCTATTTTTCTGCCCATGACAACCAGTAAAGAGGCCCATGTAATCTAATAGGCGTATGAATACCTGGTTTCGATCCACGTGACTCATCGATTGTACAAGATGCCAAGATGGCGGCGCCAAATCGATTTTGGCTGATATAACCCATCAAAGTGTTGAAAAGGTAATTTATGTATTTATAAATATAAAATTCTCTCACATAGCTTTGAATGATGTAGGTAATCGCGAAATGACCATTTTAAATCGATTTGGAATCGTGTGGGCGATAATAGGGTGCGATATACGACATTTGACGTCGCGAAGTAATAAAAGTTCGGTTATATCGCCGTTATATCGCGATCTTCGAGATCTTGGATCCGAAATATCGCGCTATAATCGAGCTTCTGTGGACAATGATTCGCCATTGAACTCATGTGAATGGCACTGCAATCAGATGGTAAATACCATTGTAGACGAGGTGAATGTAGCATCTCCGAAAATCAACCATATTATTTTCCGAAAGACATGTTATAAAAATTTAGAGTGTTTTCAGCAAAAACCAGGACCTATCACATTAAAACTTCACTCCGCGAATATCAATTCACGAATAAGATTCATCATTTCATATAGCTTTGATGCTCTCGGTCGTAGAGTACAGTGCTTCCTTCACAAGAGAGTAACAGGTCACTAATCAATGCTGTTTCATCGTTTTCTTTTGTCGAGGAAGTTTTTTTCACTGAAACAGGTTTTCTACCTATGAATTAATAAACGCCAGTAAACTGTATTCCTCCTATTTCAGTAGTAGGTAAAATATTAAATTGTATTTAAAGATTGTATTCACAATAAGAGGTAGTATTAACTATTTTATTAAATTAAACAAGGAAATAAGCAAGATAATTTATCTATTGATGTATTCACTATTTTTTGTTAATTTGCTGCTGCTGCTTTTTTTTTCTTAAGCCTGGGTAGAAAACTCTTGTTTTCAATTCCTTGCTATCCGTCTGTTTCTCTCTCTTGTTTCATACTTACATTTTGCATACAGTACCTGAAAGTGATATCAATTGAACGCTGCCAATCATTATTGAAGATATTAACTACGAAACAGTAGCATTTTTTTATTATTTTTTTTTTTTTTGGTATTTATCAACTTGTCATGAAAAAATAAATAATTACAAGATTGCCCATTTCATTCATTTACTTGTCATTTTGGAATATATGTCGGTCCGTTGACAACATTCTTCTCATCCATCAGGTACTAAAGGCACCGCCTTGTCGCTGCAACCATGCTCTTCTGTCCTCGGCCGTTCTCTTTAATTCATAATAGCTTCGGAACTCCAGAACCCTTTGTGTGTCATCCAAGAATTTTCTTCTTGGTCTTCCTCTTCCCTTTTTTCCTGCAATTTTCCCTTCCAGAATAATTTTTAGAAAATTGTTATGTCTAATCATATGTCCCAAAAATTTGGTTTTTCTTTTCTCAATATCCTGTAATAATTTTTTCTGTTCTTCCACCTCTTCCAGAACTTTTTGATTTGTCTTCTTATCAGTCCAACTAGTTTTTATCACTCTCCTCCATATCCACATCTCAGCTGCCTGAAGGCGATTAATATCTTGTTTCCCTAACGTCCAGGTTTCACTGCCATACATCAGGATGCTCCATAGAAACGTTTTTGCAAAGGCCTTTTTAGTTTCAATATTCAGATGGTTTGATGTCAGTATATTTCTTTTGTTTTGGAATGCTTGTTTCATGATAGCTATTCTTCTTTTTATTTCCTCAGAACTTCTGTTATCATCTGTTATGTAGCTTCCCAAATAGCAAAATTTTGCTACTTGTTCAATGTTATTTCCTCCTATTTTTATAATTGCTTTCGTTTTCTCCTTATTTTTTTCAACTATCATTACTTTGGTCTTCTTTGTATTTATTTTTAAGCCCCAATTTTGTAAAGTTCTGTAACATTCTTCTGTCAATCATAAAAAGTAAGAGGACAGTCAATTGCCAACAAAACGCACGTTTCAGCTGGATCTGTTGTTGTAGACCTGATTGATACTCTGATGTTAGTTGTAGACATATCATTTGTTTTTTATATAGAACAAGTCTCGAACTTCCATGAATAACACCCAGAAAAATATTTTTATACTTTTAAGATAAAGCTAAAGTAAACTGAATGAATCACATTTGAGATCTCAGGTAATGTGATTGAAAGTTTTATTGTCAAAACAACGCTGATATTTCCTAATAGATAACTTAAATCCCATAAATATTACATAGTAATAAGTTGAAAATACTTTGTAGAAATTTTACTAACTTACGACCACTTATCTGTTTTCCTTTCCAATAAGCAATAATGTGGCTTTTTATTTATTTCAGTTGATTGATAAATGATAATTTATTCTTGTTTCTTTCTTCATGAATGAAAGCTGTGATTCATTTTAAAATACAACTGACCTATACTTGTTTGTAGATCAACCTTGTTCAATCAAGGTAAAGCTATTTAAGAAATTTACCGCCCTTTTTCTTTCTTTCTTTCCTTTTTTTTTTTTCTTTTCCCCTTGGTTTCTTTAATAAACTTTGAAAAATGATGTTCAATAAGCAAATTAAGAGGAGGCGAGCGTAAATTGTCTTATTCGTACAAAGCCTGCGTGTTCCAACAAAGCCAAATTCCAGCGTTTGTTTTTGGGTTTTATTTAAATATTTCTTTGTTGATTTGCATGTTAATTACACGCTTCATACATCAGCTGAGTTTTCAAACTACTTCTCCATTTGGGATCGTGGCACGACATCCCCGAACAGTAATTTCCAGGTTAACTTACCTTCAATTACCTATCACTGCTCCGCTATGGTTTAATCTCGTACTAGTTAATCGATCGGTTGATATGGAACGGGGCCTTCGACTCTTACCTGCGTTTTCTTTAAATAAACAAGGTTGGTTCAGCGGCTAATATCGCCGTCTCACGGACACAGGAACCCGTTTACAGATTTCTGACAACAAACCAGAACAAACTGGCGGTATAAATTAAAATTCCATAAAAAAAAGAAATTCCTGAAAGAAATTAAAGTTTACTTTCCTTAAAAAAAAAATTAACATATTTAATTTATTTTTTAAATGTGGAAAATAATACAAATGAAACGTCTTCGCCTTTTTAAATCGTAATTAAAATTTCAATTTGCTGTAAATATCTATAATCCTCCAATTCTAATTTTAATCAAACCAAAACAAGCTCGAATTTACAGTGGATTATTACAAGTCATTTGTTAGCAATTCAATGTTTACCTCAAGTTAACGATTCGGCTTTTAATAGAAATTTTCAAGGACATCTTTGTTATCTTCATATTCAAATTTTTCCGAAGCGATCTATAAGGACAAATTTGCGAATACGGAAGATAAATCGTCTCTTTGACTGTAAATATGCATCTCAAGTTTTAAGAAGTTTCAATGTCTGGTTCAAAATGATTTTGTAAGCCTTAGAAAAAAAATATTGTATATAACATTAAATCCTTCTAAATATTAATCAATCCCTTTTGAAACTGTGAATCACTTTAAATGTTTTTTTTTGTTACATTTTATATTGTCAATAAAGCGCTCTTGTGGAAATACCCGAATTATTCGTAAATATATTGGCGAACAAAATAGAAAAAAAAAAGCTTGTGAATAGAAGAAGAAAACAAAAATAAGATAATAAGATAGATATCCGGTAATCTTTTTCTTTCTTTTTTTCAGCAGAAACTTCCTGGCATGTTTCATATTCTCTGGCTTTTCTTTTATTGATAAGAATAGATCTTTTTTTTTTTTTTTTTTTCGTCGAGCACTACTGAACTGCTTTCCCTGAGGCAAAGTTCGTGATTGGAAATATAAGTTTGGGATATGTTAGAATTGCGGTTTTAAGAAGCTGTTGGTTTATTTGTTAATTACTTTTTTTGGGTATTAGAATATTAAAATTTTTATTTACTAACAAGCTTATTCTTTTCTGATTTTCAGAAATAACTTCCTTTCCTAAAAAACGAAAATAAAAATTAGTCCCAATTTCTGTGCTTTAGGATGGAGTAGTAAGGCATCAATTTGTAGCCCGTAAATATCTCTCATTATAAATAAGCAACATTCCTATACGATAACATCGTTCAAGGCAATAGAACGCAAACTTTTGGATTTTCACGAAATAATAAAACTTTTGGAGATTGACGTAAAAAGATGCCAACTTATTTTAGAACTTATATTCAATATAACCTAAAGCAAAATAAATAAATAAATAAATTAACAAATAAATAAAAACAAAAAATAAGTTGTTCGTGAAAATGTGAAGCCTTTTTCCTTATGTTGAGTTTTCTATTTTCTCTATTTCTTTTTTTTATTTTTTTGAAATTACACAAAACTACACAAAAGAAAAATCTTATAATTCTTAAACTATTATATTCGCCGAGTAGAAAATAGTGCATCTTCATAGTTTCATTTCTTAGAAACTGACTAAATCTGAATCCAATTAAGTTTAATCTCACGAAAGTTCTATTTTAAAACAATCTTACAAGTATTATTATGTATTGTTAGAGGTTGTTGTTGTTGTTTGTTGGTGTTTTAATGGCGCAAAAGCAGGTATTGTTAGATGTTGGAAGAAATCCGTCAATTCTTTCGCTTTTAATACTGTTTTCTACGAAATTTTTTATCAAAATTTTATTGAAGATAGGTCATCTCCAAATCGAGTCCCAAGTGTCATTGAATTCTTTGGTTCAATAACTAAAAAAAAAAAAGAATTAGAATTCTCAGAAGAAACATGCACAAGGAGACAGCACTCTGACTCGATTAGCGAAAAGCCGAAATCTCCCTATTTAACAAGCTTAAATTTTAAAATTTACAAGATTAATCAAATAGACTAATCATGAGCAACAATCTCAAAGCAAGCTTATAGTAAAATTAATGAAAATGTTGAATGTAAACGAGTTGCTGACTTGTTTAAGCAATCGCTGACGTAAGGCAGAGTTGATGAATTGATGGATGCCTTTCATAAGATTGGGTTAATATCCCTTGCAGATAGCTTCCAATGCACACCTGGGCCTTGGAGTGAGTATAACAACAGGTAGACAGATCGTTTACGTGTAGAACGTTCCCGCAGTCATTACAGTCAATTACCGCCCGCTTTGATTTACAGCCTCATTCTTCTTGAAACCATTCTTTCCATCACGAAACGATTAACAGAGACTTTATTACCAGTTATATAAATCCAGCATGACTTTATTACTTTAAGACAGAAGTTAAGCAAGTTACCACATCTTATCTTCTTTAGCTTTAAGAATTTAAAGCATAATATTACTGCTGTAAGGACATCGAAAAGTTTTGTTCTTCCTGTGGATAAGAATCTTTTGATGATTATCAGAAATCTTCCTGATATACATCTAAGCATCAGTTTATTTCCAGATAATCTATTTCTGTATATTTGCGTATAATATATATTTATGTGTATGTAAATATAGATAATATATTTAAATATACATAGGGTGTCCAATTACCTTGTAATAAATTATAAACAGCGAATGGGAAAGTCCATTTACAACTTTAAAATTTATTAAAATACCAATTAAACGATAAGCCTATGAAGTTTCTTTACATAATGAATAATAAATATCAGTTTTTTTCTGCGTTATTTAAAACAATTCCACATATGCACCATTCATCATTCGTTGTACGAAGCACATAAGGCGCCAAGTTCGGTTCATGGTTGACGAATGATTCTTTGTTTCAGTCGTTTATGTCCATTACTTTTGTTCAGTTCATAAATATCTTTAATGTAGCCTCATATGGAAAAATCCATGGGAGTGATATTGGGCGAACAAAAGTGTCCAGGGAACACAACCCCTTCCAATCCAACGGTCTGGAAATGTTTGGTTGATAAATCACGAACACGCAGTTCCCAGTGAGGAGTTGCGCCATCCTGTCGGAAGATGACGAGATCGGTTGAAAGTTGTTAACAGACTTTGTGAACACTCTACATTAATCTCCGCCACTCAACCGCTCCTTTTTTTTACGCTTTGTAGCAAAAGTCAATAAAAGAACTTAAACTCTAGCTACCTTAATATTTGTTTATTTGTCTTTGCCTTTAAATTTTGAAAACTATACAAAGGTATGAAAAATAAATTTAACGTGTTATTCTTCTTTTGTTCAGGTGCTATTTATTTCCTTTATTTATATACAAAGGTATCTTTCTTTGTAAGTTTTAATCTTTTCGAATAAGAAGCATTTCTTCATATTTTCCTAAAATTAATTTGCTGAAAAATGATTTTAATCAAATAAGTACACGGAAATTGAAAGTGTTTTGCAAAATGGATTAGGACGCATTTTCTTTTCTTTTTTCAGCCATTGAAGTAATTTTATTATTTTCCTTCATTGTTTCCCTATTAATGTTTTCAATGGAAATTTCTGTCACCTGTAAACACAAATTTCTCACATCTAGGAAGCATCTGAAAAATATGTACAGAGAGCGCGTCTCTTGTCCATTGCCGTGCGACCTTTCAAGATCCATTTAATGGTTCAAAAGTTAGGCATTCACATACATCCACATTGATTTTGTGAGCCCGACGGCATTAACAATAAATATGACTTTATTTTAGCTCTAAAATTTATTGATTCTCTAGTTTTGTTCTGAAGTTAAGCTTGAAGAAACTGATAAAAATCATAAATGTCCATAGTTTATTACATCAGGGATTACCAACAGTAACTAGATTTTGACTGTAAATATTTGAAATCACTTGAATCAGACCGTGTATTTTATGTAACGATAAATAGTGACTGAATTAATTAAAAATTTAGGATATATATACTCGTATTTATTTGTTTAACGTATTTTTTTTCGTATTTACGTTTTATAAGAATTCTGTAAATAAACTAAGCTGTAGTTATTCTCTTATTTAGATTTTGCTTTAACATCTAAGTAGGATAGATATTAATTAATTTTGACTTGATTAAGACTTTTTGATTGCAATATACTTTGCTTTCAGCAAATTATAATGAAAAAAAAAAATTCTACATTTATTTTTTTATATAAATATATTTTCGAAAATATATATTACGATTTTATTTATATTATTATACTAGTTAATTTTCATATCTTCGGAGTAAAACGTTTTCGAGAACGAAATCCTCATTTATGGCATTGGAGTTGGTGGCAATGAGATTCTTGTTCAGTAGTCTTATTTTCTCTGTTATTATAAGACACTTTGGTATTTCTCACTGTTTATTAGAAGAAAAATAAGAAAAGAATAAAAAGCTCTATATGTGTAGTTAATCCAGATTGATAAACCTCATTGCACAGCCCCAACTTAGAGAAGAAACTCTGTTACCTTATATACTTTTATATTTATAAGTATTAAAAAATTGATTGTACATGTCTTTAGTTCTGGATATCGAAAGGAAAGGCTTAAGATTAATTTACTGAAGGGACAAAATTATTGTATATTCTCTATTGATCAAGTTAAATCAGCGGTTAAACACAAGACAAATTTAATCAGTATATATTTATACTGTTAATATACGGGATGAATGTGAAGTTCCTTTAAAGATGAACAATGCACAAGAACATAGTAACTATCCTATGTAATGAAAAGAAAGAAAAATTGTCAAAATGATTTTGTACTTGTTAACGACCGGCAAGTCCGATTCGAAACCTGGTCATATGATTAAATCTTTTAATGTTTTTAATATTTTAGATAATTTGTGTTTCTGGCCTTTTTGAAGCTATTCTAGTAGCTTTACATAAGTTAAAAGTCGACATTCAAAGGCCTTGTTGTGATGTTATTTATTGATTTATTCATGGTATAAAAATTGTTCGAATTAAACAATGAAATAAGGGTAAGAAAAAGTCTACTGAAAGACTACTGTTGACTACTGGAATTTTAAGAAAATTAGGATGGCAATTTAAGGCTATCAATGACTGGAGCAATAAAACGGGATACGAAATAATAAATACTTGAGAAAAACTGAATGTAAACAGGAAGTTGAGCGATAGCACTGACCTCTAGCCCACTTTGAAGAAACTACAATTTCCTTTTCACCACAGTAATTTGTTAGGCATCTACTGAAAAGAACGTTATTTACATTTCTCCTTACAGTTATTACATGTAAATAAATAAATGTTGTGTAATTTATCATCCAGTTTTATTGGTGTACATATTCATTTCATTATTATTCTTCGGCGAAGAAATGTAATTTGTAAGTTTTTATTTTCCGGAGCAGGAATTTCCGTCACTTATATCGCAGTTTTCGTAACTACACTATAGACAATTTTAGTGATACATCAAGGGAAAATTTTCACATCACTTTATGACAGAATATTAATGCGGCGATAATAACGAAGAGATGATAATATTTTCTTGGATGTTAAAGTGTCGTTAGATACTTAAGAAATAGAGATTCCTTTGTCGTTGAATACTTTTTAACATTAGAAGTGTTATGTTGTGTATTTCGGTTTGCTCTTACAGAAAAAATTGGCCCTTCGTTAAACCTTATTTTAAGTAAATACTATTACTTTCAACTGTATAAGAAATTCGATAATAATATTTTTATCACCATGTTGTACTTGGTGAAATAGAAAATGTCAAGAACTCTGTCATCGTTTCTTGCGATTTTTTAAAATATTATCTGATGTTAACAAATATAAATACAAATACAATTTTTTTTATCTACTTAAATGCTTAGTTAATCTATACGAGACCTACAGCAAAGGTAATCCACGAATTACATATCCCGCTATCATCAGAAGACGACTTCTAGACAAGTGTTGTAGAGTTTGTAACTCCTTTTAATATATGAGCATCGTTGTTAAATATCAGAATGAGCTTTAATCCTTGTTCTTACATCTTTTGCCAGAAATCGATTACGGTACGAGATAATGGCATCTGGGTTAAGATAAATAGACTCTTCTCTTTATATCCCTACAGGAACATTCAAAATAAACATGTTTTAACAGTTTTGTATTGTTTTTCCTCTTCTATTTGTTCTTGCCCTCCCCTTCCTCAATGTACACCTACGCTATTAAGTTATTAGAATTGGAAATTGCAACACAACGACGTAAACCAATCGTCGTTTATAAAAGAACTCATACAACATTAACTTCTTTTTTTTCTAAATCCTACTTGTTTATAAGCTTATTTACATATCAATAAGAACGTACTAATCGCTATCTTTCTATAAGTCTTTCTTTCTAGAGTTTCCATTAACATAAACTCAGTTAATATTAACTCTCTCCACGGTTTCCGAAAGTTAAAGCATCCCACTAAGGTATTTCTGACCCTTGGGGTCGCGGGAGGTAAGGCTTTCGGTGCTCCGTGATTAACGGAACTGAGTTGAGATTGGGTGGTCAATCCGACGTGACGCCCATCCCGCGATAAAATCCACTTCGCTAAGGGTTTGATGAACCATAAGGCCTTTTGAACGGAGGGAAAAATTCCCGGCCACCGCCCGGATCAAACCTGCCTCAGTCCAGATCAAGTGACTTACCTCTTCAGCTACTCCAGGGTTCGAGCATATGATGATCATAAGTTGCAACTCTTTTGAAAAAAAAGAAAGGAAATTAAACCCAAAGATCATTTCTTATCAATTTTTTTTTCAATGAATAATTAATCTTATCTTTTGAATAGGTAATTGTATTGGGTTGGCCAAAAAGTTCGTTCGCTTTTTATATATAAATAAATGATTAAGAAAGAAGGTATAAAAATGCACTCAAATTAAAGGTTCACTGAGCTATTTTTGGAAATTTTGTACCGGGAACCCAAGACGGAACCGTTTCGAGATTCCTATCTCTCTCCGGCTGGGTTCGCTCAATACTCAATAGCTCAGTGGAACCAAAAGAAACATAAACAAAGGACAAAGGAACAAAACAATGACCCTTAAGTTAAAACATCAAAATATAAATTAAGAATAAATTAATAATAATATTGAGTTCTGGCGAACCCAGCCGATGAGAGATAGGAATCTCGAAACGGGTCCGTCTTGGCTTCCGGTACAAAATTTTCAAAAATAGCTTAGTGAACCTTTAATTAAATCAAAATTAACGTGCGGACCAAGTTAAAACTTCAAAGAAAATAATACGAAACCGCACAATAACCTTTAATTTGTTTTATGCCTTCTTTTCTAATTATATTGTCCTTAACACACGTTAAATTTGTCTATTATAAATAAATGACACATTTTTCATTTTCACCAATAACTTTATTAAACAACGTCTTCAACGGTTTGTTCCACTACCTTCTGCCATCTTTCAGGCAACTTCATAATTCCACCTTCCCAGATCTTTTTGTCTTTTTGAATAGAAAGCTGTTCCAGATGCCTTTGGAGTCTTCCACGGAATTTGTCAAGACCGAAATAAAAATGGAAAATCGAAGGTGCAATGTCTGGTGAATACGGCTGATGAACAGAACTTCCCAGCCAAGCTATAACAGTTTTTACCTGGTCATCAAAGAAAAATGCGGTGTTGCGTGCTTGTTGTCTTCCACCTTCAATTTTAAACTGGCTACACTAAATTCGCCAATTTTGATCCGTTTTGTTTTAAATGCATGCTGATATGACAGCTGTCACAATACAATATAACAACATGGTGTTGAATAACATTAAAGACACCTGAGAGCTAATAGAACCAACCGAATGAACTTTTTGGCCAACTTTTTTTTTTATTAATTATTATATACTGTCTACACCGAAGTGTAAGGATGATATCTGTGTATCAAGTTCTTCAATAAGACTCCTCATAAACTTATGTAAATATAGCCAGAAAACCAGAGTGACATTTTTGATGCTTTTATAGCCAAGTCCTCACAGAAATGTAGTCAGGCTTTCTTAGGAGACTGATTTAAAACCATCGCAGTTATGTAATCTATATATCTAACCTATGCAAAAAGTTGAAGAACATTTAAATTTTGAAGATCATAATAACCATGTGCAATTTTGTTGATGGAAACTACAAATAATTTTTTTATTCATGATGATGCTCGTATTCTTGTGATGACAGTACTATTACATTACAAATCGAACGAGTGGAACACAAAGAATTCACAATAACCTGTAGATATCTTTTTATTTTATAAATGATGTAAGATGATTAAATACATCATTTGCATGTGATTCTTAAAACTGGAAGACACCTTTTTAAATTAAATATACTTGAATATTAAAAACTAGCCGGGTACCGTCGCTTCGCTCCGGAACCCTTGCATATATAACATTAAAAAAAAAACTTCATTTATTTCGCAAATTAATATTGAGAATTTTAGAAAATACGACTTCCCAGCCCGTTGTGCCCTTCTCCACTAAACTCAGGTGTATTGCGGGTTGGCGCCACACACCTGGGGTTGCCGCCGTTCACTTCCTCGTCAGTTTGCAAGATTATTCCCTATCCCCTAAGAATTTCGAAAAATCCGGCCTTATTCATTGTCTGCATCATAAAGGAAACCTCTATGCAAAATTTCAGCTTTCTAGATCCAAGGGTTTGGGGTGGGCGTTGATGAGTCAGTCAGTGAGTGAGTCAGGACTTTTCTTTTTATATATGTAGATTTTCATGAATTTTGTTTTCTTAACATCATTGATTAGTTCTTTATAGATTATATTTGGATCTGTTATTTTGTCATTTTCAACTCTTATCCGATTCGTTCTTTACATATTATTCCTGGTGTTTTGATATCATGTTTATTTATGAAAATATGATCTATATTTGTTTTCGTATTTCCATGAATTGTACAGTTGTTTCTTGTTGTTCCGTAAAGATGATTTTTGAAACCATTATTGCACATAAGTTTTACACATTTCTGTACTGCATTGTTTTTATTCATTTTGAAAATATCTATATTTACGTCGCCAATACTGATAGTTGGACAGTTGTTTAATATCTTTTCATTTCTTATGAATAGATTCTCTATTTTAGTAACATTTTAGTAATTTGTAATTTAACATTTTGCTTACAGAATGACAGACAGAAAAACGTTTTTATAATATATAATAATAATAGCCGGGCATCGTCGCTTCGCTCCGGAACCTTTGCATATATAGCATTGAAAAAACAAACTTTACTTATTTAGCAAATTAATGTTGCGATCGTCGGAGAATATATAACTTCCCAGCCTGTTGTGGCTTCTCCAAATAACTCGGATGCATTGCGGGTCGGCGTCACACACCAAACATTCACATTTTTGCATGTATCTTGCAAACGCTGAAGCGTTTGTGAATAAGTGATACATCGTTCGATAGAACTTTCAAATATCAACATTTTCTCAATTTAATGTTGTCTTCTATCTTTTATACTTTTCGTTTAAATTGAGAAAAAGTCAAAATTTGACCCTTTAAAAGGCGCCATCTTGGAAACCAAAAACTTTTTTCGAAAGATTTTTGTAGCATTTTGTTTGTCTTAAAAAGATCTACATTTTATCCATTTACATGACCACTCTATCTCTTATAGTTTGGTCACAAAATTGGAAAAACGTAAAGTCTTATGACAGACAAAATAACGCTTTTATAATATATAATTAGTTTACTTAAGTCTCAAACAGATTTCTTTTTAAGCCTGTATAATATTGTAGGATATCTAGGATACAATTAAAATTCCTAGGAAAATTAAAATATCCTAACTGTCTGTAGAATTCATATCTGGATTAATTTCTTCTTTTTTTGTGTGAAAAGCGCTAGATTGTACGATACAGTTTTCCTAGTAAGGCCCCTATTACACTAGGCCGCCAGGCGGCGCAGCCAGCCGCGACACTGGTGACGCTGCTCGTCATTAGGCATTGATTGTTATGAAGCCTATTAGATTAGGGCAGCCGGTGGCGTCGCCACAAACTGGCTGCTGGCTGGCTGCTGGCTGGCTGCCGTTCCCCGCGACCACGTTGGCAGCCAACACAGAAAACAGACTACTACCGAATTACCGTAGGACCGAACAACGAGTGATTGGCTGCGCCACCGGTTGCCCTGCACGTGTCGCCGACTGAGTCACCGGTGGCAGAGCTGGCTGCGGCGCCTGGCGGTCTAGTGTAATAGGGGCCTAACACTTATTAAGAGCGACCCGTGGGAGATAGAAAGGGGTTGCAACCTCCTCTACCCCCCTGCGGAAATGGAAAAAATCTAGGATTTGGGGCAGTTTTGTTTTGTTTTTGGTTGGAAAGGGTAACGTACAGTTAGATAAAATATATAATTCCAAGTAAATTCAATTTTTCATTGTTTACAGCATGAAATATTTGTTAATGAATAGCCTTTGTATAAATCTACATAAAGAAATACAAAGTGACATAAACAAAAAATTCCGAAATGTCGGGTATCAAATTACATAAAAAAAGATATTTTTTAAATGTTTACACTTTTTAAACATAAAGAGAAAAATTACGATAGATATATGCGCCTGAGATTATTACATATGTAATAAAATATACTGTTGAAAAGCAAATTTGTATCATTTTATCATTAACTGATCTAATGCTATAATGTTGTCTTGGCGCGAACTTGTAATAATGGACTCATAGCATTTAGCTAATTTTTTTTGTAATTCCTTTTAAGAATTCTGGTTTTATTAAAAAGAAACAGGAATCAATAAATTGGCGAGGGAAAAAAAATAATAGGAAAATGTATTAATGTTACTGACCGAGCAAAAAATGTCCAAACTGAATATAATAATTGTACCACTGTTCAAGAAAGATTGTTTGTGTCGTGGTGATAGAAATATGGTTAATTTGTGGAAAAAAGTTTCCTTAATGATATTTTGAAAGCAATATTCAGAACTGCTATTACGAAGTGACTTTCACTTTCGTTAAAAGCTGAGAACTAACTATACAGTTGTGAATTAAGGTCAGTCGGAGTGCGTGGTTTTCCCTGAGAAGCTCCTCTTCCTTCTGATGATGAGTTTAGAAAAAAAAAAGCCACCCATTCAACTCATCTTCGTTTGGTGAGATCCAGGCCAGCACCGCTCACCCTAATTTCCATGAGATATCCAATGCAATTATTGAAAACAAGCGGAGGTGAATAAGGTTTGACACATTTTCTCCGACGCCAAAAGCAAACTCGAGGAAAATGAAAAAATCTAGCGGAAGAAAACAACAGCAACAGAGCGAGGAAGGATAGAGCTCGTGCTGCTGCTGCAACGTCGCATTCCGATAGATTCCTGTCTAACCTTGTGCCATGACTATAAAATATAGGCCACGGATCGCTGAGCAACTGATCATTTTAGATCGGGAGTTAAAAAAAAAGAATGGAAATTGATGGATCGGCTTGAGTTACCAGAAAGAAAATAATAAAAAGAATTAACAAAGCTACAAGAACATCTACAAGTCTATCATTGTTTGAACGGCTCTATAAATTCGCTTATTCTTATTTGCTTTTTGTTTGTCTACCTCAAACTTATTTCTAAGATAATTCGACTTTGACTGAAACCGTTTCATGAAACTTGAATAATAACATCACCAGAAAATGATTGACCATCCTGATCTGTACTAAAACACCACTCCCCCGTATCCTACATAATTAGAATGATATAGAGAACTTTTCGTAAGAGATCCTAGACATTTAAGAGTTTTTAATAAATAATGATGCTAATATACATGATGATTCTCATTGTCATATAATTTATATTTACCAAAGATTTTTAATTGAATCTTCTTCAAAAAGACGGATTTGTTTTGAATCTAGGTTGTTTCATTTGAAAGATTTGATTTCTGATCAGTGGCGTAGGCATCTACTTCAAATCCAGAAAGTTGTTTAAAGAAAAAGTGAAATCTTTAAGAAAATATTTCTATATGTTGCCTAATAACCGTAGAAGAGTAGCGCTTATCATTTTGTTAATAATATTTTTTAAAAAAGGATATGTTCCATTTTGGATTAAATTTTGTAGTTCTATTTTTTTTCTTTAAACACACCTGGTGTGGGATACACATTAGCCTGTCTAAGCAAAAGAAACAAGAGAATGGTGACTTTGATAATCCCAAAAACTTTTTATTTTTTTATTTTTACAAAGGGATTTCATAATTTTTAAGAAACTTAACAATTACTATTTAATTATTAAAACTTTTTGTAAAGCGTTAAAAAGTGAAACATGAAAAAAAGATACGTAAACAGCATATAAATATAAAGTCCATAATCTCTACTTCTCGTTAGTCACGATATTTTGTTCAGTGTATTACCGAACTTCTTCAAGTATTTGGCAGCGGCAGAAAAAAAGGAGTCTTTTCTTTCCTCTAATATCCGCTAAAAAGCATTCAAACTATTCAAAATATTACAACAAATCGTACAAATCATTTCAAAACAATATAACAAAACCGGGAAGGCTAACCTTGTGAGTCTGTCATCGGTGGAGTTTGGCTGGCTGATGAGTCCTAATAAGGACGAAACGGTCCGTCCCAGTCTCTTCCCGGGTGACAACTCAGGGTGCGAATCCTTTCTTGTTAAGTTGTGCCTTCGTTTGCTTACTCAATACATATCAAGTTCATAAAAAAATATAAATAATTATTTACATTAATGACATCTACTTTTTATATATAACGTATATTTTTACGAAATTGATATGTATGATTTGTTGTAATATTTGTAAAAAGATTCATTTTTTTTGCCTATACTAAATACCAAATATCATGTAATAAAGAGAAAACTTTTTACATTTAGTTGCTGTAAATAATTTATAATTTGAATTTACTCAGCATATTTTTTTTTTTCATATTTTGCTCACTAAATTCCCTTAAAATTGTGTTTAGAAATAACTTTAATGTCAGAAAACCATTATTTTTTGGTAGTTATAAACTTATTAAGCGTTGCTAACTTTAAGTTTGAATTTTAATTTGATTTTCTGTTTCTCGAAAAGCAAATGAAAAGCATTAGAAAACAAATTATGCCAAGTGAAATAATACTTGCTATTAGTTGAAAAGAATAATATAATATTGAAAGATACTTTTCACTTCACTTTTATATAAATTGAGATTATTATTATTTTTTATTATTTGTTTAGACTGACGGTAGAGTTCTTGAAGGCGCACAAAATTCATCAAAATATAAGGTATGTCAAATTTAACCTCATTCCATCTTAATGGTAGTTAAGGATATAGGAATACTGAAACATTATGGATAAAGTATTTGTTTTTTCATGAAAAATGCTGCTCATCTCACATGTACACAGTTCGAATCTTCTTATTGCATCCACGAATGGGATTGGTCGAAGTAATAAACCTGTATTTCCTCTTTGACTGGGAGATAGATAGAGTTATAGATCAAGTCTATGATTAAAATATTTTAAAGCTTATTCCGAGAGTTAGGGTTCTCATCCTGTAAAGAACTGAAAATCAGCAAATTGTTTGGAAAACATTGAAAATTTTATAAACTTGGCTGAGTCGCAATATTCTATACCAAGGGTGCACAACCCTCGTCCACCGGTATTGGGCGCTGCCCAATAGTGTCAAATTTAAAATTAACTTTGAGCCTTTCCATTGCTGCCAACAGATGCATTGAAAAATGTCATAACTTGCAATAGCAACTGTCTCAGACAGTTGGTATGTTGGTATAAAACACTAGTTCATTATTTGATAATTTGAAGTTTATGTAAATTACATTTATTACTAATTATTATTATAATTAAACTATCAAATCATTAGTAAAGAAATTAGTAAGACATTTATGTAAATTGCATGTTCAGTGAAACCTCGGGTTACGAACGATTCAGGTTACGAACAACAACTTCGAAAATTTTTTGTCTCGGGTAATGAACAGTGCCTCGGGTTACGAACGAAGGTGAGAGAGAGAGAGAGACAGAGCAAGATTTAACGTTGGAAACAGACAATTGCATACAGTACAAAGTTACAAGTTACGGGGCCAAATCACACCAAAGGCGTCTCACCTAGCATCTGAAAGTATCTCTCCGCGCCCACACGATTCTTTTTCCGATGTTAACAAGACATCGTAATGTATTTATTTGTATAATGTATTTATTAAATGTAATTATTTTACATTTA
>JAFIDM010003189.1:59224868-59242617 GCA_023159025.1 Thereuonema tuberculata | reverse complement strand
GCTGCGGCCAACCACCAGAACTTTTATAAAAATATTGGTCATCAGATTCCTAAGGTTGTGCACCCCTATTCTATACATTGTCTTGTAGAAACTAATGAAAACATAAAAAAGTTTGATAATGCGGCAGTGAGAATGTATAATAGTCGGCTTAAAACAAATCCTTTGAAAATATTTAAATTTAATCGCAGAAAGATATTATTAGATGTCAAATTATAGAAAAGAAAGTTCGGAAAAAATTCAGATATACAAAGAATTTTCTTATATATTCGTATATTTTAAATGTGAATCTAAAGTGAGAGATTACATTTGTGCAATGATATATATCTCCAAAAGGTCCTTCTGAAATACAATACAGTATTTCTTCTACCCTAAACTGGCAGCAGGAAAGAAGATGATAAAACATTGTCCAAAGGAAGAGAACCAGCCATGTCTCACCTTTTCGAAACCAGACACAAACGACTGGATTCATTATAAACTGTAATCTAAATATTTACTTAATATGTAGGCCTATATTTTAAAAAGTTTGTTTTCGGTCTTGATATGAGGAATGCGAATTACAATGAAGCTTTTCGAAGTGGCGAAGACTATCAAAGCTTGATAATAACTTATGTTATCTGCTGAATTACAGCCTAATAGATAGGTGAAAAAAAAAATATATATATATAAATATATAAAGTCTATAAGCTTATGTATTTTGTATAACAAGTTGCGAACTTCCCTGAATATTATTAAAAAAGTGTCAACTGCTTTGCTTCCAATAATTAATGAGATCATGACAATAAAAAAATCAATTTCACGTCATTTGAAATACTTTTGATAATTTAATTTTAAATATATCGTTAATTTATCATAACACACGCCTAACCTTGAATAATTTTCAACTGGATTTCATTCCGTTGTTGTACTCATTATTAGAGTTAAAGCCATGTAGAAATAGTTTCATCTCAAAGAGAAAAAATGTGTCTCTATGTTATTATACATGGAAAGTAATAGGAATGTCAAAATTATTCTGGAATCATCTAGAAACATATGCAGACTGCAAAAGAATATAATAACTATCTTTAAGAATAATAAGCAAAGAAGAATAAAAATAGAGAATCCCCTTCCAGACGTCTTATAGATAATATCTCACTGGAAGAAAAAAAATTGACCTAACAAATGTTTACAAAATCCGTCGATGCTCTAGTTCTGTATTGCCAGTTAATGTGTGCTAAATTTTAAAATTACCCTCAAGGGCCAATTCGAAATCAGATAAATATTCTTCAGTTCGTTTTCACGTCTCAAAACGTTGTTGTTTACCTTTGATCAATGTAGTTCCGTTTGCGAGTTAACCAATCTTTCCCCCCAAAAAAAAAATTAAGAAAAGTAGAATATCTAATAATGAAAACCTTCTCCCCAATGACCAGCCCTATTATGGAGCATGCAATGCTGAACTGATTTAAGTTTGCAAAACCATCAACTATGAAAGAGTGGTCGCCTTTATTGCGTCACGGTGCACTACTTACACAAAAAGGCCTATATCGCCACACGGAAGAATTCAATTGTGTAGCAGCGTTTGGTTGCCACTTCCAGAGTAGCTGACAGCTCTTGAAAAATGGAAGAGGAATATTCGAGAAACTTTGTAAAAGGTTCTTGTGTGTCGTTTTAGTCACTTCCGATCCGCCATTGTAATCACTTGAATGTGAATGAAATTCTAATATAAATAGGCCAGTCTTGCACCTTACTGTGGTTATAATCTTTCAGCTAATTTATAGCGATTTCCTTCGTAATAAACCTAATGTTGAATACATCTTAGTTAACGCAATAATTTTAACAGCATAATAAATGACACATACATCTCAAATACATGAGATATAATTGGCGTACCACAGTTACACAATTGTATCTAACAAGTCCATAATAAGATTCAAAAGTTTTATCTTTTAAGATAGTGATCGCAAATGTTTAAGGATTTCTTTGTAATTTCAGTTTATTTATTGTGACAACAGCATTTCTCGAATACTGATATTTTGATAACTTTCTGCCCGATTTGGATCCAGTTTCAGTGAAAATCACCATTTATTATAATATAATGTTTATCTTTATTTATCTTCATCATAGACTGACAGAATCTAAGTTTCGGCTTATAATGCATTTTTTTTTTATTATTTTATTTTTTACTATAAGCATATTAAGCAACTAACATTAGACCAAATCTCTAATATCTTACAGTGTACCAAACAGATTAAAATAGAAAAACATGTTTGTTTTAGAAATGTGTGTTAAAAGAATATATCACTTTAAACGAAATTTAGATCGCCGGTAAAGAAAGATTATCAGAATTTTAAGCAAATATAAAATTATTTCTAAGATGACATTGATCCACATTCGTTACAGTCATGTGACATTGACTCTTTGCTTCAGATTCTAATAAGGAAATCGTTTCTATCCAGTTTTTATACTTGCTCGATAAGAGAGATACTAAAACTTGTCACATTACAGGGCCTAATTTTTGTAACAACCTTTACATCTGTAAGAAGAGAAAAACAGGATTAGAGCAAAAAGAAGAAACAAAAGAAATTTGAAATCAATATACAAGTATTTAAAACGTGCGTTCATCAATTAACAATTCAAAAATTAATTAAAAAAAAATCTATTTTTGTACTACGTTAGGCTAATACAACAAAATGCTTTGTAAAATTTGTATACTTTTATATTTACAAATAAATAATTAGAAGCAAATAAGGAACAACATTTTCTTGGGTTAATTCTCTTCTTAAGTGGCAGAGAAGCAATATTTTTCTAGTTGTGACGATCTGAAAATTTAAAATATCTCACTAAATAATTTCCACATAAGAATTTACGTGACTGAAAATTTCCTTTGCTTCCTTTTGGGAACTATTGCCTTTGTCCTGTCCGTCCGTGTCTGTCCACCCCTAACAACTCCCGAACGGAAAGTCGGATCGACAAACGGATTTCACCATCGTGTTCAGAGGCCCAAACACCATAGGAATTGGGTATTTTCATGGACCAACGCCCCCCCCCCCTCCATGTTCGGGATATGGCATTGTTTTCATTGGATTTCTTCTATTAGCTTAAATGTTAGAAATACAACCATCTGATTTCAGTTGTCAGCTATAGCTTGATGCTTAACATCTGGGACTCACACTGAGGGTTGTTGGTTCAAATCCGTATATATCCGTTTATACTTTCTCTCCTTTTTTTTCTTATTTTCCTAACTTTTTTTTTTAATTTTTTACTACTTTTTTTTATTTCTTCTTACATCCATACAGTAGTGTACATATACATGCAATCACCAGATATGCTCTTGAAAAATAATACAGTTTCTTTAATTTAAGAAAATGACCACAATAAAGTTGTCTGAACAAGTTTAAATCCTGAAAACTACTTTGCAAAATCGTTATATTAAGAACGCTATTTAAATATTAACTGCGGCTTGATATTGAGTATCAAAAACTTTAAAATGTATATGAAATAAACAACATTCCAAAATATTGCTCTGCTACCAATAGAATTATAATAAAGCTTTGAGAATAAAGACTATTCAGAATACAAAATAAACATTTAATGTAATCTACCCTTGTACTACAAGAGGTATACATCGTAAACCTATCATTATATCCTGGAAAAATTCTCTGCTTAATTCTTCAAGAAAAATTCTGTTAACTTCTCCTGTCAACACATTACAATTTGAGACCAATGTTCATTCTGACATCTCAAGACAGCCTGTTTCACGCTAACATAGCGATCATCAGTTGAGAGTAGTCAGATTGAACAAGCAGGTCTCGTAAATGTCTTCCCATTTCTCCTCTAAAAAGTTTGTAAATTAAAAGTTCTTGGAATTATTTATCATTGCCTTTAATACAGCCGTGACAACGTTCGAATTCTTTAGATGACACAGCACTTGAAGAATCATTATTCCCGTGCAAGTCATCACTGATTGTATTGTAAAAAGTTCTTGTTCACATTTCACGATAAAACTGAAATATTGCACTTGAATGATTCTTATCCATAACGTTCTGACGGAGCAAAGGGAAAACATGGCCTCTTCATTCGGCGATAAGTTCTGCTCACAATGTTTGCTTTCGTCCATCGCCGATCTTTTCCAATAATAATAGCATAATTCTCATGTATATCACATACACGTTTCTTCGAGACACATTCTTCATTGTTTTTTGCAACGCATCTACTCATATTATTTACAAAACAATATATTTAATGCTTTACAATAAATACAAATATTTACCACATCTCAAAATGGCGTTTTCAAAGAATAAGTAAAATCAATGATTGATTAACCATAATTCTTCTAAAAATAAAAATTCTCCACAAGATACAATATTTCCATAGCTTAATCAGCTATCTTTTTCAAGCACCAAGCTAAAATAAAATAAAACTAACAGGGAAAAGACTCAACGTCTTCCTCCCTACCAACACCAAACAGAAATTAAATTCAAATTCACAACAAACATGAAAATAACGTGCTACAACGCTTGTTGCGAATATGAATTTATTTTCTGTTTGGTGTTGGTAGGGAGGAAGACGTTGAGTCTTTTCCCTGTTAGTTTTATTTTATTTTGGTTGGTGCTTGAAAAAGATAGCTGATTAAGCTATCGAAATACTGTATCTTGTGGAGAATTTTTATTTTTATTTTTAGAAGAATTATGGTTAATAAAAATTTGATTCATTCCAGAAGAGTTTGTTGTAAAATCAATGATTATTTATACATTTTTGTTTTTAAAGTATTTTACAGTGTCTGTTTTATTGATTTTAATGATTTTTGTTTTATTCGACAAGTTCTTTGCAAAACCTTTTTAACACATGTCAAAATGGCGTTTAAAATTTGCTCTAACAATATTATAATTGAAACTGAATCAAAACATTACTTGATATCTTAATGGAAGACAGTAATAATTAATGGAAACCTTTCAGTTTTAATACTGTTTATAAGAATAATAATACGTCATAAAGCAGTCGTTTTTTTATATTCAAGAGAATGATTAAATTGATCATATCCGTTTTACAAATTGCAGTTTTATGATACTTGCCTGCAATTTACAACATTTGTAAACAAAATACAGTTAGACTACTAATCTTCTCGAAAAGCCGCATGATATGATCGCACAGGAAAAATAAAAAGAGTTTTATCAAAAAATATATATATATATCAGTTGTTCTTTGAATCAAAAGAATAGAAAAGATAAGAAACCGTTTGGAGGCTATCGAGAAGAAAGGAAAAAAAAATGAACAGTTCAAATATCAAGTGAGGAGGAAAATGGTGTATATACAAGATACTCTTTTATTATTCTTTCAAATGACGTATTTTTGTCTGTTTTCGGACAAGTAACTGCTTCTCAACCTTTTTTTGAATCACGGCACACTTTGACATTTTCAGAAATCCCGCAGAACACCAAAGTTTATTATTGCTGTAACATAATCCTTTGAAAAACACCTAAACTTTACCAATGAATTTAACAGTCTATTTGATACCCTGAAATACATTTTTAAGCCGATTTGAATGCGATTCAATATTTATTAATCGTTATTGTTAGAACGAAACAGAAAGTGTAATAGTTTAAGTTTCTTTTTAGCCAGTTATTTTAGATATTTAGATTTTATTCTAGACGCGAGCATTTGATTAGTGTGGATTACAGATGTAGTCACAAAGGCACCGCTTGAGAAGCTCTGCTATAGTGGACTTACGGATAACAAAATCAGAATGGAATCTTGTTACCCATCTACAACAACTACAAAAGAAAAAAAAAAAAGAGCAAATATAGAAAACTTGAATTACAACAGATTTAACTTTTAAAGACAAATACGTAGATAAATATTAATGAATTTGAAACGACTCTGTGATTAAATTGATAGTGTTTATTACTTTTATGTTAGTGTTTTCTTGGGATTAAATTAGAAACTAAATGTGTTATATAGCTCATAGAATATAAGACAATAGTTGTAAGGGCTGTTACATACATTGGTATCTAGTTGTATTATTCTCACTGAGTAGCCTAGGCCTCGCAGTGCATTACGTATATTAATAGGTGAAAAAATACTGTATATTGCTTCGATTTAACGGACGCTGCAGAACCTAACCTGCCGTCAGTCCGGGGTATGGATGTATGTTGAATTCAGTATATGTAGACTATGCTGATTCAAAATTCCCTGTATTAAAGGTAGGTCAGGAATACGAAAACAAAACATATTTATAGAGGAACGTATGTCCGAAAACGCCACCCGAATGTGCTGGAGGGTGCTGTTTGGTAGCACATTAGTTGGGCAGTGTGAGCCATCCTCATTTGAGACATTGACTTTTTACGAGTAGATGTATCACTTCAATAATGCTGAGAGGGCAGATACGCACCTATGGGGCAGCGTACGGAAACGTACCGTACGAGCCATTGTACGATGGTATCGTGAACGGTTCCCAATAGACGTGTAACCAATCATCAAACGTGTGCATCAGAGATTGTTGGTGGAAGGAACTTGAGCACCTCCTGTGAACCTGTAAGTTTACACCTTACAGTCATATTGTAAACGTAGAGCTAATAAACATGTCGTCTACCTTGTTGTCTTTAATTTCTGAACGTTAGTGTACCTTCTAGCACATTCGGGTGGCGTTTGCGGACAAACGTTCCACTATGAATACGGTTTGTTTTTGTATTCCTGACCTACCTTTAAAGTCTGTACAGGGAATTGTGAATCACCCTCTGAATTACATACATACATACATACATACATCCGTTTAGGCACGGAATTTTGTAAGCCTATCTTTCTTTTTTTCTTAAAAGAAAAAATATTTGAGCATTTTTTAAAAATAAATCGTGGTCTAATTACGATAATATTCAAATTGAAGAATTCTGCATATTCAGTAACCAGAATCTCTCGGAAAAACCTCATGTACCTTAAAAATAACGTTGATTTTTCAAATCACGTGCTACAAAAAATATTTTTTAATTTGAATTTTATTGAACAGATTTTTTTTTTTTTGGCATTTTGTTTGTTTCTTCAATTACAGAAAATACTATATTTTGAAGAAATGCATTACGAACATTGTCTGATTGCAAATAAGCCTAATATTAGTGTTCTGTTAAGTTGATTGGCGGTAAAACATCTGTAAGTGCCTGTGCTACTGACTTACGTTCTATTTTTTGATTCTTTTTATTTTTCTTTAATCGAGTTTTGCAGTCACCGCTAAATTCTTTTGTAACCTACAGTACTAGGTTACAAAATTGATCTGATTTGCAGGTAATTGACGTGGCTCAATATCGGATTAGGGGGATGAATCATCATTTCAATCTGTTGAGAACAAGAGCTGCAAAGTTTCACGTTAACGTTACAAAAAAACTGCTTAAATTAAGTTCTGTAACTCTTGGAAAAAAAAATGTAAATAGGAGGAATATGGTAAATTATAAAGTTGATTCAGTTCTGATCCAGTCCAGCTCATGAATTTACGTAAGTTTACAACCACATAACTATTAGCCTGTGTTACATCGGAGAACATTGCCATCTATAGTTCACGATTCTTGTTAGGGAGACAGACGGAAAACGATTAGGCATTGAAATTAATGGAACCGATTGTGTTTGGGCCAAGGCCATGCCCTGCAGGGAACCGAAATCGACACAAGTCGTACAGTTAGCATTGCTCTGTGATGAAAATCGTTCATTGAATAAGTGCAAATTGCAACACCAAGTTACCGAAACCAAACGGAAGGAAAAAAAAAAAATTCCCAAGGTGGTAGCGGTATTGCAGATTACAAATGGGCTGCTCGTTCCGTAGGCATTTTTTTTTTTCTTTCTTTTTAGAACTCAATATGGAAACTAGGAACCGAATTCTTTCCACACCTTTTCCGCAGTTCTACTGATGCAACTGCTGCAGCAAGAAATGAAATCATATTGCCACGATTAATAGATCGAAAGAGAAGAAAGTTTGTCAGCAATGATCTCTTTAAATAAATTATTCTGTTGTTTCCTAAGATAGGGATTAGATAATATACAATTTTTGACAGTAGATTGCGCAGGATTCTAGAAGAGAGAATGAAATAATTATTTGATGTGACCCATACACTTACTCTCCTCCTATTAAAAAAATCTGGTCCAAGTATTACCTTTATTTATTCATTTACTTACTTTATTTGAATCTACTTTATTTAGGTTTTAATACGTAATATTAAAAGCTGTTAAATATTAAAATTAAAAAATATTAAATATAAATTAAAATACCTATTAAAGCCTAGATATAATTGTAGCGTCACAAACAAATAGAACTGTAATGCTTATTGGAGCTTATTCGTATCATTTAATGTTTATAACTAGTAATCAAATGGATTATTTACTTATGTATCTTCTTTTTAATTTCTGTAGAACGATGCATAAAAGGTAGCGCCATCTAATGAACGAAAGAAAATTCATTTCTAAGTAAAATTTTATTTCATCAAAACAAAAATTGATCAATTTTTATTTAAACAAAACTAAGCAACCCTACTAATAACTGAATGAAAAATTACATTAATTCAAACTTCTTCAATGATTGTATAAGTTTGCTACCTGCTGTTTATGCATAATTCATTTTATTTCTACATTAAATTTTATGACGAAATTGCAATTTCACTCTTTGAGACGGCAGTAGTAACTATGTAATTTGTCTTTTCCTTTACACGATTTTCCTTTACCAATTTTATAGTGAATATGTTTCCTTGATGATTACAGGCTCAGTTAAACTCACATGAAATCTCTTATCCCAAGACCCCACTTCTAACTTTTTATTTTTAAGTGACAGTTTATTAGTTTCCATGATTATATCAAACTTATCAGGGTTTTTAATTTATTTAATTGATTCAGGGCCAAATAGTGTCCCTGCTTAAAAAAATGAAATTATCTTTACGTTGTGAATGTCATAAATTCAAATCTTTGTTTTATTATTATTATTATTATTATTGTTATTATTATTATGAAGTACTATTGGTTAACTTCTCCAACATTCTAAATGAAATATTTCCCTAGGTTCGTCGATCTGTCATAGTTTTATCCATCTATCAAAGAAGCAAAACGAAGGGTATTTCAGTTTCCAGTGTTAAAGCGTTTTAGTTTTGAGCTATTATGGATTCATCAATTTACCTTATAAAATAAAATAAAATAAAATAAAATGCTTTTTCATTGAATAAGCAATAACTTGAATATTTCGAATAATCGATCAGATTATTCGAAATATTATCCTTATTATGGAGTAAGAATTTATGAAGAATATTATTGTGAAGTTATATTTATTATGCTAACAGATAAGTATATTTTAATTAGCTTGAGAAATTGTTTTGAATCGCTTGTGTTTTTTTAAGTAAGTCCAATTGTATCAAGTCTCCTTAAGATTTCCAATATTCCAATATCTTAAAGTGAGATCAAGAAATGGCAGTGGACAGAAACCCTTGGAGTTCTCGTAATCTTTACTGAGAAGAGTTGTTCCACATTGCAATGGAAATTAAATGATACTTTCCTTGAGGAAATTCAAATGAAAGTGAAGTCTCTGCTTTCTATTTGTTTGTCTGTAATGAATAAATTACAGATGAGATTTGCGGTTTCTCATCTTTCCTGAAATTCAAACTTAAACCTATGCGTCTATCATCCGAAGAAGACTTTGCGTAGTCAATTTTACACATTTCTCTCAGTGTTTTTTTTTTTGACGAGATATGACTTTCAAAATAAATCTTACTTAGCAAATGATTAGTGAAGCTTATAGCAATAACATTTATGAAAGTACAATTGATAAAATTGTATAACCCTATTTTTCATATTTCCCTTGTTTTGAGTATCATTTCAGAAGAATTTAATATTTTTATTTATTTATTTATTTATTTATTTATTTACCGTAAATGCGGAAAAAAAAAGTAAACATTTCTAGTTGTTTTAAGTATTTCTGAAACCCCCTGATAAAAACGTCCTTATTTTATGTATCTTAGGAAAATGTGGTTCATACCCTTCCTGGATTTTTTGAAAATATCGATAGAAAATTGCTTTTCACCAGAGAATACTTTTGAAAATATATTGAAAACTAAATCACTGTCTGCATCACTTGCTGATTGCCTCTTAAACACAGTAGGTGGCACCTTTAGGTTTGATTTTCACTAGCGATAAAATATGAGAGTAATTACGTTTATAGTTTACGATTTCCACTTTTATTTTATTTTCTCCATTCAACAGTAATTGGGCAGACGATAAGCAAATGGAAATGAGTGAGGTATATTTTTCTTTTTCAAGAAGCTATAAAGGCAATATCAATATCCTGTAAAGATGTTAGTACTGATTGCCAAGGCTATTCAAAGAATGCAGTGTCATTCTTTGGACGTAATAACTCAAAAAATAAATAAATAAATAAATAAATAAATAACTGAAGTAATCAATGCATAGAAATATGCCAGACTTCGTATTTGAAGAGTCTAGGTTGAAGATCATTTTGCATAATGAGTAATTCCAAGGGTCTCACCGTAAGTGATGTTAAAGGGATAGTTTTTGTTTTTTTGTTTTTTGTTTGTTTATTTTCATTGATTGTAAAAATTTGTAGCAATTTGGTACGGACAGGACATTATAGATTTAATATAGCCTGATAATTGTAATGTCCCTTCACAAGCACCGAAGAAAAAACAAAAAGTTGAAAAATGTAATTTACCGAACAATATTTTCAATCCGTCGGCAGTGCCGGATCTAGGAATTTTATCAGGGGGAGAGGGGGCAAGTCAGCCCCATGCCGCCCCTTTAGCTATTTTTCACTATTAAATTATAAAAAGGATCAATTTTCAATCCCATTTTGCCGCCCCCCGGACGTGCCGCCGGCGGCAACTGTCCCCTTTTGCACCCCTCCTTAATCCGGTACTGTCAACACCACCTATGTATACCTATGTGGCGTTGGTACTGTCCGTCGGTGATCAAGATAAAACTAAAACCATTTGTCCTCCAAAGCTGAAACTTTAGTGGAAAATTAGGTTTTCAAAGGAAGATTGCGATAATTTCTCCTTTTAGGCTTAGGTTTACGCCAATTTCTGATCTTACAATTTATATTCCTAGTAAACAATCTATAAATTGTTACTAGGAATATAAATTGCAAGATGAAAAATTAGATAAACCTAAGCCTGAAGAAGAGAAGTACGTAACTTCTTGAAATAAAGGAAGTTGTGGTATTATGGAATACCAGTTTTGTTCATTGTCATAACTCGGTTATTATTTTTTTAATCAAAGAGAAATGTAGACTGGTCGGTATTTTAATTAGCTGAGATTATTTGTCCATAGTTATAATTGAATAATATAATATTTTTATATAAAAATTTAATTGTGTATTAAAAAAAAAGTCGTATTGGCGAGTATTATGAGATATATTGTTGTTTTTGAAAAACAGACAATATTTATGTACATAAAAAACTCAATGATCTAATAAAAATTATTAGTTAAGATAAAATAATGTCAAAAACGTTTATTCCATTGATTTCCATGGTATTATTTGCAAAAGCCACAAATATAAGCAACTTTTCCGAAAGTCCGTGTCTATGGATCTCTAGTGGAACCTGATGAATCCATGGAAGAATCCGTAGAATTTCAAGGGAAAGATATTGAGATGGTTTCCCGTTGCCTTCTTCAGGAAATCACTAAGGAATGATTTTTGACCTGAAGAGAAAGATATGAAATACTACTATTCCAAATTGCCCGACACACCATTTTGAAATGAAATCGTAGCTAACCTACTGCATGAAAACATAGAATCAAAATATCTATCCAGAGATACAGCAATGACTACTGTACTTTATATTGCACAATGATTCAATATATTTCAACGAATTAATACAGATTTTAATAAACTTCCCTGCAGAAATTTCGAAGAAAGGAAATTCTGATTTTAATTCGTAACAAAACAACTGCAAGAACAACGACATTGACTGCAAAACATGGTGGTAGTGTGTTGAAGTAGTTTTGCTGCTTTCTACTAAGTAGTAGCACTTCACATACGAGAAAAACAAGTATCTCATAATACCCGAACTTCCTCTATTGCTGAATATAAGCAGAACAAGAAGTATGTATAGAATTGTATCCATTAATGTTTTTCAAAATTGAGATTGATTTTGGATAATATCGAACTGACAAGTATTAATTGCATTCAAATCCATTTGAAAAACGAAAAAAAAAAAAAAAAACCCTAAAAGTTTGCTTCCCTGTAATTAATTCTTCTCAATTTTCGGTAGCCTCCAAATGGGGTCATTCTTATTTATTATGTTGTCATTTTTTTTACATCAAAAAACAACAGCTAACAAGAACTTTTTTAATCAACTTTCTTTGAGATCTTATCGTTAGGATTATCGGAAGTTGGCATTCCAACGATATTTCTTTATACAATATTCTTATATTTTTTACTTTAAAATCAAAGTAA
Source organism: Thereuonema tuberculata (assembly GCA_023159025.1). Taxonomy (NCBI): domain Eukaryota; kingdom Metazoa; phylum Arthropoda; class Chilopoda; order Scutigeromorpha; family Scutigeridae; genus Thereuonema; species Thereuonema tuberculata. Next base: position 59,230,211 of record JAFIDM010003189.1, on the reverse strand, counting down.
AAAGTATCAGTCGATAAACTGGCCTTACTTATATATATTTGTAAATGTATATTTAAAAATATATTTGAGATATAATAGGATTTACATACATACAAAGTTACATACAAAAACAAATGAATATTTTTTTGAAATAATCTAAGATTGTTGTTTTCTTTATAACCTTTCTTTATTACAAAGTAATTCAAATCTGCTTCATGAACTCTGAAGTTAAATTCTGCACTTGTATTTTTTTTTTCCTTTTTCCTCTTTTTAACACAGTCCAGAAACAGGGGTCTGTGGGATACTTGGTAACTTGACTTGTTCTACAAATTTCCTGTCCTATAAATGGCGAAAAACAAGCTCAAACCAAGCACTCAGAATCTTTGTTTACTTTTTAATATTTTTATGACATTATAATTTGTTTATAATGCATTATATAGGGAAGTGATTTTCTGCAAATTAATTACTCCACAGTATTAAAGTAACATTAAAAATTTCGTAGAGTTCTATTATATAAAGTTTAAACTAATTTCCCCTTTTGAGTTTATTTAAGTTTTGTTTGTTTTTTTCTTTTTATTGCGACACTCTTTCAAACTCATTAATCAACTAAATTGCTTCTCAATGGTTTTTGCCCTCGAAAACAGCCTGTTTCGTTTTCTTTGTGAATTAGCATAAACAAATGCATTTTCTATGGCTAAGCGGAGACGTGCCTTGCACTAGGAGGGAGGGTGTTGTAATGCTCTCTTTAATATGGGAACATAGGGATCTCCAATGACAGCTTTCCTTACAAAGATTCTTTATTTTATTTGTTTTAAAATAGTTTTGAGTGTTTTCTTTTTCTTGACATATTCAAGACAGAAGTACTTTTTCAAATAGTACGACCTTCTTTCTTCTTTTTCATCAAAACAAAAGATATTTACCAATTTATCAGACAGTCACAATAAGATTGTAGATGAAGTTCTAAAATTTTATAAATTAATTTGTTAGTAAAAATTTTCATTTTTTTTCATAGGTCAGCGACTCCACATAAGCTCGATGGTGATTTGTTTTTTCTTTCTTTTTTATTATTAAACTTCCTTTCAAGTGATTTCAGGTTGCAAACAGTCTCCTATCAAATAAGATCAGAATTTTCACGTCGATTGGCTCGTATTTCTGTACCATCACAAAAGACTACGTCATCTTCACACTTTCTTCGTTATAATAAGAAACGATTAAAATTGTTTCCTTACTAACGTTACAGCGCAAGATTTGATTAATAGTAATCTTAGTTAGAATCAAAGAAATATATAGTAACAAATAGTGAAGACCAACGCATTCCTTAAACATGAAAAAATTAAAAATGAAAAAAATATTGACATGTTTCAGATAACTGTTAAAACAGTATCTATCTTCAGAATGTTTGTACCCTTAGCTGCATTCATGATTGTTTGTACTCTTAGCCGCATGTTAAATTGTTTTATTATGAAATACATAGTACAGTAAAACCCCGGTTAACCGAACCAAAGGGGGGGGGGAGCCGTTTCGGATAACAATTTTTTCGGTTAAGCCATGAACATCTAATACAGCTATAGTATTTTGTATTGTAATTACAGTATGTATTTTTGAAAAAGTTTTGAAGGTCAAACGAATTCAAAAATCTCTTTGTATGCTACACTTATGTTCTTTATTAAAGTTAAAATTACATTTTTAGGATTACAGTAAGGCTACTTCAATATATAGTGTTCTGTACTTAATAGTTTGTAGCATATGAATTTCTCATTTAAAACACTCAGTAATTTTTGCTTGTTTCGTTTCTCCCAACGTTTTCGAGCAGCGATGTCCCACCATCTTTTCATTAGAAGGACGGCAGCCGGCGCGGCGCGGCGTTTCGGATAACCCGGATTTCGATTGACCCGAGTTCGGTTAACCGGGGTTTTACTGTAGTTAGAATTTCGGAGGTCAACTTTACGTTAGCTTTTTATTTGAGTAATTATGATTTTTGTCCTTTATTATTATTCCCGTTATCCTATCTTATCAATTTTGAAATAATGCAGAAAAAAAATGTCTTTCAACACAAACAATGTAATATTTAATGAATCGATGGAATCCACCTTCTCCTTCTGTTTATCACTCAAATCCTGACAATATCTCGGATAATGTACGTAAACAATACTTTTTTTTTTTTTTTTGAATCTTTCATTCCACCACGACCAAATCCCATCAGAAAGAAAACTAGGATACAATTAAGCCAATCTTTTGTATGTCTCATTTCAATAATCGTTCTCTCTATCAATATCAATTGGCTTCGTCATTGGTTTTACCCATCGTAGTTAATTAAATGTTGAATAGCAAAAATTTTAGTTTTACGTTGCGATAAATTCAAGACATTAAGAAATTTTAATTGATCACCACAGTGTGTAAGGCGTAATAGAAATACATTAAAAATCATATCTAACATAAAATACATAATAAAAAGACCGTGAACCAAGTTAGTAATAAAAGATGAAGCAGTAAAACCAATTGAATAAATAATAAATACAGAAAAAAAAATAGCATAATAAAGAATGAACATCAACGATTACAATAAAATTTATAAAACATATCGAAAGCTTGTATTAGCTTATGTTTCATATGTATTGGTAAGTCTATTTTTGCCTACTCTTCTAATTTCAATGTATTATTTATTTTGATGAATATTAAAATAAGTTAAAAATACATTGATGAACATACATTTAAAAAAACGGGAAGCTTTTCGGAGCTCTAGACGAGTTCCCTTTTCAACCTCAATTGCTCATTTGAAATTTGGCTCTATAAATGAGGGTTAAAATATTGATGACCAGTAAAATAATTGTATTATATTTTAAATCCTTTTAAGGCGATATGACATATCTCCTATATCATCGGAAATTTTTAGAACAAAAAAAACCACACTAGATGGCAATAGTAGATTCATCATTATGGAATCTCCCATTTAATATTAGTAATTAAAAATTGTTAGATTAATCTTTTTAGATAAAAGGGATATTTACTAAGAATGTAGGAAATCATAATTAATAAATTTGGTAATTGTTAAACACTGATTGTTAAATAATTATTTATTTTCTATTTAGATTCGTCCTCCGCTGAAGATGACCACATGATCTGACAGGTCGAAACTCTCTTTTTTTAAACTTTTTTTGTCATCTTTTTAATGAAAAAACCTTAAAGATGAATGGATATATGAAATGACATTTTAATTTATTTCTGTTATTGATTTTAATTACAATAACGCCGTATGGTCTCTGTAAAAAAAAAAAAATTGAAATGTCTAAAAGTTGAAAAGAAATATTGATGAATGACTAATAGAATATTGAGCCACTTTACACCGTCTGCAGTTCGGTATCAATCATTCAAGAAAGCAAGCTACCTTAACAAACAAAAACTGAAGGTCAGTTGATATATATTTATCCAAAGGATGAGGCTACTTTCCGACGGCTAGAAATCTTAATTTGGAGATGTTCAGTAGCTCTTCTGTAATATCCAAGAGAGCAGAGTGAGATTTGAACATTCTACAGCGGATGCAAATTTGACAAATTTTTAATTTCAGCTTTTTTTAATGAAAATCGTTATCTGAGATTTTTGAGGATTTTTCATTTTTAAAATTGAAAAATAGTGGATTCAATGTAGGTGAATAGAAATTCAAAGGCTTTTTTAATCTGATTTTGCTTAAAAAAGAAAAAAAAAAAATCGCTTCTTTTTAAGTCTAATCGATTTTAATTTTTAAAACAAATTACAGTTCTCCGACTTAACAAATTTAGTGAAATTTTTTATTAGTAAAATTCTACAGTTTTTCCAACCTTGTATTAATATTCTAGTTGAATATGATTTCACTTATTTCCAGAATTTCAGAAAAAGATAATGGCCGTTCAACTACAGGCCATTATTCCTATTCACTTTAGTATATTCTATGTTTCAAAATAAGCACTGTAATTTTTGTTGTTGTTAAAACTACTTTAAAGTTCTTTAATTTAGGGCTTGATTCTTGGAGGTTTTTGCTCTGATGAGATTCCCTGAATTTTAATTCATGGACACCTTTGCTTTCGATAAAAGAAGGACAAGCTATTAAGATGGACGCCCCTTATCAATTGAACATGATACGGGTTTCGTGAGAACATAAGAGGTTTTTTTTTTTTCTTTCTCTCTCCCTTTTTTTTTCCTCCCGTCACCACTGTGTATATTTTTTTAATGGCTACTGTGGACTGGTTTTGGGGTCGCATTTCATTTCAAGCTTGAATTGCCCTTCGTATCTTTGTATTCTTCGAGGTTTTTACATTGACATTAAGTAAAAACAATGTGTGCTAAAAGAAATAGGGAACTTAGTTTCCTCAAGGGAAAAATTAATAAGGAAACAAAACAAAATAATTCTAAAATAAGCTTTGAAAAATGCATGGAATATTTATTCTTTATGTTATTTTAGTAGTTTTAATCTTTTTCTTTTCTTTGAAAACATTAAATGAATTGGTTACTCACACGTTATGTCTATTATTTATTTTAACCAGTAATAAAGCAGCAAAATTATTATTATTTAGATAATTATAACTGAACACGTTACAATTGAATACCAGACTCTGCTAAAATTCATGACTAAAAAGACTCAGATTTGTGATCATTTGTTGATTTACAACATAAAAAATAGAGATGTAGTCAAATTACAAGACGCCATCTTTATTTAGGATTACCTTGTAGACTCCCGATTTTTTAACTCGTACAACTTTTATTCTGTTTATCAAATGAAGAATTTTTTAAGTCCTTGGTCCAACCTGTATCATCAATCAACAGCCCGAACCTGCTTATTTACTTTTGTTTTTTCTTTCTTTCTTTTTTTTTTTTTTTTTGCATTTATCTTTTTTTTTTTTTTTTTTTCTTTTTTTTTTTTTTTACTTAAAATTTGTTGTTTTTTTTTTTTTTTACAATTTCCATTATTCCTGATAGTTTTGGTTTTTTTTTTTTTATTTCTTAAATCCCAGTAGTTGTTCACTTAAAACCATTTGAAGTATTTTTTTCAGTTATACAAATAAAGGAAACTTTTTTTTTTTTTTTTTAATTTTAATAACTAAACCTGAAAGAAAAAATTGACTTGAATCGAGGCTAACATAAGAAAACAACGTAATGGTATCAGAAAATCTTTGGAAATTTGGCATTATCCACTTTAAACTATAAATAAATATCTCTTAGTGTTACGTTTCACTTTGATTGAAGAGATAATGTTACTTTCAAATGGCACAATCTTAAATATTATTCAGTAGAAAATTAAATTTAATATATCACGTTAGAAGATATAAAAGTTTACTTAAGAAACGGTCTCACATTATTTGTTAACATTCATTATTTCCAGATAGATGACTA
>JAFIDM010003189.1:59203531-59214386 GCA_023159025.1 Thereuonema tuberculata | reverse complement strand
GGATTTCTAGGAGTAATTACTTGCAAATTTTATAAAAGATGCCTTTATTAAGAAAACTTAAGTTGGCTTGAAGCAGTGCTTGTATAACCTATTTGGTCGAAGAAGATTTAATCACGTAGAATAAACAGGAAACACGCACAAATAAATAATGGTTAATAATAAATATTTATTTGTTTAAATATAACTAAGATACATGATTAATTTCGACTACTTCACATAGTCATTGTCAAATATATCATAAACATAAAAATCTCACAATTTATACAAATGTGTTGGATGGCTCACCTGTTTTCAACGTTGGATTACGAAACCAAGAAGGATGCCAGAAGCTTCGTCCAGGCAAACTGCCGTATTTCCATCATCAAAACGGACGATCCCCATGATTGGCTCCTATTTGGATAAATTGTGAGATTTTTATGTTTATGACACATTTGACAATGACTACGTGAAGTATTCGAAATTAATCGTGTATCTTTATTTATTTGTGCGTGTTTCCTATTTATTCTATATAAGTTCCTTCCGCACGTTAAAGAAAGTTAAAAAAAAAAAAAAAAAAGATTTAATCACATTCCATATTAATTGCTTGTTTAACACGAGTTGAGATAGGTGACAAATACCAGGTCTACCGGCTTAAATCCGTTGTTTGCTCATAGATGGCATAAGTGGTCCTATAAAGCGACTAGCGAACCGCCGTATTGTTAGTTTCATGTGTTTGACATCTGGCAACAATAAGCAGTGCACAACAACAGCAATTACAAAGAGGAAATTAATTTTTTCCTGTGTTAATCATGTCTAGTTTTGTGCCAAAAAAGAAGCATACGCGGGGAGCTCTGCTTCAATCTCAAGAAATCGGCGGGCGAATCGCACCGAATGCTTGTGGAGGCCTTCGGAAACAACAATGTTACTGACAAGGAGTGTAAAAATCTGCCTAAAAAATTTGAGGACAGTGAACTGCAAGCCCTATTGGACGACGATGATATGCAATCGCAAAAAATGCTTGCCGAGCAATTGGGAGTTGCTCAACAAACCATTTCCGATCGCCTACGTGCCATGGGAAAGGTCCAAAAGATCGGAAAATGGGTCCTGCACAAATTGACCGATCGTCAGATGGAGCGACGCCACAACATATGCGAAATTTTGCTTGTCAGACAAAAAGAAAGTCCTTTGTGCATCGGATGAAAAGTGGATCTATTTCGAGAATCCTAAATGCAAAAAATCGTGGGTTGACCCTGGCCAACCATCAACATCGTCCGCAAGACCATGCTGTGCGTTTGGTGGAATCAGGAGGGTGTCGTCTACTATGAGTTGTTGAAACCAGGGGAAACTGTCAATGCCCATCGCTACCACCACCAACTGATCATCAGAAAAGACATGACAAGCTGATTGGTCCGCAACTACTTGGAGGCACTCAACTGGGAGCCGCTAACTCATCAGACCTGGCACCTTCTGAATAATTCGAAAACGTCCGAAAATGGCTTGATACGTGGTTTGCCTCAAAAGGGAGGGAATTTTTTTGGCAAGGTATCTACAAATTGCCCAAGAGATGGGATAAATGTGTAGTTAGCGAGGGACAGTACTTTGAAAAAACCATTTTTTCGTTTTTTATTACCTAAAAAAACAGCGGATTTAAGCCGGTAGACCTGGAATATCCTTTGGAGGGAAGCTTGCTTTTTACATCACCCAAACTAAAATTTTCTTGAGCATTTGTCAGTGTATAAACTGCAGTTATCAGTATTGTTGGAAAGTTTGGCATCTCACATTAGATAGTAATCAGTTTCGATCCTTCAGCAAACAAATCACATGATGCCTGCAATCGTCCCTAATAGTTTCCAGTAGCTGTTATTAGTCTTTGGGTTACTTACAGTTTATGGTGGAAAAATCCTAAATTTGTTTTTGGAGGCGCAAAATTTCTCCTCTATATTCTACAGGATAATGGTGGCATTTCTTCTGATCCTTTCTGAATAGGAACTCTCAATGAAACACTTGACTCCTGTACCTACCATGTTTTTAAAAATATTTATTTATTTTCACAATGTCAAAATCATTACCATAAAAATACATGTATATTTACACTATGTTGCAGTGTGTTTACATTTGTACAGAAATTTAAATAGAAACAATGAAATAACTGTTATGACTGCTTACCCAATAATAATAAAAGAAAGGATATATTAACAGTTTTACAATTATTCACAACAACTTTTTAGTACATATGTTTTCACAAGTACTACATAGAATTTATAATGATCTCACATATAGCAATGCTTAACATCAACTTTTTTCAATTTAATAAAAAAATAATAATAGTTATTAATGCTACTTTGGATTTTACTTTTACCGTTAATATTTTTTAATAATTAACTCAACATGATTTAAATAGTTCTTAATGACTGGCTTTAAATTTGAATTTACAAATAAAATGAAAAGGGCAGAACATATTTAACTGACAAATGTATGAAGATGATCTATTGATAAATAATTAATGATCCGGCTCAGCATCTTCGAACTGACCAACATCCATGGGCTCCTCTTCTGATTGTACTACTGGTGCAAAGGGATTTATTCCTGCCTCTAATTAAGTAAAGAAATGCCAAATATTAGTTCCCCATTTACAAGACAGTGTGTATCTGTTTTAATATATGTAAAATTTTAGGTGGTTCTATAGGCTTTACAAATTCCTGATCTTAATTCAGAAGAAAGGAATACTGAAATACACTATGTGGCCAAAAGTATCCAGACACCTCTCGAGAAGTCAGCAGAGTTGAATGATTTCGAACGTGGCATAATCATTGGATGCCATGAGTGCAACAAATTGGTTCATGCAATATCGATCTTGTTACAGGTGCTGCAGTGTCATTATAAAATGGAAATGTCTGAGAAAACCCTGAAGAGGGTAGCACAGCAATGTCGCAAGTTCATGTTTGGAACGCATCAGGACTGTTCATCGGGAGCTGAAATACGGTTTCCACGGTCAGGAGGCCACACATAAGGTGAATGCTAAACACAGTTGCAACAAATACTTTGGAGTGATGGCTCTGGCATACCAGGATATCTTAGTTCCTTTGACTGGAAACATGAACGCTGAGATGTATGGCGATATTCTTGACAACAGTTCAAGAAAGGACTATTTCTATATCAGCAGAATAGCTGTTCTGTTCACAGATTATGCACCAACTTCAGTGGCCGGATGTGCTGTTCGCATATTTCAAAATGCGGTAGAGTCTTCCAAGACGAGTGCAGGCTGTGATTAATTATCAAGGTGGACCAACATCCTATTAATATGTGCCACATGACTTTCTGCTTATACAACAGTTGATGTACAGATACTTGTGGCAATATAGTGTAAAATCAGTAACGCAGGCAAAAGCTGTCATGTAAAATTATCAAGTTATAGAATGGGGGGGGGGGGGAATTGATGGCTATATAATATGCTAATTATATTCCGCAACAAAGCAATAGGAAAAAAAAAATCATTGATAGTATACTGATTCACCCTGCAAATACTGTACCTAGAAGAAATTTACATTATATTTTTTTCAAAAAATATTAATTAGTAGCTGTTCAGACATACACTGACTTCTCAATTGAAAGTGGACACCTGCCGTAGTGGAACAACCCATGCAAATTCGGGCAATAATTTGAATATATTCGTTATAAAACAACAAGATCATGTGTAGTTAGTCATTTGATGTCTAACCATCAAAATGCCACCATCAAAGCAGCAGAGTGATTTTCAACATGGAGTAGTCAAGATTGTGCAAGCCCTGCCAGTACCATGAAAATTCGTTGGGAGCTTCATGCTTTAGGGTAAACCGCTCGGGCTGCTGCCGACAAGCCTAGCCCAGCATTGTATGGCCTGGTGTAAGAGCGACAGTCTTGGTCTATTGACTGCTGAAAGAGCATTATGTGGAGCGACAAATAACGCTTCACACTCTACCGATCAGATGGGTGCACTTGGGTGAGGTGTGTTTGCCAGGGGAGCAGCTGACCCGAGTGTGTCATCCCAACAGTGAAGTTTGGCAGTGATGGTGTGGTCATGGTCTGTTGGTTGTGATCAAGGGGAACATGGCATCCACACAGTATCGGGACGTTCTAGACCAGTGTTTCCCAACCTTTTTTGTGCTCTGCCCCACCAAATTAGATATAACTTTAAAAAAAAAAATACAAATTACTAACATTTTTTTACTTTTACAACCAAAAAAATAATTGCTCTATTTTCGAATTGCCCCCCCTATGGGGCGTGCACCCTATGTTGGGAAACAGGGTTCTAGACAATTCCACGCTTCACCGAACTGCGACCACAACATAGGAAGGGTCGCATGTGTTCCAGCATGACAAGGTGCCGTGTTGTCAGTACCTGGTTTCCAGACCTGAATCCTATTGAACATCCTTGGGATGAATTGGAGCGCCGAATTTGTGCAAGTCTGATGCGTCTACAAACAGGCAACTTGTGCAGGCTCTGAAGGAGGAGTGGGCAAAAATACTAGTTGCTTGCTATCAGAAACTGCTGGAGAGCATGCCAAGGCGTGTGTCGATGCTGTGCTTAGGGCAAAAGGCCACAGTACACGCTGTAAACAAAGCGTCTGTCCAAACCACAGGTGTCCACTTTCAATTGGGCATGTTGACCTGTCAACATGGATGTTCCTTTAGGCGGCCTCACTGCTAGTGGGGAGAGTTCTTATATTCCATTTAAAAAAAAAAAAAAATCTTTGTGTGGTTTTTGACAGCAGAGAACAATACAAGCTTACCAATTTTCTCCATATCTATTTCTACACTAGTCCAAACAATTAGAGAAGCGTATGACTTTGACAACAGCGCAATTATGTATAAATCACAGAATAGTATAAAAACGAAGGGTTGTCCAGAAGCTTCCTTATTCTGCCATGTTTATTGTAACATTTTGATTCAAACAATGTATCAATGGCATGGAGAGCTATTGGCAGCCTAGAAGCAGATGCCCCTGGAGGGTCATGCAGTATCGTTGGCAAGGTGAAGGGAAGTCTGCTATCTATTGTTAACAGCTTGTCAGAACAGGTGGCAAAATGCTACAGGTTTTCAATGGAAACTATCTGCACTCTCCTTCACCAATTGGCCTTTTTGCATGCAGCCCAATGTTGCATCTGCAAGACACTTCATGGCTGAGGAACATCGTCATTGGAGTCAAGTTCTCTTCTCTGACAAATTCAGATTCAGTCTGACAATCGATGACTTTTTTTCTAGAGGGAACATCACAGAGGACATGGATTGATGGTGTGGGTGGGCATTAAGTCTCACGGCCCAGAAATATAAAGACAAGATTCTCAGATCTGTTGTCGTGCCCTATCCGTGTGATTTGTTCCTTTTCATGGATAACATGATTGAAGAGAAGGGAATTGAGCGTATGGAGTAGCCAACAGGCTCCCCTGACTTAAATCCTACTGAGAATGCTTTGCAGCTAACTAGCATCTCTGTTGACTCATCGTGAACTGGAAAAAAAAACCCTCATCATGGAGGAATGGTAACCCCCCCCCCCTCAATTCCAAGCTACAAACCATACTAGAGGTCAATTACCAACCTCAAAAATTAATTTTTGTATCAGTCACATTTAATTTTCCTTATTATAACTCTTGCTCCTCTAATTGTTTTGATCATGATCACTGCACTTGGGGAAAGAAAGACAAGAAGTGAGCTAATAAAATAGAACCACTAAAAGCAAGACAAAGAATACAAAAATCGTAATTAAAAAAACATTAACATGTGGAACATAATTATAAGAATAAAATTAAGGCCACCACATAAAGACTACTTTTGTAAAAAATATATTAATAATCTAAAAGTTACAAACATTTTTGGAGCGACCAGTGACCCTTTCTCAAAGTGTGACAATTCAATGAAATTTGAGAAATAAAAATCCAGATAAGTGGCAGGCAGGAACATGTGATGCGAAGTTTGCAATTCCAAACTCGAAGGTAAGGACCAACTTTTTTTTTTTTACTCCAAGAAGGCTGCACTTAATTTCATCAGAAAAAAACTCAAAGATAACTACACAGATATTCCGGTTTTCCGAGTACTACCGAAGATCCATAAAGAAAGGGAAGCTGATGGGCTTTTCCTGTACGACATCAGCAATCAAGATCTTGTCAAATATTATCTATTGCAAATTATTCAAACTGGGTATAAATTCTAAATTTGCTGCGGCCAACAGCTTGGAGTTTGTTAAAAAAAATTAACAGATTAGTTTATCATCCTAGATAGTTTCAAAATGATGCAAGGATTTGGCTAAGTATTATATTAATTTCATGGAGTCTGTGCCCATTTCCGGTTTGTTAGAGCTAATTCAAGCATCAAATAGCATTCAAACCTTTATGTTTAATAACGTTGTGTCAATCAATTGGGCTCCTTCATGGGTTTAGCGACTTCCGCTATATTAGTGTAAATTTGTATGGGGCATATTGAGGAGGCCGCTTTTCTATTGTTCGACTATGGTCAGTTACAAATTTCTGTCTACTGCCGCTAGGTCGATGATTTGCTATTTTATGCCTACGATGGTATCTAACTTGGAATTAAAGATATTATGGAGGGGATTCACGAGGAAAGTGACTCCTCTATTCCCTTCCTTGATGTCGCCATTACACATATCCACAGAGGTCTTCAGACTTCATGTACCGTAAGGCTTCAATACTGGATTAATACTGAATTTTAAATCGGCCTGCCCGCAGGCGATCAAGAGAGCTTTTAATTTACCTAGCTCTTAGAATTATTTTCACTTCAAATTATTACCCTCCATTTTCATTAAGCATAACATTGCAAAGTCAATTGAAAGAATTTATAATTCTCAACATAAGTCAATAGGCAATCAAATAATTTTCGTTTCGATTCCTGCAAAACATCATGAGTGTATTTGGCATCATCCTTAAGTCTCCCATTCAGTTGAAATTAAGTCGTTTTCTTTCTGTTACAGATAAGTTTAATGAACAAAATAACCCTAAAGGAGTTGTCTATGTGCTCCCTTGCATAGAGGGCCAGTGCCGACACATTGGGGAGACTCGGCAGCCAGTACAAATGGCATTGTTGAGCCCGCGGCCCTTGCTATTATTATCTGTTACATAGCTAATGATGTTCGCAGGAAGTGTAAAAAAACATATTTCATTTTAACAGATAATAATTGCTCTAATGATAACCTCTCAGTACAAATAATTCAGCATTATGGTTTTCCTTTATTTTAAACTGTTACTTTAATGTTGTTGGGAGTATCCACAGTTCATCCCCATTAAGATATGATGGAGCTGCCATATTATGGCTGCATGTTTATCTGAATTTTTATTTCTCAAATTTCACTGTACACGTAACCCTTGAAGAACACGGATACCTTCCCCCGAATTACACTGTTTCAAACTATACGATTCTCGAGAAAGAATAAAATTCTTATATTATTTGATATAAAATTACAGTAGTTAAAAATTTAGAGGAATATTCTCAGTGATTAATAAAGTTTTAACCTTTTTTAGTGTTTTAGAATTATATTTTTCCCAATTAATTTGACTAAATATTTTATATAGTTTTCCAATCTTAAACCAAAATTATTCTTCAAATGAAAGATTTTTAACCAATTGTATCGAGTTATTTTTTGATTATTTTTTTTTCCTATTGACATTATAAATGTTATTCATAATTATTTCATACTTACTATTAAAGAAAAAATTATTTATTTTAAATTTTTAGTTTTATATTTAACAAAAAAAAAATTTAAAACGTAACTTTTTTTTTATTTTCACATTTGAAAAGGAATCCCGTTTTTTGTAGTGTTTTTTATAGTCTCGTACAAAACAGTTTCAAAGAACACGGAACCAATTAATCGTGTTCTTCGGAGGTTACCTGTACTATTAAGAAAGGGTCTGGCTGGCCCAAAAACATTTGTAACTTTTAGATTATTAATATATTTTTTTAAACAGTAGTATTTGTGTGGTGGCTTTAATTTTTTTCTAATCATATAAAAATCGCCAGTAAAAATCTGAAAATTATAAAAAGGAGGCAAGATGACATTGATCAAGATAAATAGCTAAAACAACATTGCATGTAGCACTGTGTCCAATTTGGAGATGCATCAGAAGATGATCCTCCCAACGAGTTTTACACATTCTATTTTTAGGAGAGGATAAAACAGGACTAACTAGCCACATCTAATTGTGATTGGCTATGATTCACTTTAAGGCAGTGGTCTGGAACCTAATCCAAAGTATTACTGAGATATGCCTGAAATGTATGTGTGTGTGTATTCTTAACGAAACTAAACATATACACATTAATTGTCAATAAATTAGAAAAGCAAAATTTTACTTACTTTATTAAGGTATTTCTCACTGGGATGAAGTAGGGGCCCCACCTTGGCTGATTGGGCTAATACATTGTGGTGACTGTGGTTGGGTTATAGGCATTTTTTTAGTTTCGCTAAGAATTATCGTATTGTTACTAATTGAAACAATGGCAACCTTCACTAGAAATTGCCAATAATCCAACAGAGGATAAAAAAAAAATGGTATTAAAAACCTGTGTCCAATCGCTGCTTGTATAGACACAAAAGTCACTAATTCTTTTTTTTATTATTATTATTTGAAAGAACCGTTGGTGCACTCCTCTTGTACTGCCATCATTAAGTCTATATAGATCCAAAACTACTATTAATCCATTGACTGACTTGCACAACATGAAATAACCAACATTTCGTTCAATCAAACAATGGGAACTGTTTGCTATGGATGAACAATGAATAAAACAATTTAGAAAGACTTAATAGACAGACATCCTTCAAAAAAAATTCCACTATTCAAATATAAAAAATATTTTTTAAATTAAAATTTTGTATAATTAAGTAATCTTTTTTTTTTTCCTTGTTCTGTAAATTCTTCCAGTCAATGGTATAGTTTTTATGCAGAAAAAATAGCGAAATAGATTATGATAATAATAAACCATTAAAATCATATATATTAGAATTACTGGATATTAATCTGTTTCTTGCTTCTTTTTTCCCAGTGAGAAATATTAGAAGAGGATAAGTAAAAAAAATTACATTCCCAATTTATCAAAAATCAATTACATTTATAACAAATACACACACACAAAATGTATAAATATTATAGTTTCATAAATACATTAGAGTGCAAGGAAATCAACTCAAACTGAAACGCAATGGTGAACCTTAAATATTTGCAAATTTCCAATCGTTTGTAGTAATAAAATAAAGAATATGAAATTCATGTTCACATTACTCCGAACGTATGATAATATGACAAGTTTTTGAAATATGTTGAATTGTTCGAATGGGTATGAAGTTCAAGTGCGTGGCGATACATAAACCATTCAGAAATTTGTGAAATTGTTGTGTGAGCAAGACTTACATATCCTTTCATGAATGTGAATTATTCTTTTGGGATCCTATCGTCATTATTACTCTATAGAGATGGATACAACAGCCGAGGAAGTGGCGCAGACAGTTGTCTAACTACATCAGGGTCACACTCAAAGATATGTAGCAGTCAGCTCTATCATGAGTCTATCGGAGGTTCCAGGTGACTGGTGCCTGTCATCGGAGACCGGGTTCTGGTGGACATCAAGCTACAACTGCAAAAGATGCCCGATTTATTATTAGCACTGCACTACGCAATCGTAATTTGACTTTGGCATTCAGGTCCAACAAGAGCTGCACAGTCAGAATTCTTCAGACTACAGGATTCATAGGCCTGCAACAGGACCACTTCTGACCACAGCTCATTGGCAAACCCGCCTTCAATTTGCTCGCGATCATGTTGATTGGACTGTAGTGCAATGGGGTTCAGTGTTGTTCTCTGACGAAACTCAACTGTGCTTACATGGCAGTGACAAACAAAACCGTATCTAATGAAGGCCTGGTGAGCAATGCTGCTTCCAGGAAACGGTCAGTTATGGAGGAGGCTCCTACATGCTACGGGCAGAAATTTCACTTGCAGCCAAAACTGGCCACGTGTTTATCGACCCTGGACTCACAGGCATATAACCGGAGTGCTACAACAATATGTATTGCCGTACGCTGGATTCGTTGGAGACAACGTGAGGCCACACGCTGCTGTTCGGGATTATCTGAATGCAGTTGGCATTGGGTCTGATATCCGATCGAACATCTTTGGGACCTCCTTAAGAGAAGAGTTCCTGGTAGAAATCCAGCTCCAGAAACAATCGAGGAGTCGAAGAGGGGGTTAGAAAAGGTAAGGATCAATATTGTGGAACATGAGGTCATGAATGTGATCCGATCAACGAGATGCCGAATGGAAGCTGTTATCAGAGCTTGAGGTGGCAACACTATGTATTGACTTGCAATAAAAGCTAAATTCAACTCAATTGTGGCCTTATCTTTGTGGCCAAAATGAACGCTTTTGATACTACACCTTTCCTCCCATTTTTTACAAAATTCATTTATCAGAAACATTCTGCATGTCAAGTGAAGAGGGATGGCATATTCTTTGTTATTTTATTACTTGCAGTTTTCACACGATCAAAAATTTGCGACAGTTTTAAGGTTACTGTTGCATTCCAGTTTGAGTCGATTTTCTTGCACTCGAGTGTATTTAATGTTAGAAAAATATTTCAGTAAATAGATTACCAAAAAAGGTTTTGATTCCTACACCAACACCTGAAGCAATTTTAATTTTTAGTGCTCTTCAAAGATGCCTTAATAAAGAATATTAAATACTAGATGAAAGACTTGTTCTTCGTATGATTACAAAAAAACAGATGTGGATGAGAAAGAAATTGAAATTGTGAGATCACTTCAAAACTTTCCCAGATCATACAAAAAATCAATAGAAAGCAAGTTTAACGTCCGTAATCATTTATAAATGGAGGG